>JACVEC010000109.1:0-160219 GCA_025215565.1 Flaveria ramosissima | reverse complement strand
TTCTGCTGGGGTGTTCTTGCAGCACTAAATTGTCTCACCCTTTTTGAGCACAAAATGAATCGAGAATCTGATTTTTGAATTCAGTGCCGTTGTCACTTCTTAGTCCCATAACTCTTCTCTTACTGATTGATTCGATAGAAAGAATTAATTTCTGCAACTTCGTCTTTGTGTGCAAGAAACCTCACCCATGAATATCTTGAGAAATCATCTGTAACAACAAGACAAAGGATTTTTTAGCAATTGATTTAACACTAATTGGCCCAAATAAATCAGTATGTAACAACTCAAGAGGACAAGATATGCTATTTAGAAGTTTGGGCTTATGAGGTTTCTTATGTTGTTTCCCTTTGGCACATGCCATGCATTTTTCATTAACAGAAAAATCTTTTAAAGGAAGTCCTCTAACAAGATTGTTCTTTACTAATTTATTAATTATCTTAAAATTGACATGGCCTAAACGACGATGCCATAAGAGAGACTCAGAGGTTGATGCTTTTGAAAGAAGACAAGTTGCAGTAGCCTTTGACTCGTTTGAATTCATATCGAGAAGATATGTATCATGTTTCCTTGGAGCACGCATGAGAATTAAATCATCTGGAATGGCAATCTCTGATTTTAAAAATAGACATTCATCAGATTTAAATAGAACAGGAATGTCTTTATCGCAAATTTGAGAAACACTCAGAAGATTAAAAGCCAATTCGGGAACATGGTTGACTTTTTCCAAGTAAGAGAACCATTGGTAACTTCTCCTTGTCCAATCATTTTTTCACCCTTTTTATTTCCAGCAAAAGCCACATATCCTCCATCTATAATCCGATAGTTGGTCAACAAATCCTTTAATCCCGTCATATGCTTGGAACACCCGCTATCAACATGCCATAAACTGTTTACAATCTTTGATGAGGATTCCTGAAAAGAATTAACAAATCACTTAGCCAGGAGTAATAGGGACCCAAGATTGAACAACTTTGTTTTTTAAAGAAGCAGATTTTTTACAGAAAAAATTATTAACCAATTTTGTCAATTTATTCCCAAAACAATTCCTATTAGAGGATCCTTGAATCAAAGGACAATTTTTGACAAGATGATCCTCTTGACCACACCTGAAACAATGAGGTTTGAATCTAGGTCTATGATGTGATGAGGTAAAAGTAGGATCAATAACAATCTCCTCATCACATTCAGACAAACTAGAATCAACATCATTGAATGTCTCATACAACTCATGAGGTTGTTGTTTATTTGAACAATAATTCTTCTTTACAAAATTAGAACAAGATTCATCTGACATATCAGTAAAACTTGTACCACTGGTACTGATGTCAGATGAAGAAGAACTACATTTTTCTGATGACGTCATATTTAATGGTGTGAAAGATGGAATAGGTTGAGAAAAGAACTTTTCGAAACAATTAGTTTTAAGTTGCTCAGTTGTTTTTGGAGAAAGATCAGATGCATTACATTCATTGTGAGAAAAAAATCATCACTACCATGATTTGAATTATAAGATGGAATAAAACTATCAAGAGAACATGAGACATTCAAGTCTAATACATTTGAACTAGAAACAAAAACAGAATTTAAACTAGACTTATGATCTAAAACAGACTGCTGATTTTTAGGTGTACTAGAACTAGTGCATCCAAGCCCACTAGTTGGTCCATAGTCGTAGTCTTCACGAATGTACTTAGAGTTATTCCCAACTAAACCTGCAGACATACTGTTAGTATCTGTTTTGATTAAATCATTAGAAGGATGAGGAATAGGCATAGGAGAATAACAGTATGTACTAGGTGGAGGATAAACCTGTACATTTTCATAACCCAAACCTGTTTTAATTCTTGCTCCCCGTTGAGATTTACAAAGATCATTGTTTCATTCCAGGAATAGTGTAGGATTCTGTGTGCCCAAGACACTTAGAATATTGATGTGGTTAGTACGTTATGATCCAAGTCGGGTTATACCCAATAACAAGCTTAGCAAACACCAATTAATATTTAATTGATGATATGATCATGCAATTAAATATTTACACCAATTTAGAAAATGGGTTTTCTAAATAAGTTGCATATGAGAGGGAACAACTTATTAGGATATTTTGTTCAATAATATTATTTGTGTGTTATTTAAATTGGTTAGATGACACCAAATAATAATGAGAGATTATAACTTATAGTTAAATGATTAATTGTATAAGTTATATAACTTGTACATACAATTAAATGGTTAATTGTATGTCTAGTTACAAGACCATTTAACATGTGTGTATGTGTTCAATTTAAAAAAGGGGGGAACCCTTTTTGATTTAAATTTCGGCCGCCCCCCCCCCCCCTTGTTTGATTGGACCTTTTTCTTTGAAAACTACACACATTAACAAGTCTTGTTCCCTTTGATCTCCATCCAATCTCACACATGCAATAGACAAAAACTCTCTCTCTTTTTCTCTCTTGAATCCACGATTTCAGCAGCAAAATAGGAGGGTTTGAGTTGTGCTTGGTGGTGTATCTTCCTAACAAAAGGGTTTTTTCAAGGAGGCTTGGGGTATACAAGTTTGAGGACTCCTTCCTTGGAGTTTTGGCCGAAATTTTCAGCATCCTCATCTCCTTCTTGGTCGTTTTCTTGCTGCCCAAAGAGGTAGTAATCACAGCTCATTGTGTCTGTGATTTTATGTAGTTTAACATATGTTCATAGCTTGTTCATTCACATATTATGATCCTTTTGATTTGGGTTTGTTTCTCCATCTTAAAACATCATTAAGAACACAAATTTTCAGATTATAAACATGTTATAATGCTATACTTCCGCTGCGTTTTTCAGAAAGTTTAAAAGGTTAAACTTGTTTTCTTGTGTTCTAACAAACCCATCAATGGCATCAAGAGCCGGTTATGTGGATAACTTGCTTGTTCTTAGTATTTAAAATCGGTTTTAAGATGTATTATCAACTTATTATAGGCTGATTTTGGGCTGCTATATTTTGTATGAATGATTCCCAAACTTTCAAGGTCATATCACACATGCTAGTGATTAGACCTTGAAAGATATATATTATGAAATGTTGATTGTTTGGACAATGTTTAAAACCCAAAATTTCAGTTTATGTTGGCTGAAATTTGGTGGTTTTAAGTGGGGTTTCATTATATGTTTGGATGATATGATCAATGGATGTTAGTGTGCATAACCTAGCCTTTGGCCTTTTGATTTGGATGATTGGAATGGTTGGTTTTATTCATTCAATTGGGTTGTAATATTTATTTTTATTTTTGGTAATTATTTATTCATTTGGTTATGTAATAAATAGAATAGGTGCATTTCTTTTATTAGAAAAATGTATTAGGATACAATTTTGTGAAAGGAAGATGCACAAGATCAAGACCCAAAGATGGACATCAAAGACATGTACACTTGAAGATGTGGAATCAAGTGGGAGTTCATGGACACATATGATTGTCATTGTTAACCCTTAGGAAAGACCTTATGACAACACTTGTGATGGCAAACAAGTGTAGTCAACTTAGTGGCTATGGTTATGCACATGTGGTTGAGCCAAGGGGAAATCTGCTTGTTTGATTATTCATTTTATGTTGATTGTTTGATATATGGATGCTTAACAATCTAAATGAATTATCATAACAAGCTGAATTTTGGTTCCTAATCATTAAGTGACTAATAAATGGTTATTAAAAGGATTAATGATTTCAAAATAAAAGAAGTTTTATTAAAAGAGAACCATAGGGTATCTTGTATTTGAAAGCATGCAAATACAAGTACATAGAGTTTTCTAAAACTAGAATTATGAAATCTCTAAACTTTTGACAAACAAGTTTAACACCGTCCTTTTGCACAACACTTGAGTCATTTGGAAACTCTAAATGGGATAAAGGTCACCTAACCATTTAGAGGGAACTTGTGATTTAAGGTGGGATACCACATTGGTGGGATAAAGGTCACCTAACCACTTATGTGGGTAAACTCACACGTGTGTGCAAGTAGGATAACTTGATTTGCAAACCATGTTAAATGGATCACCTAAATATGGTTTCCAAATGGTGTTGATGGGATTAACATGCCGACTTTACATATGATGTTTAAAGTCGATCCCATACCTCTAGAAGTTGCAAATGGTTGCAACCGTCAATCGTTGACCACCTTATTAATTTAAATCGTGGGATAAAGGTCACCTAACCACAATTTAAATGTAATGTTGGGTTCTAGATTTTAATATAAAAATGACCTTAAAGGCATTAATTATTAAAAATAGCAATATCGAAAATACTAAATAGACCTTTGTTAAATTTTGTAGATGGCCACCAACAATGAAAATCACGATAACTCATCCGCGTCCAACCAATCATTACGTGCGATCCTCCAAAAGGAACGTCTAAATCATAACAACTTTATTGATTGGTATCGAAACTTGAGAATCGTTCTCAAGCAAGAGAAACGATCATATGTTTTAGACGACCCTATCCCCGATCAACCTACTGAGGATGATGAGGAGGCCTTCAACGATTGGTTGAAGTACACTGAGGACTCCGTCCAAGTGTCTTGTCTCATGCTAGCGAGCACTGACTCCGGATCTCCAAAAGGAGTATGAACATCACGAAGCTTATGACATGATAACCCAGCTGAAGGAAACGTTCCAACAGCAGGCAAGGGTTGAGCGCTTCGAAACGGTTCGAGCACTCCATGCATGTCGTATGGACGACAACCAATCTGTTTCATCTTATGTACTTAAGATGAAAAGTCATATTGACGCCACCAGAGAGCTTAATTGTCCCGTCTCGAAGGAATTGGCCACGGATTTGATCCTTAATGGCCTTACCAAGAAGTTCGAGACATTAGTGTTGAACTACAACATGAATGCTTGGGACAAAGCATTGGTGAGCTTCACTCAATGCTGAAAACGGCCGAGGCGGCCATGGGTAAAAGGGTTTTACCCGTTCTCACCATCAATGAAGGTGGGAACAAGAAAAGGCCTTATCCCGCACCCAAGGCAAAGGTTGCCAAGGGTAAGGGACCCGTTTTGGGAAAGGGGAAAGGGGTGGTAAGGGTACCACCCAAACCACAAGAGAAGAAGCAAAAGGTTGCTACTAATGACCCATGCTTCAAGTGTGGGGAGATTGGACATTGGGCAAGGAATTGTCCCGTCCATCTCCAAGAGTTGAAAGCAAAGAGGGATGCCGGGCAGACCTCAGGTACAACATACATGATTCATATTGATCTTAATGTTACATCTTCAAACACATGGGTATTAGATACCGGATGTGGAACTCATATTTGCAATTTGTTGCAGGGGTTCACAAGAAGTAGGGACTTCAATCAAGGGGATGTTAGTCTCTTCATGGGCAATGGAACCAAAGTCCAAGTTGAAGCTCGTGGGGACTACATCCTAAAACTTCCAAGTGGCTTGGATGTTATTTTGAAGAATATTTTGTATGCTCCTAGTTTGACTAGGAACATTATTTTTGTATCCCAATTAAGACATTATGATTATGTATTATCTTTTGTTGAAAATGATATTCATGTTTCTTTAAATGATATGTTCTATTTTAAAGCAATTCCCATTAATGGTATTTATGAATTGGTTCATGAAAACGCTTTAAATAGTTCATTGTACCAAACTAACACCAAGAAACTCAAGTTGGACTTGAATGATACCTATCTTTGGCATTGTCGTCTTGGTCATATAAACAAGAAAAGAATTCAAACACTACAAAAGAATGGTCTTTTAAAACAAGTGAATGTGATTCATTTGATGTGTGTGAATCTTGTTTACAAGGTAAAATGACTAAGGCACCCTTTAGTGGGACTAAAAAAAGGGCAAAAGATTTATTAGGAATCATACATTCGGATGTATGTGGTCCTTTTAAGCCAATGACTAGGAATGGTGAAAGATACTTCATTACCTTTACCGACGATTATAGTCGCTATGGGTATGTGTACTTATTAAGGCACAAAGATGAAGCTTTTGAAATGTTCAAAATCTTCAAGAATGAAGTAGAAAATCAACTCAACAAGTCGATTAAAGTTCTCCGTACCGATAGAGGAGGTGAATACTAAGTGATGCTTTTCAAGATCATCTTAGGAGTTATGGGATTGTCTCACAACTCACTCCACCTGGAACACCACAACACAATGGTGTGTCTGAGAGGAGGAATCGAACCTTATTGGATATGGTCCGATCTATGATGGCTAGAAGCACATTACCTCTATCATTTTGGGGTTTCACTTTGCTCTCCGCGACCCGTATTTTAAATATGGCCCCAACCAAAAAGGTGGAAAGGACACCTTTTGAGATATGGCATGGAAGAGTTCCATCCCTATCATACTTAAGGGTCTGGGGTTGTGAGGCTTATGTTAAGACTCCCACCCCAAACAAATTAGAAGTTCGATCCACCAAGTATCTTTGTTGGATATCCTAGAGATTCTATGGGATATTATTTCTATGATCCACTGAACAAAAGGTGTTTGTTGCCAGAAAGGGTGAGTTCTTAGAAGCAAAGTTCCTTATGGAGGAGCTAGCAGTAGAATAGTGGATCTTGAGGAAGATCAAGAACCACAACCCGATGCACGTTTGGTTGAAACTAGCACTCAACATGAGGATGTTGAAGATGATCAAATGGTTGATCAATACACACAAAATGTTCGCAGAAGTGGTAGAACTAGTAATCCACCTGAAAGATACGGATTTTTCATGGATGGATGCTATGTGGTAGATTAGATGAACCAACCACATACCATGATGCAGTGTCCAAATTGGATTGTGACAAATGGCTTGAGGCCATGAACGTTGAGATGCAATCCATGTATGACAATCAAGTTTGGGAGCTTGTTGTACCACCTCTTAATTAATTCCAAGGTAGTTGGAAGTAAGTGGGTTTTCAAGAAGAAACCGATATGCATGGAAACTTGGATACTTATAAAGCTAGACTTGTAGCAAAGGGTTTCACTCAAACTCAAGGGTTGATTATGATGAAACCTTCTCACCTGTTGCGATGCTAAAGTCTATAAGGATATTGTTTGCATAGCTGCTCATTATGATTATGAGATTTGGCAAATGGATGTCAAAACGGCTTTCCTAAATGGATATCTTGAGGAAGATGTCTATATGGTTCAGCTTGAAGGTTTTGTCGATCCAAAACATCCTAATAAAGTATGCAAGTTAAAGAAATCAATCTATGGATTGAAACAAGCATCTAGAAGCTGGAATCATCGTTTTGATGAGGAGGTAAAGAAATTTGGCTTCATCAAAAACGCTGATGAGGCTTGTGTGTATAAGAAGGCTAGTGGGAGCACAATAACTTTCCTAGTATTGTATGTTGATGACATACTACTATTTGGAAATGACATTCCAACCTTGGAAGGTGTGAAAACCTGGCTTGGAAGTTGTTTTTCCATCAAGGATCTTGGTGAAGCCGTCTATATTCTGGGAATAAAGATCTATAGGGATAGATCAAGGCGGTTGATTGGTTTGAATCAAAGTGCATACATTGATAAGATCTTGAAAAGGTTCAAGATGGAGAACTCTAAAAAGGTACCGTATCTATTCAAAGAGGAACGATATTGAGTACGACTCAATGTCCTAGCTCAAGGATGAGCAAGATAAAATGAAGGCAATCCCATATGCATCTGCTATTGGATCCATCATGTATGCAATGATATGCACTCGACCGGACGTGTCATGCGCCTTAAGCATGACAAGTCGTTACCAGCAAAATCTTGGAAACAGTCATTGGATGGCTGTTAAGAACATACTTAAGTACCTAAGGAGGACAAGGGATATGTTCCTAATCTATGGATCTGGTGATGAGGAACTCGTTGTAAAAGGTTACACGGATGCGAGTTTCCAAACCGATCGTGATGATTCTCGGTCACAATCGGGATACATTTTCATTCTGAATGGAGGAGCGTCTCTTGGAAGAGCTCCAAGCAGGATGTGGTGGCTCTATCAACTACAGAATCAGAATACGTCGCCGCCTCATTGGCAGTCAAGAAGCTGCATGATTGAAGAAATTCATTGCCGATCTAGGGGTTGTCCCTTCCATTCAGGACCCCCTAGAGATCTTTTGTGATAACGAGGGTGCGATTGCTCAAATCAAGGAACCTCGTGCTCATCAAAAGACTAGGCACATTGAGCGGAGATTCAACTACATACAAGATGAAGTTGAAAAGGGAAAGATATGTATTCGCAAAGTTCACACGGATCAAAAACATTGCGGATCCTCTCACGAAGCTCCTTGAAAAAGCAAAGCATGAAGGTCATACTTGTGCCATGGGACTTTGATATTCTAGTGATTGGATTTGATCTGTAAACTTTGTATTTGGATATGTGGAACTCTTTATTATTTGAATAAAATTATTTGGTTATAATGTTTCAATTAATGTTCCAATTTAGCATGTTTAATCCATGAGTAAATTGTTTACTCTAAATGTCCGTAGTCGTTCATACTTGTGGGAACAAGTGTGAGGTAAGATTATTATGAACTTGGATTGGTTGATATTCATAAGGATGAATATAGCAATGGGTTGCTACCAAGGTTCATAGATATTTGTGGGATACAAATATTGGACTAACCCGCATCTCAAATTTTACTACATGGAATCTTATTGATTGATCATAAGTAAATTTGAGTAAAGGCGAATATCATTTGGTATCCTCCGACCTGAGATACATATTGGGTTTTGATATTCACCAAGTATTATACCTTGAGCTTTTTCTTCATTGTCTTGAAATAGTGGACAGCACATAAGAGTATGTTCAGGTATGACACGAGGTGTTTGTGAGAAACGTATGTTGTCAAGATGGAATTTGTTCCTCTTATTCGTTGAGAGTTAGATGTCTAAGGCCTATTAAGTTAAATCAACAAGGAATGATCATTCTGTATCCTCGGATTTAACATGACATCTGTAACAAAAGGATAGATGATTGATTCACCTAAATCATTTCAAGTAGGGTACTTGAAAGGGATGATGTTATTGAATGGCTATAAGTCATGCGTATTAAGGGTAGTAAACCGTTGTTAGGCGGTATTTACTGCTTGCATCAATCTTCTATGAATCTTGGGCAAGTGGGAGATTGTAGGATTCTGTGTGCCCAAGACACTTAGAATATTGATGTGGTTAGTACGTTATGATCCAAGTCGGGTTATACCCAATAACAAGCTTAGCAAACACCAATTAATATTTAATTGATGATATGATCATGCAATTAATATTTACACCAATTTAGAAAATGGGTTTTCTAAATAAGTTGCATATGAGAGGGAACAACTTATTAGGATATTTTGTTCAATAATATTATTTGATGTGTTATTTAAATTGGTTAGATGACACCAAATAATAATGAGAGATTATAACTTATAAGTTAAATGATTAATTGTATAAGTTATATAACTTGTACATACAATTGAATGGTTAATTGTATGTCTAGTTACAACCATTTAACATGTGTGTATGTGTTCAATTTAAAAAAGGGGGGAACCTTTTGATTTAAATTTCGCCCCCCCCCCTGTTTGTGATTGGACCTTTTTTTTTGAACACTACACACATTAACAAGTCTTGTTCCCTTTGATCTCCATCCAATCTCAACACATGCAATAGACAAAACTCTCTCTCTTTTTCTCTCTTGAATCCACGTTTCAGCAGCAAAATAGGAGGGTGTGAGTGTGCTTGGTGGTGTATCTTCTTCCTAACAAAGGTGTTTTGCAAGGAGGCTTGGGGTATACAAGTTTGAGGACTCCTTCCTTGGAGTTTTGGCCGAAATTTTCAGCATCCTCATCTCCTTCTTGTTCGTTTTCTTGCTGCCCAAAGAGGTAGTAATCACAGCTCATTGTGGCTGTGATTTTATGTAGTTTAACATATGTTCATAGCTTGTTCATTCACATATTAATGATCCTTTTGATTTGGGTTTGTTTCTCCATCTTAAAACATCATTAAGAACACAAATTTTTCAGATATAACATGTTATAATGCTATACTTCCGCTCGCTGCGTTTTTCAGAAAGTTTAAAAGGTTAAACTTGTTTTCTTGTGTTCTAACAAACCCATCAAATAGTCCATTTATCTAACTTTGACCGAAGTTTGCTTGCTTCAAATTCAGCAAGAGCAACCCTTTCAGTCAATATTAATCTCGACATTTCTTTCCAAAACGATTCTTTTTAAATGATCAGTTTCTTTTAAAGCCTCATTAATTTCACAAAATATTTTGATTCATTCATTTTAAGTTCATCATTAATTCGCTTTAAATCCTTTTCATTATCAATTAACAACGGTTAGCCTTATAAATCCCAAATAGCCTAATTTTGCAAGCAGATCAGCACAAATCCTGTATTACCTCATATGGAAGTCCCATTACCATCCTTTCAGCAGCTAAAGCTTTATCACACATGCATACTGGAGTACTTGATTTCTTTTCCTCAACAGTAGCAGCAACATCATCCTTCTCCTTTCCTATCTCATCTCTTGAATTTCTTTCTCACTTGAGCCTGCAGTTTCCTTTTTCCCATTTCCATCTGCCTTTTCTTCTTTCCCATTTACTAAAGATTCGTTTTCTCTTTTGAATTCCTTGAACACACAAATCCATCTTCACCATCTACCACTTCATTAGTTTCCACAAACTCAGCAACTAACGCGTGATTAATCTCAGTTCTTGTTTCTTCCTTCCACTCTGCACTCCAATCAAAGTTCGAAATCAAAGCCGACTCCTTTTTTAGATTCACTTCTTCCTTTTCTTTCTTTCTGCTGTCAATCTTGGTACTCCAGAGTTACTAGGATCTGTGACAATTGGTAATGGACATTCACGTTTAAATGTCCCAATTGTTTACAATTAAAGCACCTCAATTTTGACTTATCAAATCCCAGTTTTGAAGTAGATGATTGACCACCAAAATTCTTTCGTCCTGTTCTTTCCATGAATCTCCGAGCTCTTAAAGTTAACATCGCCATTTGCCATTGAATGTCAGTTTTCTTCTAAATCATTAGGATCAACCTGATACATGTCCTCCATAGTCATTCCTTTACCTTTCAGTTCTTCAGCAAGAAGAGCTTCATAGCTCTGAACAAACATTCCAAAAAGAGCCATTGTTTTAGATGGGATTGAAGTTTCCAGCATTGACCTTAGAATTTCCCAAATCTTTTCCAACATGACTATTACCACTCGAGAAATTACTTGTATTGCTCCCTCCTTGAATTGGATTTTGAATGTGAGAGTTTGCAGCGGATGACAACAAAGCAGCATTTTGAGAAAAACCAGATGTGGGCATCATAGTCTGGTTAAATTCCCTTCTTTCATATCCAACTCAAAAGATTTCAACTTGTTAATGATATCCATCAGCTTGTAATCTGTAAAACCTCTTTCTTGTTAAGCATTCTCACTTGAAGACTCCACTGTGGTGGAAGAGAATCGAGAAGCCTATTAACTTGTTCACTGTTGGAGAGCCTTTCATCATACTTCTTTAGAGTGCTTGAGACAGTTAAGAAACGGTTTGTAAGATCTGTCAGACTCTCATTCTTGTATCCCACAAATGAATTGAACTCCTTTTCAGCCTGATACTCTTATTTTTTACCAAATCTGCATTACCATCATAGAATTCACATAGAGCATCGTAAAGAGATTTAGCATTTTTATGCTCTGCAAACGTTGTAGATGTCTGGAGCTAAAACAGAAGTTAGAGCACCAACAGACTTTTGATCACGATCAATCATTTCAGATCTCTTTCAGTATATGAAGATGGTCCTTGTTCTGAGAAACAACAAGATCACCAACAGTAACCGTTGGTATGTGAGGACTAGAAGTAATCGATTCCGATTGATTATGATCAGTGTAGAAGAAGAAAGCTTTGAGACATCTCTTCCAATCTTCAAAATTATCTCCATTAATGAGTCTTGGAGGTCTATTAGAGCAACACTTTCAAGATCAGCAAGTGTGAGAGTAGTTAATTTCGACATTATAGTTTCAGCAAAAAGGTTTATAATTTCGCTGACAAATTCGCAGAAAAGGATGACTTGAATGACAATTTCGCTGAAGAATTACTTTCGCTGACAATTTCGCTGAAGCTGACACTTTCGCTAGCAATTTCAGCAGCACTTTCGCCTGAACAAAGACACCACTGGCTTAGTTTCGCTGCTAACTTCGCACGAAACAAGCTTGAACTTTCGTTCAAAAATAAATTCGGCAGCAATTTCGCTTGTTGATTGTTCACAAGCACTGATGAACTTTCGTTCAAGGAATTAGTTTCGCAGAATCTCTAGAAAACAACTTCTGATCCAAGATAACTCATAATTTCGCTGAAAGATGATGACAGTTTCGCTGTGAGAAAATCAATTTCGCTGATCGATCTCAAAACCCTTTTTCACCTCAAAATCAATCTGAAATCATCCAAAACTCAATGAATTTGAGATCTGATGTTGTAGAATCTTCCTCAATAAAAAACGAGCATAATTCAATCAATTCCCATGTCAAAAACAACTGATAATTCAATGAAAATTGATTGAAACTAGATATTGACCAAAAACCACAAAAACTCAACAAATCAAGAGCACTAAGGCTCTGATACCATATTGTTGGTCCATGTGATCGAAAACCAGTACAATTGAAGTGATGAATTGCTCAATATCTAACGTCCATGCTAAACACAACAATTGAGAAGATAGAAGATAATTCTAACACATATTTGATAATCAAATGAACAATAGCAATCAATAACATGAAGCACAATAGTATTTCTGTGTAAAAACTGCTTAGAATTGGTAACTTGCAACAATGATCCACGATTAGGGTTTTGCAAGCTTACCTTACAAAGAGAATTGACAAAAGTATATATAGCAGTTATAGTTTCGCTGACAGTTTCGCTACCAGCGAAACTGTCATGCCGAAACTATAGTTTCGCCCGGCAGAACACAAGTTCGCCGGGTAAACTAGAACAGCAAACTGTGAGCGAATGTATAGATTCGCTCACAGTTTCGCTGGACTGCCAAAACTACACATTACTAAGAACATATAAAAGGAAACTAACAAAAGTCCTATTACAATGTAAAGTAAACAACTATACTAAAGTGAGTCCAATCTAAACATGATCTTCACTCTTGAACTTAGAGACCTCACAAGAAAGTTCATGAGTGCACTTCCCAATGAGTGGACATTCTACTGTGTCTCTATCAAGAGAACAGAGAACCTGAATACACTAACCATGACCGAACTCTATGGCATCCTTGAGTCTTCCTACTAGCAACGCTTTAATGGTTGCTGAAGGCTTAGGACCCTCCCAGCCTCAACAATACCTGACTTACACACAGCAGCCATCTTGTTCTTCTGGGCCATACATCATATTTCTTGAGACTCCAAGGTCTTAACAAGCTCAACAAAGTTCCTTTCAGGACAGTTGTGCTTTTGTCTCAGGAAGTGGACACTTTTATGATTATCAATATTGCTTTGATGATCTAAAGTGCTTTAGCCCAGATGGCGTGGTGGAATATGTGGACATAGTCCAACAAATGGCTTTATTAACCTACAGAGCAAAGAAGTTCTTCAAGAGAACTGGAAGGCAATTTCCCCAGAACCCAATCTACAGCAAATTTGGGTTTGACAAAACCAATGCCAAATGTTATAACTGTAACCAACTTGGTCATTTTGCAAGGGAATGCAAGGCTCCCAAGACGAATCCGGGAACCCCACAGGCCTCCACACATCCCTCTACACCAAAGCCCACTGGAAAGTCAACAGATATAGATGCAATGGGTCAAAAAGTTGAGTTGAGCTTTATGGTACAGGATGTGACTCCTGCTCAAGCACTCATGGCCGGAACAGATGAGAATAAGGTATATGAACATCTCTGTAATCCTGCCTGTATTGCTAAGGTTAAATTATATCAGGACTACAATATGGAGATTAAATCCGATATTAAGTCTTTAAATGTTTTAAAATCTGATTTTAAAAGGGCTGAATCTGACTATCAAAGAAAAATTGAGGAGAGTAGAGAAAACTGTGTCCCTATTAAAATATGAACACACTAACTATAAGACTCAAATAAAGGATTTAATATCCAAATTGTCTGAGGCTCAAGCCCAGCTTGTCACAGCTGAGGCTCAAGCTAGGAAGTATGCTATTTCTGAGCAAAACTTCCAAGCCATTCTTGCATCATCCTCTCACTTAAAACTTTGTTACCAAAACAAAGGTGGTTTGGGAACCAATGAAATTGCTCCACCACACTTTTATGAGTCTATAAGACAACCAAGGTGTGGCACTGAAGAGCAAGAGGTTCCATCTGCTGACCCACTTTCTCATGAGTCAAAGGTGTGATGCAACCATGGAGACCATCACAGGGAAGAACCAGGTAATTATACCTTCTCCTACCGGTGATGATGAACCCCTGACCACCAAAGCCAGAAGAAGCAGAGCTAAGGCAGCCAGAAAAACTGCCAAGAAAATGGCTGAGTCTAAGCTGAAGATAAACCCAAAGCAAAAGGGTGTATTCATCTTAACTGGATTCCAGGTGGTAGGAAACTCTGAATCAGGAAAGGAGTGTAGTACAGCACTCCTGTCCTACCAAAGGATCAGAAGTTAAAGGGAAAGGTTGCTGATGAAGAGAAAAAGAACAAGGAACAACAATCCTCAAATTCGCAAAAGATTAACATTGCATGCATAATGTGTGGTCTGCAAAACCACATGGCCAAAGATTGTTATTATAATCCTGCTAGCACACATTATGAAAATAATGTTAAAAAGGAAGGAGTTAGAGAAGGTTTCTCATTTGGACCATATCAAATGGTTCAAGTAAGATGAAAAAGGGAAAGCTTGTTTCCGAAGCAAGGTTGCTTTCGGAAGAAGGTCCTTCTTCCGAGGGAAAAAGGCTTCAAAAGCTAAGCTAAAGCTATCAAGACTCAAAAGAATAAAAAAGTCCCCTTGAGACCATCCCAGAAGAAGACTGCTTCGGAGAAAAGGTGGTGAAGGCTTCTTCCGAAAAGAAAGAAGCTTCGGAAGAATGCCAAGCTGCATAAGCTTCAACAAGCTCATCCTCCATGATCAACCAAGGGATGGAATAGAAGATCAAGGAAGAAGTTGCAGCCCAAACCTCTTCTTCAAAGACATCCATTGAACCCCCATGCATAAATTTTGGTTCAATTATGTCACTATCATTGGAAGAACCCAAGACCAACAAGGCTTGGGTTTCCAATCAAAACTAATCATCTCATCTTATGTGAAGGGACATCCATATGACAAGAATAACAATGTTTGGATTGTGGATAGTGGATGCTCCAGGCACATGATAGGGAACAGATCTCTCCTTTAACAATTTCAACATTAAGATGGAGGTCCTGTCCAGTTTGGAGGTGAGGCCGAAGGATATATTTCTGGCAGAGGAAGTATATCCAATGGAAAAATTAAGGTTGACAAAGTTAACTTTGTCAAACAACTTGAACACAACCTGTTAAGTGTTTCTTAGTTCTGTGATTAAAAACATCAAATACTCTTCATAGAACATGAGTGCATTATCCTCAAATCAGGGATGACAATTCCTAATTGGTGCTTCTTAGATCTCCCAGGAAAAGGGATATGTACAAGCTGGATATGAACAATGCTTCCCCAATGGGAGAAGTATCATGCTTTCTTTCCAAAGCTGATGGTGATGAGTCAACACTATGGCATAAACGAATGTGTCATGTAAATTTTAAGACAATGAATAAATTGGATAAAAATAACTTGGTACATGGTTTGCCTTAAAGGGAATTTTTTTTGCAAAGATAACTGTGTTGCATGCCTGAAAGGAAAGCAACATAGGGCATCTCATAAATCCAAAGTTGTTAACTCCATCACCACTCCATTACACTTACTGCACATGGATCAATTTGGTCCCACAAGTATAATGAGCATTAGAAGGAAATCATATTGCCTTGTGATTGTTGATGATTTTACTAGATTTACATGGGTATTCTTTTTAAGAACAAAGATGAAACTGCTGAAACTTTAAAAATCTTTTATTCTTAAAATAGAAAATCAAATTGATCACAAGGTTAAAATAATTAGAAGTGATCAAGGGACTGATCTTAAGAACCATGTTCTTGACTCATTCTGTAACTCAAAAGGGATTGCCCGACAATATAGTGCCCCTAGAACACCTCAACAAAATGGTGTTGCCGAGAGGAGGAACATGACACTTATTGAGGCTGCTCGGACTATGTTAGCTGATTCAAAGCTGTCGCTAACATTCTGGGCAGAGGCAATCAACACTTGTTGGACCAAAAGAACCAATGAGCCGGATCAGAAAAACCTTTAAGTCCCACAGACGTCACAACAACTACTGAAGTCCACAACAGCTGAAGACAACACCTGATGACAAAGTCTGAAGACAAGTGTTGAAGACAGTCTGAAGACACAAGTGCTGAAGACAAAGTCTGAACACAAGTGCTGAAGACAAAGTCTGAACACAAGTGCTGAAGACAAAGTCTGAACACAAGTGCTGAAGACAAAGTCTGAAGACAAGTGCTGAAGACCAAGTATCAGACGTTGTCATAACAGCTGAAGAGGACTTCTTCAGTAGTTGTGACGCTTTACTTTCAGTAGTTTTATATTTTCAGTAGTTTTGTTGTTAAAAACGACTGAAGAGTTGTTCTTCAGTCGTTGTAGTTTTCAGTAGTTTCTTATCAGTAGTTTTATGTTTTATACTTAGCACTCTGACATGTTCTCAGTAGTTGTGAACATTTCAGTAGTTGTTAAGTGTTAGTTATTTTTGTAATAGATCTGCCAGTTGTCACTATCCCGTGATAGCAGCAGTGATTGCACTCTATATAAGGAGTGTCAACTTATGTAATATGTGAATGATTGAGCAGAAATATATGGTATAATTGAAACATTCCTTAACACAGAAATATATTCTCTCTTATTGTTTACAAATATCAATTTCTTGCTACAAATTGTCTGATTCTTGATCTATTCCACTGCATTACACTCTAATCCATCGAACTTGTGATCACTGATCCTGACAAATGGTATCAGAGCAGGTTAATCATTGATCGATCTAATAATTGATCATTGAAACTGCTTTTCAAGATCCAAGTTTGATTGAATTAGCATTTTGCAAGAAACGGTTATAGAGATTGAATTTTCTGTGTTTTTGTCATTCATCCTGAGATTTATTCTTGGGTTTTCATTAAGTCTGTTGTGGTCTGTGTAAAATCGTTTAAAAGCTTGAATTAAAATGTTTTTGGAACTAAAATGACTATCCTTCCAATGATCCTCACAATACTGGTCCTCACAACCAAGCCTCCAATGCTGGTTAGGAATGAGTATAACATATGGCAACGACGTGTGCTCCATCACCTGTCTGTTAACAGCTCAGGTTGTTGGACATCAGTGGTACATGGTCCACACAAGCCTATGGTGAATAACCCGGAACCAATCAAATGGTTTCGAAGAGGAAGGATCAATACTCAGATGAGGATAAGAAATTGTTTGAGATTGATGCAAAAGCCCATGGAATTCTGGCCATGGCACTACCCAATGAAATCTATTCTGGGCTAATGCATTATGAATCTGCCCATGACCTCTGGAATGCCTTGAAAGAACAATTTGGAGGAACAGATGAGGTCTTGGCAAATAATAGAGAGATCCTTGCCCAACAATATGAGACATTCTCTCATAGGAAGGATGAGACACTGACTCAATAGTTTGAGCGGTTCTCTTGTTTGATCTCTGAATTAATAATGGTCAAACATGAGTACACCAATATCCAGATGAATAACAGATTTCTCAGATCACTGCCTGAGAGATGGGACACATATACTATTGTCCTACGCTCCAGTGCAAATTTGGACAAACTATCTCTCACCCAACTCCATGGGAAATTGCTCACATTTGAGAGAGAGATAGAACAAAAACGAAAACTGTCTTCTTCTGGTAAGCTCACTGAAGACTTTGTACCAGGCAACACTGCCTTGGTTAGTCATGAGTCAGAATATGCTTCATCTGAATATGATGAGCATATTGATTTCTCTTCAAACATTTCTGATTCTGCATTTGTAGGTGTTGATAGTCAGTTTACTGGGTGGAAACAATGGACAATCTATGCTTCATCATGGATGATCTCAAGTGGGATTGCTGATGATGACTTAGAAGAGATGGATATTTTGAGCCAAATGGCCTTGATAAATATCAGATCTCAGAAGTTCTACAAAAGAACTGGAAGAAAGTTCCCAGGACTCTCTGGCAAAACCAAAGTTGGTTTTGACAAGAGTAAGTTGAGGTGTCACAAATGCCAAAGGCTTGGACACTTTGCTAGAGAATGTAGATCATCTGGATCTAATTCCTCTGCACCTTTTGTGACTTTCCTGGCAATAGTCAACAAAACAAAGGGCAACATCCTGTCAATTCTAGTCATCATTCTCAACCACAATCTCCTGCATATTTTGTTCCTCAGGGTCAAATGCCATACCCTTACCCTTGTTATTACATGCCACAAACCAGTCAAGTTCAAGCTCATGTGGTACCACAACCTCATGCTCTACCAGAACCTCAACCATCTCATCAACCTCCTCAACCTCAACAACATAGCTTCTTCACCCCTGGAGTTGTTGACTGGAGCAGTTTGCCAGATGACATGTCTGGTCATGAACAACTGTTCACAGGTGCTGATCAACATGGTGGTGATAGTCCTTTTGGGAATCTGGCACTTATGGCTCTGGAGTCTACTGAGGGTTCCTGCTCAAATGCATCATCTTCACAGGTAACTCAGGTATCTTCAGAGGCTAAAGCCAAGTTATGTTCTGAATCATGCATAGCTGCCTTTGTCTCTATTAGAGAGGCAAATGTAGCATTAAAAAATCAAAAACTTGAGTTTGAGAAAACCATTTCCAAAAGAAAAGCTGAGTATGAGTCTGCTCTTAATAATAAAAGTGATGAGATTTATAAGCTTAAATGCCAATTAAATGATGAAAAGGCTAAGCTAGAGGTTATTCTGGAAGACCAGAGAAGTCTCAAAGAAACCCTTGCAGTCACCCAAGTAGAGTGTGATCGATGGGTACAATCATGCAAAGGTTTTGAAATGCTTCTTAGTAAGCAATCAGCTTCCAATGTGAAGTTTGGCATTGGTTATAATCACACTGCTCCTCCTACAGATTTTGCTCCAAGAGTAGAAGTGAAATCTGATGGAGAAAGCAATAACCAATCCACCTCATCATGTGATTCACTTTTGATAGAGCATCATCAAAAGTAGAAGTCAGCACTAAGCCCTCTCAGAACCAATCAGCTGATGTTGATGGTTCCATTGCTGACACTCACATGATCAAAGAGTTGATCAACTCAGGAGTTATTCTGAAAGTCCTGAAAGGACTGGAGAGCAAGATTTAACACCTGAAGTTCAAACTCCAACTACTGAAGGAGAAAAATGTCAGTAGAAAGAGTTTGAAGACTACTAAAGAGGAAGTCAAGAAAGCAAATAATGCTTCCAAAGTACTGAAGAGCAAGTCTTCAGTAGTTTCATCCTCTTTAGTTGATGATCAACATAAGATGAAGGAAGAAACCATGTGAAGTATGTGGTTTGTTAATCATCTTACAGATGATTGTTGGTACAAAAGAGGATCCAAACTCAAACATAAAGAGGAAATTAAAGAGAAAATGGTTAAAATGAAAACTGAGTTTGAAGCCACATTTGTACCAGCAACATCAAATCCTGTAACCCTTAAGTCCAAAAAGAAATCCAAAAAGGAAGGGGTTAAACAGGTAACAGCTGAGATTGCTCAAAAGAAGAAGGTGCAACATAAGAACTTATCAAACTCCAATGCCAATGTGTCTGAAGAGCTGAAAGCTTTATCCACAAAATCAGACACAGCTGGTTATGATGGTTCAACATCTATGGGAAGAGTTAACCAATTAGATGTTCCTATGTTGAAACCACAGAAAAGGAGGTCCAAGCCAAAGGATTCCTCTTCTTCACCATCTCTTCCTCTCAGGCTGTTGTTTCCAACAAACCTGTTAGTTTACCATCTGTTGATGTGAACAGGCCCAAAACCAAAAAGGTTTGGGTCTCAAAATCTAACTAATTTGTTTTGTTTTGCAGGGTTCTTCAACATGCCACAGAGGCATCTGGTATGTAGACAGTGGAGGATCCATGCATATGACAGGAAACAGATCACTTCTTAATGACTACTCTCAAGGAAGGAAGGGGTTTGTGTCTTTTGGCTATGATGCAAAGGGTTACATCATTGGCAAAGGCTTTGTTTCCAATGGGGAAATAAAGTTTGATGATGTTAACCATGTGGAAAATCTCAAGTACAACCTCTTGAGTGTCAGTCAAATGTGTGACAAAGGCCATGTTGCTCTTTTCACCAGTCAGAACTGCCGGATTCTGTCATCCAAAGTTCTAAGTTTGATTGATAAGGTGTTGGATGAATACACTCTCCTAAAGGCCAACAGGACAGGAAGAGTGTATGCCTTAGATCTTTCCAAGAAAATAGATCTCAAAGGCCATCCTTCCTATTTTCCAAGGCTTCCCCTCAAGAATCTACTCTATGGCATAGAAGGCTGGGTCATGTTAATCTCAAAAACATAAATCAGCTGATAAACCATGGTTTAGTAAGGGGATTGCCTATGAAGGAGTTCAAATGTGAAGATGACTGCACTGCTTGTTTAAAAGGAAAACAACACAAAGCTTCATATCCCTCCATAGAAGAACCTAAGTCCAATGCCTGCTTACAGCTTCTTCACATGGATCTCTTTGGTCCTGTGAGAGTGATGAGTATGGCTAAGAAGAAATACTGTCTGGTAATTGTGGATGATTACTCCAGATTTGTATGGACTTTCTTCTTGCATTCAAAGGATGAGGCAGCTCAGAAGATTATCAACTTTGTGCTGTATGTTGAGAAGCAGTATTCCCTCTCTGTCAAGTGTATTAGAAGTGATAATGGCACAGAATTTAGAAACAATACATGATGAGTTCTACCTCTCAAAGGGAATCAAGAGGCATTTTAGCATTCCAAGAACTCCTGAACAAAATGAGTAGTAAGAGAAAGAAGATAGAGAAAGTGAAGAGTATAGAATCTATGGACATGGACGAAGAGCATATATGTGAATATGTAAAATATGTAGACAGAAGTAAATAAGAGGGATGAACTCCATGAGTCTTATCATTTGGACTCTTTCCTCTAGCTTATGCTTCTAGAGCTCTAGTTGTTGATGTCATAGAAGTTCTCATTTGCCTCTAATCTTCAGAGCTTTGGATGTCCTGTTTCAATCTCAACACACGGGATCAACTCCAAAAATTTGATTCTAAGGTGGATGCAGGGTACTTTGTTGGTTATTCATCAACTTGCAAAGCATACAGAGTCTTCAACTGTAGAACAAAGATGGTTGAAGAGACTCTACATGTTAAGTTTAATGAATCTCCAAAGGACAAGATTCCACAAAGCCCTGTGGAGATATTTGATTTGGACATTCTACAATATGTTCCTTATCAAACTCCTGCTATTGCTCCTGTCAATAGTTCACCACCTGGTGGTACTGCTAGTGCTGATGATGATGATAGTAGTACTCACCTCTTCAAGTTTAGTGATCAACTGCCTGATTCAGCTAGACCTGATGTTCCTGTAGCTCCAACAGCACAATCCACAACAAATGTTGATGAGATTTCTACAACTTCAACTTCCTTTGAATTACCATCTACTGATTGGTTTCAAGGAAATGCTTCACCATCACCATCTGTTGCTGCTGAGCCTGCTACAAACACTTGCACTGATCTCATTGTGTACCAAGATCTGAAGAATCACCCTATGTCTCAAATCATTGGTGATATCACTTGGAGTATCAACAAGAAGAGTCAATTGTCAATCTGCTTCTATGCTCTCTCTTCATCAGTCAGCAAGAGCCAAAGAATTATCACATTGCTTTAAAGGACAATGGATGGGTTGATGCCATGCAGCTTGAGCTTCTTCAGTTCAAGAAACAGCAAGTGTGGGAACTGGTTCCTCTACCTCCAGGTAAGTGTGCAATAGGCACTAAATGGGTGTTTAGGAACAAAACTGATGAAAATGGGCTTATTGTTAAGAACAAGGCCAGACTGGTTGTTCAGGGGTTTGCACAAGAAGAAGGTATTGATTATGATGAAACCTTTGCCCCTGTAGCTAGACTGGAAGCAATTAGATTGTTTTTAGCTTATGCTGCTTATCAAAATCTTAAAGTTTTTCAAATGGATGTCAAAAGTGCATTTTTGTATGGGAAAATTAAAGAAGAGGTTTATGTATGTCAACCACCAGGTTTTGAGGACAATAAGCATCCTAATTGGGTGTATAAGCTTGATAAGGCTCTTTATGGGTTGAAACAAGCTCCTAGAGCCTGGTATGAGACATTATCAAACTTTCTTCTGGAAAATAATTTCACTAGAGGTTCCATAGATAAAACTTTATTCATTAAGAAAGCTGGGCAGCATAATCTACTTGTTCAAATTTATGTAGATGATATTATTTTTGCATCCTCTGATCCACAGTGTGATGCCTTTACAAAGTTGATGCAACAAAAGTTTGAAATGAGTGCCATGGGGAATTACAATTCTTTCTGGGTTTGCAAATCAAACAAAAGGCTGATGGAATTTTCATTCATCAGTCCAAATACACAAAAAATCTTTTGGAAAAGTTTGATTTACAAAATTGTAAACCCTGTTCTACTCCCATGTGCAACACCACACAACTGGATACAGATCAGAAAGGTAAAGTGGTTGATGAAACACTTTACAGATGTATGATTGGGTCCTTGATGTACTTAACAGCTTCTAGACCAGATATTATGTTCGCTACATGTGTTTGTGCTAGATTTCAGGCTGCACCTAAGGAGTCTCATTTGATTGCAGTCAAGAGGATCTTTAGATATCTGCAAGGCACTCCATCTCTAGGTTTATGGTATTCTACTAGACATTCTGGTAAATTAGTTGCTTTTTCTGAAAGTGACTATGCAGGGTGTAAGTTGACCAGGAAATCAACTTCTCGTGGATGTTAATTCCTAGGCAACTATTTGATTTCTTGGCAGAGTAAGAAACAAACCTCAGTTGCTACATCAACTGCTGAAGCTGAGTACATTGCTGCTGCAAGCTGTACATCTCAGGTACTCTGGCTTCAAAACCAATTATTGGATTATGGCATAACAGAGACTAAGACTCCATTGTTAATGGACAGCTCTTCAGCTCTTTGTATTGTCAAGAATCCTGTCCAGCACTCTAGGACTAAACATATTGAAATTAGACACCATTTTATTAGAGATTGTTTTGAAAAAGGTCTGATTGATCCAAAGTTTGTTCCTAGTGCTGATGAGCTTGCGGACATTTTTACTAAGCCTTTGGATAGTTCAACTTTCCACAACCTGGTGTTAAGGCTTGGTATGCTGCAGCTAGAATAAGTAACAACTACTGATGATCTCAGTAATACATACTGATGATCATTGGTAACCATGTCATATATATGTACTGATGACCAATGAAACTCTGAAAATCAGATTTGTCTGATAAGTGTGGAGGTCAGACTGAAACAGCTGAAAAGCTATGAATTGACGAAAACAGCTGATGAGTAATTTCTCTTCAGTTGTTTCTACAACTGCTGTTCTAAACAACTGAAGCCAAACCTATGTCTTCAGTAGTTTACAACTACTAAAGACTAACACCAAGTCTTTAGCTGTTTACAACAACTGATGACAAACACCATGTCCTCAGTTGTTTCACCACCTGAAGTCAAAATTGTCTTCAGTAGTTTTATAACTACTGAAGACTAAATCAGAGACTTCAGTTGTTTCAACGTCTGACGGTTAAAACCAAGTCTTCAGTTGTTTTATAACAACTGATGATCACACCAATACGGTCAGTCATTTCAAACCTCTGAAAGTTAATGCCACGTCATCAGTAGTTTCAACAAATGATGACTAACACCAAAACCTTCAATCGTTTATAACCCTACCCTTTAAATACCTTATCCCACCTTCAGAGTTTTTCCTCACTTCTCCTCTCAAACCTAACGTTCAAAAACTCTGTACCCTCTCTTCATCAATGGCGACCATTCAACTAAAACCACGACACAACTGTGTCGCTCATCTCACAAAATCGCCATACTGGACCAAGTTTCACAACGCCATTGATTTAATGGTCCAGTCACCTTACCAAACAGCTTTTCTGTTAAACCCCACCATATATGCCGAATCTCTTAGCCAATTCTGGACAAACGTCACTCTTGTCTCTGAGGAGAATGACACAGAGTCTCTTCAATCGTTTGTCATAGCCAAAAAGTGGTCATTACTCCAGACATTCTTCGCCAAACCCTCAATCTGGATGATGCCGCTTTCCCGACTAGTTATCCAAAGGGCACAACAGATCTATCATTTGCCCACCATGGATACGAAGGTAACCTGAGTGCCTCTACCATATTGAAGAAAATTTCCAAGATGCCGAACGTCTCATCTTTCATATGGTAAATGTCTGCCTTGCCCCCAAGACTTCATCATGGGATCAAATGTCCACAAGGTGGCAACAGGTACTGTACTCCATCCTTGAGCAACAACCTTTAAATTTTTCTGAAATACTATTTTTAGAGCTCAAGGATATGGCCCAAAAACAACTTGCTAACCGTTGGATATTATATCCTCGGTTCATAATGGCCATAATTGAAAACCAGCTTCAAGCTGAGGGACTTGTTGGCCTGGGAGTCCGTGCTATGGCTGTATTGCCTGAGGTATACTCCCGGCACAACTCTGACCAATCACTGAAAATGGCTGCCAAGCTGCGCAAACCCACGCAGCTGGAAACCACAGCAGCCACCACCAAATCCAGAGAGCCCCACCAAAACAAAAAACAAAACGACCCAAAACAGCTATTCAGGGAGATGAGTCCCCTGAAGATGCTCCTGTACCACCAAGGAAGGATATACTTGCTGGTGTAAACCCCCCAGCAGTATCAAAGACTCTACCAGCCACAGCCGCTCAGGATTCCTCTCAAAAGGAGCCTGAAGCAACCAAAGAAGGGGTACCCACTAATCTGGAATCTTCCTCATTTGAGGAGATTGCCATTGAAAGCACCATTCTCCCCAGGTGCATACTGATTTTACCCTATCTCCCCATGAAAATGCCCCCCAAAGTCCAACCATTATAATTGCAAATGTGCTGACTCAGCTGCATGCCTCTCCTCCTCCCCAACAACCACCAAAGGGAACACCACAGCCATTGAGGAAGAGGATCAACATGCTTCTGACAACCCACAGCACAGGGGTTTAAATGTTCTGTCTCCTGGTGTAGATATGGAGACCAGAATATCTGGTGAGGCTGCCACCTCTTCTGACTCAGCACATGATCAGACTGAGGCTGGTAACATTGCTAGGACCTCATCAGAGGCAACAGCTGATGAAGGACATCGTCCTGAGGCTGGAAGTCCCCAGTTCCAAGAAAAAGGGGCACATGCTAAAACTGGTCTACACCCAGTGCATGTACATCCTGCTACAGGCAGGAGGTTAGGTGATTCAGCATTTGCTGATGATGACCTGGGCTTCTTTTATGATGTTCTGGCCCAGAACACAATTCTTGAGGAAGAAATCTGTAGACTACAAAGCCTACTTGACCAATTCTCTCAAGAAGCAAGTCCATCTGACACCAACATAAACCCACAGATGGCACCTTCACCTGAAGGTCTCCCAAACACTCAGCCAATCAAAACTTACAACCCACCAGCCTCTACTTCTGGCACTGCTTCTCAGGGACAGAACCCCTCTGAGCAAACAGCTGCTATCTTCCAGCAATCCCTACCTCTCATCACCCCAATGATCACAGACATTGTGATCAAAACCATGGATGAGAGGCTTCCCTCAATCATACAACCCCTGGTGGAGGAGATTGTGAGCACAAGGCTTTCTACTACTCAAACCCTTGCAACCAATGCAACCAAAAAGGGGGAGAGTCAGTTAGTGAAAGCAAAGGGGAAGAGCATACTGAAAGAACAGGAGACTGAGAAGGAAGAGGAGGTTGTGAAGGAGACTGAGAAGGAAGAAGAGTGTGTGAAGGGAGCTGACATTGATCAAGTGGGTGAAAGTCACAAAGACTTTCATATCACATATAAGAAGAGGAAGATTGAAAGAAAAGAAAAAGAACTCCAAAAAGAACTCCACTTGATGAGATGATCAAAATGGCGGATGATACACATAGTAAATCAATGGACTCCATTATTGATCAATTGTATAGACAAGGGTTCGATACTGCACAGCTTGACTCAGAGATTAGAAGACTTGAAGTTGAAGAAATTAACTCAAGATGGGCAAGTTATGATGCATTAGAAAGAGAAAGACTGGAGATCATGATCAGATTCATTGCAAAGTATCTTGGGAGATCATTGATCGAGATTAAGTCATGGACCAGGGACAGTATCTTGGCAATAACCACCAAGATCTGTACGTCTGAAGCATACACTAAGGGACTGGTGATTGAAGCACTAAATGAGGCAGGTGCTGGGAACAGAAATGAACTAGCAAAACACTCCAAAGCCTCACTCACTACAAGAATGCTAGAACAACCTGCAAAACCTACCACTTCAAAATCACCACTACCACAACCCATTAAACCAACTCCTTTACCCTCAAAACCAACAGCCGATGATGCATCCAAGAAGAAGAAGAGAAGGATGTTGAGGCTAGAAGAAGAAGAAGAGGATGATGAGGAAGAAGATAGGCTGCCTCTTTCCGCAGTCCTAACTTTGCCTAAAGCCAAACCTATGCCCATCACTCCCACCTCACAGATGGAAACAGTGAGAGTAAAGATAGAAGAAGAACAGCAGCAAAGGCTTCATGATGAGGAGATGCTGAAAAGCATAGACAAAACTTATGCTGCTTCTTCATCAATAATAAGTATGAGAAAGAGGCTCTGAGATTGTACACCCTTGCTAACACATTTCAATATCAAAAGGAAAAGGTGAGAATATGGCCTGATCCTAGGGTGGCTCACAGAATTGTGAAGAAAGACATTCCTGCGAGATACAAGGGCCAGGTAAAAAGGATCGTAGATGAAGAGATCACAGTGGTCCTTGTAGTATCACCCTGGGAAATTGTAGAAGACGTCAAGAAGGCTTATGAGACTAAACAGCCACCCCAAAAGATGTTAGAGAACAGAGTTATTAAAAAGGGGTTAGTCTACAAGAAGCTTGAGAACTTCAAACAAAATGAGCTCAGTCTGTTACTTGAAGGTACTCACCTAGATGAGTTTGCATACAGACAGATTACAACAGTTGAGCTCAAAAATGGCAAACAGGCCAAGTACATCTCAGAGCTGTATGGGCGTGAAGGATTGTTTGATGGTGAACCAGAGAATCTTACCATGGAAGAACAAATCATGTTTCTCAGAGCATACACCAGAGAATCCTACAGGCTTATACATGGGAAGTGAGTCTCATGGATGGGGGAACAGCTCAGTGTCCAATTCCCCAATACAGAGCTCCCATCCATACATTGCCAACCAAATCATCAGAGACTCTTCCAGGCCAGTGCTTATATGGGTCATCTTCTCAACTGATCAAGAAGGAAAAAGACCAACCATTTTGCCAACAATAAGTGGGACCTCAATAAAGTTAAAGGTTTTGGCTGCATTGGTTCAGGGGGAGTTTGTTGGACCAAAAGAACTAATGAGCCGGATCAGAAAAACCTTTAAGTCCCACAGACGTCACAACAACTACTGAAGTCCACAACAGCTGAAGACAAACCTGATGACAAAGTCTGAAGACAAGTGCTGAAGACAGTCTGAAGACACAAGTGCTGAAGACAAAGTCTGAACACAAGTGCTGAAGACAAAGTCTGAACACAAGTGCTGAAGACAAAGTCTGAACACAAGTGCTGAAGACAAAGTCTGAAGACAAGTGCTGAAGACCAAGTATCAGACGTTGTCATAACAGCTGAAGAGGACTTCTTCAGTAGTTGTGACGGTTTACTTTCAGTAGTTTTATATTTTCAGTAGTTTTGTAAAACGACTGAAGAGCTTGTTCTTCAGTCGTTGTAGTTTCAGTAGTTTCTTATCAGTAGTTTTATGTTTTATACTTAGCACTCTGACATGTTCTCAGTAGTTGTGAACATTCCAGTAGTTGTTAAGTGTTAGTTATTTTTGTAATAGATCTGCCAGTTGTCACTATCCGTGATAGCAGCAGTGATTGCACTCTATATAAGGAGTGTCAACCTTATTGTAATATGTGAATGATTGAGCAGAAATATATGGTATAATTGAAACATTCCTTAACACAGAAATATATTCTCTCTTATTGTTTACAAATATCAATTCTTGCTACAATTGTCTGATTCTTGATCTTATTCCGCTGCATTACACTCTAATCCATCGAACTTGTGATCACTGATCCTGACAGCACTGCATGCTATGTGCAGAACAGGGTCCTTGTAGTTAAATATTTATGCGATTAAACATTTATCATTAGGATAAAACATTTTAAAATTTTCATAAACGTCAAGTTCATCCATGGTTAGCAAATACATACGAGTTAGTTATCAAAAGATCATAAGTAAATCAGTCTACATGCATCATCGAGTTTATAACTCGGTCAAAAGAAAGTGTTCAAGTACCCCGCTAATCTCAAACTCATCCTAAAACAAGGTTCCACTACCAACATGCGTGAGGTATGAAATCATCATCAAACATAATGTAGCCATGGCCATCGAAGTCTCCGCTCTCTCTCCCATCACTATCGCGTACTGCTGAGCTGTCACCAACGCTGTCTCAGCCACGTCTGCTCTCTGCTCTGCCTGGGTCAGTCGATCCCTAGTCTCCGCGAGGCTTGTCTCCAGGTCTGCTATACGGAAGTGCATCTGGCTCATAGCCCTGTCATCCAATAACCTCTCCTCCTCAATCGTCATCAATCTTCCATCCAAAGCTTGACTCACCTCCTCTTGAATCCTCATCTTCTTTCTGGTAGACAGTAGCTCCTTCTCGAGTCGCACACACTGGGCTACCAAGGTAATCATCACACGCTCGATGGGCTCACCGCCCATAGTGGTCCTGTGTGGCGCAGACGACGACTCTCCCTCCTCAAAGGTGGAAGGAATCCCATCCCTCGAAGCCCAACCTCTCATGGCATCATAATCCATCTCCACTGATCATCTAAAAGTCTGGCCCGTTTGGGCATGGGCGTACTCTCCATGACATCATCATCCATCACCTTTCTCTTCTCTCTGCGTTTCCTGTTCATACACAACTTAATCCTTGGCGGTGCGTCATCCTCAACAACCTCTCTCTTCTCCCTGCGCTCCCTTTGCTCATACACCATCCTAATCTTTGGTGGGTGCCGCATGAGGGGAATAGAAGCAGCAGGAGTCACAGCAGTATGAGTCTCACTCTCTGAGGCCAATCCAACTGGCTCCTCAGCAATGGGCTCGAGTGCGACTGCTGGTGGGGTAGGGCTCTCATCATCGGACTCAGATATCCAACCATTCCCCGAGTTTTCCATACCCGGGTACATGGTAGCTGCGAAGTATGGCTGAGTAGGGTGATACCATGGTGTCGAGGAAACAGGCTCAGATGAACCATCGGTGCTACTGCTAAAGTCAGGTGCTCTCTCTCGGCTAACTCGATCAGACATCTACAAATAGAGAAATGCATGCATGCGTACATATTAATTTTTACAAAGTTCTAGCACACAAAATTAACAATTATAATCTTACTATGACTATTATTATGCTTATGACACGGATTGTCTTTGGAGTCAAATAATCTTTTAAAGGTTATAGTCTAGATTTTTGAAAAATACATTCTAGTTCACTATAACCGTTGGCTCTGATACCAACTTCTGTCACACCCCGAAAACCGCAGCGGAAGATCGCGTGACGTGGTGGTAACGGAAGTTGGACTTGACCCAACTTCATGGTCAAACGTATACTAAAATGTTATTAGTTATTGAAACCATAAGTCGACGTCATACAAGTACTTGGTTATTCTACATTAAAACATTTTCAGTAGTAACGAATACTACTTTATTACACAAACATGGCTTTACTTAAAAAAAACATTTAAAGAGTTATCGTTTGACCCTTCCAAAGACAAAATTCCGGGAATCCATATTGAACTCACCTATAACCCTGAAAAGCACGAAGGGTAATAAAGTCAACATAAAGTTGGTGAGCTTTCGGGGTTTGAAATCTTGCAACCATACATCTCTTTTTAAAAATCAAATGATGAAACAAGGCATAATATAATCCACATAGACTAGCTAGGTACTATGTTATTTAGGTCATAAGGCCATAATCAAACCAAGAAACACGTCGTTGCCCCACAACTATCCAGACATATAAATTCTCTCGTCACAACCTGACCAGTGCGACTGGTCGCGAGAGCGGGCCATTCTAACCCGATAGATCTACCAATATATTCTGTGGCCTCACCCCTGAGGTTAATGATTTATAGAGGGATTTAGAACTCAGTAGTATATAGATCCATACTATTGATTCAAACTTATACCCTCATAATATATATTATCCCGTTTAACTCATCATATACTTTAAAGAATCCTTTCATGCTTTTCCCCCAAACAATTTAAAAATACATTTAAAAATGGGGCCGAAGGACTCACCTTGAGTGTGATCTTCGAAATTAACCAATGTGCAATGCTTTTTCAATAATAAACCCTAATCATAAATATTATGATTAATATGCGATAATTCATGCTTAAGAATGCACTTCACCCATTCTATATGATTGTTTAAAATGGTATGTTTTATTTAAAACAAAAATGTATATATTTTTTGTAAATGGAAATAATTCTTTTCTTTATTAAAGTTATATGTCTTATGTCCTTATTATGAGTCTTGACTATAAACCACCAATTTCCTTATTCTTATCTTATATATATTAATCTTTATTAGAATTTTTATTAATAACTTGTCACTAACAAACTTTGAGTCAAAAGTCCTATTATACCATTATCTTGGGTGTCTAAAACTCTTAAACAGAGAGTCAATCATCTCCACTTTGGGTCATTATTCCTGAAAATGATTATCTGATCGGGCTTTCTTTTACCTGAGTTCATGTAGAATTCAAGAAGTAGTTTCCTCATTACATCTTTTTATAAAAACAATTTTTTAATATATTTGATTATTAATACATTTATTATCTTTTTCTTACATAGCTTACTAATTAGTAGTTTTAAAGTATACACATATATTTTCTTTTATTTGTCGTAACTTGTCCAACGTATGCTTCATTCTTAGTCTTGTATGTTTTTGATGTCCCGACCGTCGTTTTAATCGGGTTCGTTAGTCATGGTTTCTCCTTGGTCTTTTGTTTAATCTTAACCATAAATCCTAGTCTCAAAGTTCTTTAGTAGACTTTTATCTAAGAAAGTCCTTTAATGGTGTCCAAATTTCTTTACTTTAATTTAGTCATCTTTCACTATTATTCTTATCAAAGTCACCTAAAATCTTTAACCTACATATTATTCTAAGTTATCATGTTAATAATAATCCTTCATCCAATAAACTTTCCTAATGGTCTTATCAAGATCAAATTTCATCATTCTTCCCATCCACATGATTATACCTACATACATACATGACATACACATACATACATTTTTACCATCTAAATCCTTAATGTAACATGGTTTCATCCACTAATCATCCATTAACAATCTATTTTCAGATTCATCAAACCATTATAATAGCCATTTTGTATACAAAATCATCAAAACAACCATTTCATACAATACCTAAATGGGTGAACTAGGGTTCATCAAGATTCCTTATCTTGATCATCCATGCATGTACATAAATATACATTGTCTAATCTAATATACCTTTGGTGACACTAGATGGAACCCTTGACACAATGCAAGCTCGATTTCTTGACTCCTCGATGAAACTTTGGGTTCTAACTAAGTTCCAACTAGAGTGCCTTAATGTGAATGCAAGTGAAGGTGGTTATTGTTGGTGTTAGCCGAAGGTGAAGGAAGGGGGGGGGTTCACGGTGGTGTCGGATAAGGGTGACGGGGTGATGGGTGCGGGTGAGGGTGGTGGTAGTCGTGGCGGTATCGGGTGAAGGTGGTGGTGGCGATGTCGAGTGAGGGCGACGGTGGTGGTGATGTCGGCGTGTGTGAGTGGTGGTGCGTCGGGTGAGGGCGACGGTGGTGGTGATGTCGGAAGAAGGCGACGGTGGTGGTGGCGTCGGAAGAAGGCGACGGTGATGGTGGCGTCGGGTGTGAGTGGTGGTGCCGGTGGTGTCGGGTGTAGGTGATGGTGGTCGTGGCGGAGGTGATAGCGTCGGGTGTGGGGACGGTCGCGGTGGGAGGTGATGTTGGTGATGACGGGCGGCAGGTGACCGGTGCGGCGGCCGGCGAAGGGGGAAAGGGGAAAGGGGGGGCGGCCGATTGGAAGGGTGGTGGTGTTTGTGTGAGAGTGAAGTGGAAGTGGAAAATGAAAGGGTGGTGTGTGGAAGATGGTTTTTTAAACACACACACAATGGTGTGTTGTCTTCCATGCACAACATAATAAATCATTCTTGGATATCCAAGAGATGATTCACATTATTATTAAAATTATATTATTATTATTATTATTATTATTATTATATTTTATTATTATTATTATAATTATTCAAGAATTTGTTAAACAATTACTAGGTTTGATAAACGTTAACGCAGGGTTTTGTTTAATTAGACTTAAATGTTAAATAATTATAAATTAGTTATTGCGGGTGGTTTCGAGAGTTGACCTGATTTGACCGGGTGTCACATTCTCCCCTCGTTTAGGAAATTTCGTCCCGAAATTTACGCTGTTGATCCTGAGTCAAATCCGGTTTGAATAGGCATGGGTACTTTTGTTGCATTTCATCTTGGCGTTCCCAAGAGTAAATTCAGGTCCTCTTCTAGAGTTCCATCGGACTTTTAACTAGCTTGATTTGCTTCCGCCTGAGTTTCTGCGTTTTCCGATCTAAGACCTCTATTGGCTCTTCGATGAATTGGAGTTTGTCGTTGATACTAACTCATCTGGAGGGATAACTAGAGATTCATCTTCATGCATTTCCTTAAATTAGATACGTGAAATACATTGTGCACATTACCAAGTTCCTCTGGTAGTCTGAGTCGGTATGCAACTTTCCCAATCAGTTCCAGGATTTCAAAGGGTCCTACGAATCGTGGACTCAGCTTCCTCTTTTTCCGAATCTCATAATTCCCTTCCATGGAGATACCTTAAGAACACTCTATCGCCGACCATGAATTCTAATGGCTTTCCTCCGGTTATCTGCATAACTCTTTTACCAACTATTAGCCATTTCTAACCTTTTTCGGATCTGGACAATCTTATCCGTTGTTTCTTGAATAATTTCTGGTCCTGTTAATTGTCTTTCTCCTATGTCGGCCCAACATAACGGCGATCGGCACTTTCTTCCATACAGTGCTTCAAATGGAGCGGCCTTGATGCTGGTGTGATAACTATTATTATAGGAGAACTCAGCTAGTGGTAGGTGAGTATCCCAATTTCCACCAAATCGATCACACAAGCTCTCAATAAATCTTCCAAAGTCTGAATAGTTCTCTCGCTCTGTCCGTCAGTTTGGGGTGATAGGCCGTGCTCATATCTAGTCGAGTACCCATGGCTTCCTGTAGGGTTTGCCAAATCTAGAGGTGAATCGACTATCTCTATCTGATATGATTGAATTGGTACACCGTGGCGTGAAACTACTTATTTGATGTATAAGCTTGCCAATTTGCTCATACTGTAGGTCTCTCTCATTGGTAGGAATGTGCATATTTTGTTAGTCGATCAATAATTACCCAAATGGTATCATAACCACTTGCTGTCCTAGGTAATTTTGTCACAAAATCCATGGCAATGCATTCCCATTTCCATTTTGGAATTTACGGCTGTTGTAGAAGTCCCGATGGTTTCTGGTATTCTGCTTCACTTTGGAGCAAGTCATGCATTGGTTAACATAGGCAGCTATGTCTCCCTTCATGTTAGGCCACAAAAAAATTCCTTCACATCATGATACATTTTGTCGATTCCTGGGTGAATCGAGTACCCTGTTTTGTGTGCCTCATCAAGAATTACTTTGCGTAACTCTCCATGCTTAGGAACCCATTCTGTTGGCAAAACGTATCATATTATCAGAATCTGTCGTTACTCCTTGACCATTCCTCGCAGACCTTCTCTCCTAGGTTTTCACCTTTCAATGCTTCGAGTTGAGCATTGCGGATCTGGTAGTAAGGTTCGAGTATATGGTAAGTTTTCAATGCTCGCACTCGTAGTGGCTTTTCCCTTTCTTTCCTACTAAGTGCGTCTGCCACAACATTTGCCTTGCCGGGTGATATCGGATATCGCAGTCATAATCATTTAACAGCTCCACCCAACGGCGCTGCCTCATATTAAATCCTTTGATTAAAAATATGTTGCAGACTCTTATGATCCGTATAAATGACACATTTGGTTCCATACAAATAATGTCTCCATATTTAAGAGCAAAAATAACAGCTCCTAGTTCTAGGTCATGGGTGGTGTAGTTCTTTTCATGTACTTTTAATTGTCTTGATGCATAAGCAATGACTTTATCTTTTTGCATCAATACACACCCAAGACCTAATCGTGAGGCATCACAATACACTACAATCCCTCTATTCCATTTGGTAGAGACAGTATGGGTGCGCTGCACAACTTCTGCTTTTTAATTGAAAAGCTCTCTCTTGATCTTCGCCTACATATAATTCTTGTCCTTACGGGTCAATAGGGTCAATGGTTGGGCTATCTTTGAAACTTTTCTATAAACCTGCGGTAGTAACCAGCTAACCCTAAAAACTGTCGCACTTCCGTGGATTTTGGGGCTTCCCAATTCTTAATTGCTTCTATCTTGGTTGGTTCCACGTGGATACCCTCTTCGTAATATGTGTCCGAGAAATCGAACTTCTCGAAGCCAAAATTCACATTTCGAGAATTTTGCATACAACTTTCTTTCTTTTAAACGCGTTTAGGATTAGCCTGAAATGTTGCTCATGTTCTTCTTTGATTTGTGAGTATATCAGAATATCATCAATGAATACTATCACAAACTGTTCCAAGTAGGGTTTGTTGATACATGTATGTCCCTAGATCATGATTTGTAATGTAATGAACTTGTCTGTCTGATTATGATGTAATTGTAATCGATTAATGAAATGATATAAATTGGTTGTTACTTGTAATGTTTAATATTTCATTAATGAGTTGTGATTGAATTGATTGGGTTTATGATGTTTGAATGAGTGCACATTAAGTTATATTAAATAGAACATTCAAACTTAACTTAATGAAGTTCTCATGCGAATGGCCCATGCGAATGGACCACACGCATGAATAACTTCATACGATTGACTCAATCGCACGACTGAAACAGGAGACTGGATCAGTCGTATGATTGACACATAAGATTGACTCAATCGCACGACTGAACACTCAGTCGTGCGGATGAATCAACCGCATGGTTCAATCGCACGACTGAACATACTTATGGCCCAGTCGCACGATTGAACAATACTAACCTATAAATAGACCCAATTCGTGGGAAAACAAAGCATTCATCCCATTACGATTCCAGACGTACCCTAGCCGTCCAGAAGCCTCCCAAATCGTTCTCCAAGTTCATAGAACACATCAGATCGGTTCCTAATCGATTTCTGACGTTGATTTCAATTCTTGATTGATTCATCGTGTGTTCTCACTGATTGGATCGCCAATCAAATAGGATTCCGCACTATTTGAGTTGGTTTAACACGCAATCACTCGGTATTTCGTTCAAATACCAGGTCCTAACAAGTGGTATCAGAGCTTTGGCTCTTGATTTCGTGTTGATTCAATCAAGATTGCATAAAAGTTTGTGTTTTTGCACGAAAAACGCAATCTTTTGCATCAAAAGTGATCTTGGACGTTCCCTGCTCATCGAAGTTCAGTTTCTACGGACTTAGACGATTTGGACTTGCAAAATTTCGAATTTTTACGGCTGAAACCCGTCAAACCTAGAAATTTTCGCAAAACAGCAGCTTCAGTCGCACGAGTGACCCATTCGCACGACTAGACTCATTCGCAGTGTTCATTCGCACGACTGGACCTAGTCGCACCCTCATTCGGCCGACTGAACCGTTCGTTCGCATAGCTCATACGCACCAGATTCATTCGCACGACTGAACCATTCGCCCTGTTCAGTCGCACGGTTGAACCAATCGCAGAGTTCATACGCACGATAAGACCATTCGCATCCTTCAGTCGCATCAGTTAAAGTTGATTTGATTAGACTCTAAGTTTATTAACCATGGAAGATCAGATGTCAGCCTTTACTGCTGGGAAGGACTCAAGAATTCAGAACCTGCTGCTGCTTGAGAGTGAGGTGGGTATTCACAATAAACCACCAAAGCTCTTGACTTTAGATGAGTTTCCTCACTGGAAACAACGTTTTGAGATCTACCTCAATGGAGTAGATCCTAATCTGTGGGAAGCTATCGAGGTTGGGTATAGTACACCGGTGGGAGCAGATGGAGTAAAATTAACGTTAAGTGGGATGACTGACGCACAGAAAGTAAAGTATAATGCAGAGAAAAGAGTTTATGATGCGATGATAACTCAGTCGATCCCCAAAGACATATTCCACCAGTACTCAGAGAACAAGCAGTCCAAGAAACTGTGGGATGAGCTAGAGAAAAGGTATGATGGGAATGCATCGTTAAAGGCAATCAAGGCAAAGGAGTTAAAGAAGGAATTCGATAACTTCTCATCGATTGGTAACGAGAGTTTAGATGAAGTCATAGACAGATTCTACCATTTGATGAGCGAGTTGCATACACATGGAGTGGAAACAACTATGGAAGAGAAAGTAAGCAACTTCGCAGATGGATTGCCTGATAAGTGGGCTTCATTCGTGTCTAATCTTAGACAGAATGGTATACTTATAAAGCTGGATATAAATGACTTTATTCTCAGGCTGCGTGAAGAAGCACTAAGGATGAAGTATAGAGCACAGAAGTCTTCGTATACACAAAACCCAGCTTTATACAATGCCACGCCTCAAGCTAAGACATCTGGAGCACCTCTCCAGACAGCATTTGTGTCTAGCTCGTCAGGTCCTTCACATGCTTCTCCTTCTGGATCAGACACGTCAGGGTCGTCATGTACCCATTATATTGGATCAGAAGCAAGTGCTACTAAATTGAAGACCGAGAACCTCGGTAATGTGACTGTAGAAGTAGCACGAGAGCATATGGATCTTCTCGCCGCAGTAGTTCATTCATATGATGGACTTGTGGCTGGGAAGATTGGAAACTGTCATTTGGCAGATGAAGACTACGAGCAGGTAGATGAAATGGAGCTTGAAAGAATGGATATAATGTGGGCCTTAGCTAGCGCTGTCCGAAGGGCGAAGAAGTTTGTTAAGAAGACAGGACAAAATTTGATAGCTACTAAGGATACCACATTTGGTTTTGACAAGAGCAAAGTGACCTGCTTCAACTGTGGAGAGAAAGGGCACTTCAAGAGGGAATGTGTCAAGCCAAAGAAGACGGGTAATGGGAACCCGTTCTCATCCTTTACTCGCCAAGACAAGCAAGCTTCCAGTTCTACTTCATCAAACAAGGACCCAAAAGCCTTGACTGCTCATGATGATGAAGGACAGGACTGGAGTTTTAGATTTGTCTCCCCAGAATCTAACATTGCCAGTGTTGAAGATATTGATGATGATTCTGCGAGTGAAGGTGATTTAGCAGTTGATATAGCGATGTCACACAGTGAAGAAACAACTGCAGCTGAAGTCAGTTACATACCAAAGGAGGAGACTTCCACGTCAGATACAGAAAAGTCAGAATCACCAGAACCAGAGACGTCTGATGCTGCGTTGATGGCTAACTCTTCTGAAACAACACAGGTAAGTACAACTGACCAAATGTTTAATAATCATGCTTGTTCTAACTGTGATTTGTTTAGGAATAGCATTGATGAAAAATTTGCTAGGTTATTAGATCACAATGATAACTTAGTAAAGGATTTACAACTATGCACTGAGGCCAATAGAGTTCTAAAACAAAATGAGCATAGTTATAAAGAAAAGATAGACCTATTGACTAAACAACTTAGGGAAACCGAAGTAGTTGCCTTTAATCAATCAAATGACATTAGGTACTATCTAAACTCCCTAGAGGACACTAAGAAACAAAAGGCAGTTCTAGAAGTAGAAGTTAATTCCTTAAAACAGAAACTGCATAGTTGGACTAGTTCTTCACACATAGTTCAACACTTAGTGAGAGAAAGGAATAATGGGGAGGGATTAGGCTACAAAGTGGTTCCACCACCACCTGATACCTTGATGAACACCAAGTCTAAACCAGTTAACAACAACCCAATCAAGGATCATGTGGTGACCACTCCTCTTGTTACTGATCCAGACACATCATGTTCATCTACTGAATCTGGACAGAAACAAAAGGAGGCCACTTCAAAGGCAAAGGGTAAATTGCCTTGTGTTAATCTGGAAAATGAATTTGAAAAAGTTAACTTAAAGTCAGGGTCAAACAGAGTCAAATCAGAACCCAAAAACTTCAAACGTTAATTTTTCACATGCTACAAGTCAAAAACCAGTTAACCAAAAAGTTGAACAAGTTAAACAGGTCAAAACAGTTAAATTTGTTAAACCAGAGAAAACATCAAACATGCAAGAGTCAAAACCTAAAGTGATTGATGTTACTAAAGTGTCACGCATTTCTCCACAAAGAAAGTCAAATTATAAGGTTGATAGCAGATTGTGCTACAACTGTGGAGAATGTGGACATATTGCTTCCTATTGTCCTTTCTATCAGACACCTAGGAAGAAGATTGATCTTCAGGACTCTAGACCTAGGTCTTCTAAGAGGAGTTCTCTAACTCCACCTAGAAGATCTAGTGAACCTAAAGTCCAACCTGTAAGCCAGACGACTGTTTATCATAAACAGGCATTGCACAAATCTGGCTTATGGAAAGAGAAGACTACCTGTGTGACTGATACTGATGACAAGAAGGAATCTGAGTTACCCTCACCTTCTAAAGGTCAATGGGTAGAGTTTATGATGTGTGATGCCTCTGGGAAACCCAAGACAGTAAAGGCTTGGGTTCCTAACCTAAACTAATACATTTACTTGATATGTGCAGGGTGTTCGGTATAGCGCTGAGACTAACACGTGGATTATAGACAGCGGAGCATCCAGGCACATGACAGGAAATAGAGCCCTTTTATCAAATGTCAAACAAATAAAAGGAGGGCATGTTTCCTTTGCAGGAAACAAGGGAGGATACATCACAGCACAGGGAGAAGTGGGAAATCAGAAAGTTAAGTTTGATAAGGTGAACTACGTTCAACAACTTCAAAATAACTTGCTTTCTGTTTCCCAAATCTGCGATAAAGGATTTAAAGTCATCTTCGACAACAACAAGTGTTACGTGCTGAAGAAAGACTATATGATTCCAGAGGACCAAGTTCTGATGACTGCTTCAAGATATAAGGACCTATGTGTTTTGGATCTGTCAACAGCTGCTCCAACGGATCATGAAGTGCAGTGCTTTCTATCTAAAGCTACTGAGAAGGACTCAATCTCCTGGCATAGGAGAATGGGACACATTAGTCAAAGGAAGATGAATCACTTGATTCAGAAGGACTTAGTGAGAGGAGTAAATGTCAAGAACTTCCAACTTCCTGACTTTTGTGTAGCTTGCAAGAAAGGCAAACAGACAAAGAAGTCTCATAAGGAAAAGAAAGTTCATTCAATAGAACTTCCTCTTGAACTTCTTCACATGGATCTGTTTGGTCCAGTCAGTACAAGGAGCATTGCAGGCGATCTGTACTGTTTTGTGGTCACTGATGACTACTCAAGGTTCACTTGGGTAATGTTTCTGAAATCCAAATCAGAAACATTTGAGTCATTCAAGGAATTAGTCACCACTCTGGAATCTCTCTACAAGCTAAAGGTTAGACAAGTACGCTCAGACAACGGGACCGAATTCAAGAATCAATGGATGGAGGCATACTGCAAGGAAAAGGGAATTGTTCATCAATTCACTTCAGCATACACGCCTCAGATGAATGGTGTTGCTGAGAGGAAAAATAGGAGCTTGATAGAGACTGCACGGACTATGCTGGCGGACTCGAAACTGCCTATCCAATTCTGGAATGAGGCAGTAGCAAATGCATGTTATACACTGAATCGAGTCCTAATAGTCAAGCGCCACGGAAAGACATGTTATGAGCTACTACAAAGACGCAAACCGAATTTGGAGTATCTTGAACCCTTTGGCGCGCCGTGTACACTTCTGAAGAAGACTCAAGAAGGAAAATTCAGCGAGAAGGCAGATGAAGGAATCTTTCTAGGATACAACATACCGAATAAGCGAGTTTACAATAACTCAACGGGTCTTGTAGAAGTGTGGTGTAATGTCGACGTTCAGAGATATACCACACCACCTACAGGCAAAGGACCTGCCTACTTCTTCGATTATGATGGATTCTTCAAATCCTTCAACATACCTCTCTCTCCCTCGGACGATGAGCTAGCTACTAGGATGATGTATGATATTCTGAATACACCATCTAGCACACAGGGAGAATCATCTACTCAGTCAGGGGGAGTAGTCGACGACAGTGACTCCTCCTCTGAAGATGAAGCTGAAGCAGATGACCAGAACAGTCAGGAGGAACAGGTTCCAGTTCCAGCAAGTCCACAAGCATCTACGAGTGATGCACCTTCGACTTCAGAACCTCAAACTCCAACTACCTCAGATGCAGAACCAAATGTTCATAATCTTGGTTCTGAGGTAGCTGTTCCTACTACTCCAGGATCACGACTAAACGTCTATCATCCCCTTGACAATGTTATTGGGGATGTCAGATCAGGAGTACAAACCCGAAATCAGTTGTACTCAGCTGATTACGCCTCGGTTATGGAGAAAGGTTACATTCATGATGGTGCCTATCGATGTTTTGTCTCGCAGGTTGAGCCAAAATATGTCAGTGAGGCACTCAATGATGAGGCGTGGGTGAGTGCCATGCAAGAAGAACTTCTGCAGTTTAAGAAGTTAGGTGTATGGACACTTGGTTGATAAACCTAAAGGTGCTAAAGTCATTGGCACTAAATGGGTACTAAAATGCAAGAAGGATGACCAAGGGGTCATTATCAGGAACAAAGCTCGACTGGTGGTTCAAGGTTTTCGCCAAGTCGAGGGAATTGACTACAATGAGGTGTTTGCACCCGTGGCAAGGATGGAAGCTATTCGTATCTTCCTTGCCTATGCATCGTACATGAAGATCAAAGTCTACCAATTAGATGTAAAGAGTGCATTCCTTCATGGGGAAATCAGAGAAACAGTCTATGTAAGTCAACCCGAGGGTTTTGAAGATCCTTACCATCGGGATAGAGTTTACAAGCTCGACAAAGCTTTGTATGGGCTTCATCAAGCTCCTCGAGCTTGGTATGAGAAACTCTCAACTCATCTTGTGAAACACGGCTTTCGCAGGGGAGTAATTGACTGTACACTGTTTATTAAGGAAAAGGATGGCGACCTACTGCTTGTACAGATATATGTTGATGACATAATCTTCGGGTCAAAGAACGAAGAGTTATGTAAAGAGTTTGAAGCAGTAATGAAGAAAGAATTTGAGATGAGTGCCATGGGGGAGATGAAGTTCTTTCTCGGGTTACAGGTGGATCAAACACCTAATGGAATCTTTCTACATCAGACCAAGTATGTAGGAGACATTCTCAGTCGCTTTGACATGGAGAATGCTTCTGCTGCTGGGACTCCACTTGCTACTAATCATGATATAGCACCGGATGATAATGGAGATCTAGTAGATGCCACTATGTACCGAGGAATGATCGGATCCCTCATGTATCTCACTGCCTCAAGACCTGATATTATGTATGCTACATGTCTATGCTCAAGATATCAGGCTAAACCAAAGGTCAACCATCTGATCGGGGTCAAGAGGATTTTTCGTTATCTGAAGGGTACACCCACACTTGGATTGTGGTACCCTCATGATGATGACTTTGAGCTTACCGCGTATAGTGACTCGGATTACGGGGGCTGCAAGATGAACTACAAGTCTACATCAGCAGGGTGTCAATTCTTTGGGAGAAGATTAGTTACCTGGCAGTGTAAGAAGCAGACATCGGTTGCCTTGTCAACCTGTGAAGCCGAATATGTTGCTGCTGCAAGTTGCTGTTCTCAAATCATCTGGATTCAACAGCAAATGCGGGATTACGGTTTAAAATTCTCATCTACTCCTATTTTTGTTGATAACTCTGCTGCAATTGCAGTAACTAAAAATCCGGTCCAACATCCTAAGACCAAACACATCGGTATTAAATACCATTTCATAAGAGATTGTTTTGAAAAGAACTTAATTGATGTGGTTAAAATTAATACTGATTTTCAACGCGCTGACCTCTATACTAAAGCCTTTGATAAACCACGTTTTCAATATTTATTAGAGGTCAACGGTGTTAAAAAGAAAAGTGAGGTAATTCCTGATGATGAAAATGTGTAGTCCGATGTCGTGTACTTAAATTTTATTTTATTTATTTTGATTTGTCTATTTGATTTTAATTTTATTTAAACTCATGTTCTCTTGCTGTTTATTAAAATCCTAAAATAATTAAACCAGAAATGATTTTAGTATTTTAGGGGGAGAATATGTCAGCAAGTTAACATTAAAAAAAAAAAAAAAAAATGAGGGAGAAGGAGTAGCGAGCTGAAATAAGGTAGATTGTATCTGTGATACCGATTCAATACCTTTGGAAAATGATAGTACACAGGAACAAATCAAGAGGGACTTTAAAATTTAAGTTTTAGTAATATGCAAAAGTTCAAAGAATAAATCTGTGTAGTCTAAGCAATACTAAAAGGAAAGATGATAGAAAACTGGCAACTCCTAAGGTGACACAAAGAAAGTAGACTTAGAGGTTGCTAGACCATATATGATATGTTGGTAGATTCAACACAATAGACAAATAGACCGGATTGGTGATTTCAAGATAAAACTAAAGTGTTCAACTGACTGTGGGCGTCCATCTTATCACTGGTTAACACAATCAACAATATTCCAATAAGGGGTAATGAGCAAGTAAACGCCACAAATGTGTGCGGATGACCATAACTAGAGCAAAGCAAAAAAAATGAAAGACAAATGCAATAAAGCTAATGACTTATGTTGTTGGTGCATTTTGTGCAAAATAAAATAAGCTGCTCTAACAAGGAGATAGGTTATGTGCCTCTCTGCTGTGCGATGGCACTGACCTGAGGATAAGCATAACCTAGATATTCTAGAATTCATTGTTGTTTGCCGCCTCTCTGCTGTGCGATGGCACTGACCTGAGGACAGGCTTCTCTTTGAAAGCTCTAAGAATAGTCTCTTCTTGTAATAATACCCGTAGACCGCTCAAAAGCTCCTGAGGGATGTTGATTACCATATAAGTGTGGGATCCACAAGTGTTAGTTGAAATAATTACACCTAAATAAGTCACCAGTCTGTGTCAAAAGTCTGTGTATGGATTTAAGTGGACAAACATACTGACAATCATTGTGGCTACATTCTCAAAGGTCCAAATCAATGTGAGAATCTAAGAGTTTCAGTATGATTTCCTTATGTTGCTAACGACTCTGGATGAACATCGAGAACTTGAGCATCAAAAGGTTTAATAACGAGTCCCAAATGATTTGAATTGCCTGTATGATTCCAAAAATTGAATTGGTCCAGATGTGATCAACCTAAGTTGAAGCTATCTACTCCCGATCCAAATCCCGTAGATATCAATCTCTGGATTTATCTCTCACAAAAAGCCAAAAATATGTCTGATTATGTAATTAGTTTAAATTCTTAAATTAGTTAGTTTGTTTTAAGTTTTAACTTGAGTCAAGTGTCGGGCTACATCAGGAAAATCAGAAGGAATAAACTCACTAAAAGGGTCATGTCTGAGATGACCATATGTGCTTTGAAAGGTTATATCAGTCACGTCTGAGGTGACAAAGTATTTTTAAAGGGGTCACGTCTGAGGTGACCAAAGTGGTTAAAAGGATCACGTCTGAGGTGATCAAAGTGTTTTCAAGATAAAAGGATCATGTCTGAGATGATCAAAAGTTCATAACGTTAATTTAATTAATATAAAAGAGTTTAAAGGTAAATTGGTAAAATAGCAGAAAATTAACTAAGTATGACCCATTCGCACGAATGGACCATACGTATGGACTAACCATACGAATGAAGTCCATTCGCACGAATGGATCATACGATTAGTCCAATCGGAGGCTTAAGTGCGAACGAGTGAGTCAGTCGCACGACTGAACTTCAGTCGGACGACTGGAGAAGGGCGACTGACCCAATCGCACGACTGAGTCCCACTCGCACGACTGAAAGGTGCGAATGAACTCAGTCGCACGATTGGATCTAGGGTGGATATAAATAGAGGTGGAGTCGGTCGCAGAGACTCATCACCCTCATCGCCCCTAAATCGCACATCCTATATCCTACCGTTACTCTGCCAAAATTTGATTTGCCTGAGTTTTCTTGTTGATTCTGTGTCACTGACGTTCGCTAATCATCGTACAGGTATTTGAAGTCCATTTCCATCAAAATCAGAAGATTGGAACCCTAAATGGGTTAAATCGACTGTGAAGTGCGAACCGCGACTGTCAAACCCTAATAACCTATTAAAACTAAGCAATATGTTAAAATTAAGTAAAATAGGTTGTTAGTAAAAGAATGCGACACTAAAGAACCGGTTAATTGAGTTATAAGACTTAGTTTGCGTAGATTCGATCTTTGGACGACTGAACACATGAGACAGACGACTGGTCGTCCGGATGAACTTCAGTCGCACGACTGAAGGGAACGATTCACTTAACCGCACGACTGAACCATGCGAATGAGACTCAGTCGCACGACTGGTGTAACCGCACAAGAGTACATGCGCATGAGTCCAGTCGCACACTCAGTCGTGCGTATGAGGTCAATCGCACGTCTGAACCTCAATCGCACGATTCAGTCGCACGACTGTCTTCAGTCGTACAACCTCAATCGCATGACAGATAATTTTATTCAAAGTTTAAGTGTTGCTTTATACTCTTAGCCAACGAAACTAACGTTTATATTATTATGTGTTACAGATGGCGAGTAGATGGAATATGAGCACCAAGCACAACATATGTGCTCACCTGGACTTGACATCCAGGAATGCAGCCGACTTCGCAGGCATTATTACTTTTCTACAGAGATCCAGGATCGCTCATGCTATATCTACTCCCTGCACACCGTACAGATCAGTGCAGCAGGCCTTCTGGGAAGGCGCATCTGTAGATAGATCCACCGAGCCTCATTGCATCAGGAGCTCGATTTTTGGTGAGGCTATCACTGTTTCTGAGGAGGATCTGAGGATAGTTCTACAGTTTGGAGACGATGCTGAGTGTCCCACACGTCTACACCCCCTCACGGTCCGAGGATGTTTCATGAGAGCCAAGTACTCTGGGGACATCAATGCCGGGGTACTCAACAAGAGTAACCTCTGTCCCCAGTTTAAGTACCTTGCGCACGTGCTGCTGAAGTGTATAGCATCAGGAAGGGAGGTTTGACGAGCTCTCCGACCAGATCCAGAACGCTTATGCAGCGTTGGTGCTGAACCACCCGTTCAGCTTCTCCAAGATGATATTCAGTTACTTGGTGGAGAACCTCGAGGGGAAGGGGAAGGAAGGCTTCTGTATGTACCCTAGATTTCTACAGATGATCATTGATCAGAAGCTTCCCTCCCTGCCGAAGGAGAAGGAGGACGCTGTTATTCTTGAGGTCATGGACGACACGACTCTTGGCCGGATGAAGGTATACAGGGGGAAGCAGGTGAAGCCCCCTGTCAGGAGGTTGTTTGGGCATCTGGCCCGTGCTGATTATGTGGCGCCAGCAAAGAGGAAGTGGCGCCACGAGGACAGTGACTCAGATGTGGAGCATATTGCTATACCAGAGACTGACTCTGATGATGATGATAGCGGCGACGCCGGGGATGACATGCCTGCCCCATCTAGAGGCACAGATACAGACGTTATTCCCCCGGGGTCAGCCACTGCCGGAGAGGTCGCAGAGATGGCCGGTTTCCATCAAGAGTTTGTTGCTGGTGATATCGAGGAGGAGGAGTCAGACGAGGAGCCCCTCACCAGGACTGTGGGAAGCAAAGTAGTTCCCACAGACCACGGGCTTAAGGTGGTTGGTGAACACCCCAGGGACTCCTCGGAGAGAGATACTGACCCGAACTATGTTCCGGGGTCAGTTAGCAGAGCTGCAGGGGGAGCATCTACTTCCTCCGGGACTAGGAGGAAGCGGATGGCTCAACCACATGGTTTGAAGAAGAAGAAGCGTCGTTTGACCTTCGTGACTACCACTTCCAGCACCACAGCCACCACTACCACCACTACTGACATACCACCCATCACCACAGCCACCACAGCCACTACTCCTACTACCACATCCACCACTTTACCTACCACCACTGTAGCTATCCCATCCATCACCAGACCATTCACCCCTACTTCACCAGCATCAGCTCACCGACCCATATTCACCACAGCCACTGCCACCACCACCACACATCATGCTGGACCTTCAGCCCAGCCCTCACATGCTTCATGGATTCACTCTACCTCACATCGGGGTAGAGGAGCAGCTCTCAGCGCTAAACCGTATGGTGATGCGTCTGCTTGCTGCGACGAGGAGAAGGCGGCGCAGATCCGCCAGCTGACCGACCTGGCTGCTGCCCAATCTCAGCAACTGGCAGAGCAGGCTCGGGTCATAGACCAGCAGAGAGTTGAGGTGTCCCAACTCCAAGACATGCAGGCTCAGTCCGTCAAACGTATTGAGGAGTTGGAGACGACCAACAAGACTATCATGCTGAGGCTGAAGGGGTCGAAGGATGAGCCCCTGAAGCTAAAGGAAGGTGACGGGGATGATGGAGATGATGATGATGAAGATGAGGATGATGATGAGGAAGATGATGATGATGAGGAACCGAAGAAGACAGGACAGAAGGACGTGATGATGATGACGAGGCAGAAGGAGGGGATGCGGCTGCATCGGCCTCTGCTTCAGGTCAAGAGCGGAGATCCAAACGTCGACAAGACCAGTCATCCACTACTTCTGCTCCTCCGAGCGACACGCCACAGATTCAAGACAAAAGTACTGATTAGACGTTTTATGTATTTATTTATTTTGTACTTGAATCATGTAATGAAAAACAAGTGTATTAAATGTTTATATATATTAAGTTAATATAAGTCTGTTTGATTAATTACTAATGATTTATGTGTTGAATGTTTATATCAAACAGATCCAAACTTTCAAAGGGATGAGTTTGACTTTGCTCCCCTTCAAATGGTCAAGACTCAATTAACCATGATTCTTGACCTACAAGGGATAGTAAGACGGTCTGTGAGTTATACCCCTGAAGAAGGGGAGATAATTCATGACCTGTCTGATGAGCAAATGCAGAAATGTTCAACTCAATCCCGATGAAATAGTGAAGGACGCTCCAACAGTTGATTCAACCAGTGATGAGGAACTGAATGACATTGATGAAGTTGAGGTTGAAGACATTACTACTGCAGAGAGTATCCTCAGTGCTGACGCCGAGGGAAATGTGGTCCCCAATCTGGGTGAATCCCTAGTCAGTGATACTTTTGAGGTACTTGACAAGATGGAGCAAGAACAGAAAAGACTGAAGGAACAGCCCAAGCCTCCAATGCAGACGTAGATATTCGCAAGGCTGAATGGGCTGCCTGTTTTGAAGAAGTAAGAGCCCAGCGTGCTGCACCAAAGAGAGATGCCTACACCAAGCTCTACAGAGTCAAGAAACACCATAAGGTGTCGGGCAGGATTATCTCTTGGCTTATTTTGAAGACCTTAACGCTTATGCAGTTAAGAGGGAGCAGGGGCATAGAGTACTTCAGGTTCCCACATGATCTGAAGACTCTACCTGGTTTTGAGCTCAACCAGCTGGCTAAACTAAAGCTGCTGTATGCTGACCCGAGAAAGATGTCAGGCTGGTTTGAGGCTGCCCTGAGGAAAGAGTACCACACCAGGTGGGTCAACTTCAAACCTCAACAACCTACGAGGTATATCAGACGTTCTGAAGTTGATCCCATAACTGGTAAGCCAAAGATAGTGCTGAAGTGGAGTCCCCCGAGAACAATGTCGAAATCCCTCTCAGGGAAATGCCACAGGACTTCACTCCCCACTTCAAATGGTGGTACTATGATTGGAGAACCGCTGAAGCTTCATAGTGTTGAAAAAAGAGGACAATGGATACTATCAGGGTATTCGACCCAATGTGGCTAACCAACTTGTCTGCTAAAGATGTCTACACATTATACAAGTGGCCACTATTCTATGACACGCAAGATATTGTACAAGCCCTCCAATTCCAAAATGTCATAAGACTCTGCTTTGCTTTTGAGATACACGCAGGAGTCACTAAAGAGGAGAAGTACAAGAAGTATAAGGAGGTGATGCAGAAGACACAAGAGAATAGATAGATCTAGGTCCAAGGGGGAGTTTGTTGATACATGTATGTCCCTAGATCATGATTTTAATGTAATGAACTTGTCTGTCTGATTATGATGTAATTGTAATCAATTAATGAAATGATATGAATTGGTTGTTACTTGAAATGTTTAATATTTCATTAATGAGTTGTGATTGAATTGATTGGGTTTATGATTGTTTGAATGATAGCACATTATGTTATATTAATTAAAACATTCAAACATAACTTAATGAAGTTCTCATGCGGATGGCCCATGCGAATGGACCACACGCATGAATAACTTCATACGATTGACTCAATCGCACGATTGAGACAGGAGACTGAATCAGTCGTATGATTGACACATAAGATTGACTCAATCGCACGACTGAACACTCAGTCGTGCGGATGAATCAACCGCATGGTTCAATCGCACGACTGAACCATACTTATGGCCCAGTCGCACGATTGAACAATACTAACCTATAAATAGACCCAATTCGTGGGAAAACATAAGCATTGATCCCATTACGATTCCAGACGTACCCTAGCCGTCCAGAAGCCTCCCAAATCGTTCTCCAAGTTCATAGAACACATCAGATCGGTTCTTAATCGATTTCTGACGTTGATTTCAATTCTTGATTGATTCATCGTGTGTTCTCACTGATTGGATCGCCAATCAAATAGGATTCCGCACTATTTGAGTTGGTTTAACACGCAATCACTCGGTATTTCGTTCAAATACCAGGTCCTAACACATGGTTTTGATGGAAAGAAAAGATGTAATGATGAATGAACGAATGAAAGTAAGAACGTATGAATGTATGGAAGTTAATGAATGAATGATGAAGATAATAATGATATTATCTATGTGTATGATCGCATGAAAGTAAAGTACGGTTTAACGAAAGAAAAGTATGTTTTATTATAAAACTAGAACTCACTCAGCAACGCTGACTTTTATGTGTTTCCAGTTGGCAGGTAATGATTGCTGAGGATGGCACGGGGCGGCTACTCAGCTCTTTTGGATGACATCCATTTTTATAATGTTTTTGTGATGTAATGCAACATGTGTTTTGTAACTTGATAACGATGTATTATTTTGCAAAAGCCTTTATTATGAAATGGAATGTTTTGTTTAAATGTTTCCGCTGCAACGTTTTTATGTAAGATGATGAAAATATCCCTTTTATGTGCGATGATTGACCAGCTGTAAGCATGGGGGGAACGGGGGCTTACATAATCGGGTTTACTAGTGCCTTAATGAACCGAGAGTAGGATTAAGATTGTGTTTATGTTGGTATTTAAGTGTTTAAGGTTTTAGTTTTGATACAAAGTTTCTTGATATAATCTTGTTTGATTAAGTTTTGATCTTAATTCATTTCATACAATTATAAGATTTTTACCATTTAAATAACTAATCAAATAATCTTATGATTTAGTATCTAAACATATAGAAATACATTAATCAAAAAGTTCACATACAAGAATTTCAGGCATATGTAAATTTTATGCATGCATACATGCATACTTATGTATCTTACGTACATGAATAATTTAAGCATGCAAAAACTCATATAACCACATAAAATGTACCTTAGTTATCTCCTATAAGATATAAGTATTTACTATCAATTTACAGGAATGTTAAATGACCTAACCTTAATTTTAGGGTTGTCACACATATTTACCTTCTTTTATTTTGGAAATTTTAATTTCTATGTTTAAGTAGAAATTTCCATGAATTACATACAACCTCCTGATCATTCCAGACTCAAAACTCAAAATCAAAACCTATTCAAATTGAAATAATGTTCAAGCTATTGAATCCTTTGATATCCGTATAATATATAATGTATTGTGTCTCAAAATCCTGAAATCCTAATTTATGTCAATGAAGATGATGATGTCATGACGAGGCTCGAAGAAGAAGATACAAAAGATGAAGATGAGTCGAGATGAAGATGAGTCGAAGATGAAGATGATGCTACAATGAAGACGATATTATTGATGTAGATTACGATAACAACATAAAGGGTTTTGGGCTTTAATAATTTTGAAGACAAGAACGAAGATAAAGATGATATTATTAATGAAGTTTTCTGCTCGATAATTTTGTTTAGGTTTGTTTTGGATGTGTAGTTTTAATATTGATTATGCAAAAACCTTTGAAACCTTTTTTAACTATAAAGTAGTATCGCTTACATATATGTATACAAACTTACATATACGTAAACTTGTATGTAAACTTCATCAGATATACATAAAGATATATCTAAACTTGGTTATATATACGTAAACATATGATTAAATTTATCCAAATATACATAAATGGAATGTTTAGTCTTTTTATTATGCATATATAAATCATAGTTATATGATTGGTTATTGTTTTTAGTTTGAATTTGTTAATTTGATTACATATATGTAAACTTGATACACTAACTTACACATATTTAACTTGCATATTATTAAAAAAATCTTACAATATATACTAACTTACATCTATTTAATTACTTAAGTTTGTACAATATTTTTATAATTAAAGTATATATAACCTATTATCATATATTTAAGTTGATCTACATTATTTGTTGTTAATTTATTACATACAAAAAGTTTCAAGCTTCTCTTGATTTTTTAAGCTTCCAAGCTAGTGTTTTTATATCATATTTGTTTGCAAATTATGGTTCTAAATAAGTTTATTTAATCATTAAAATGGGTACAATAATCATAAACAATTGTTTCTACAACTGAACTTTATGTTGTTTTAGCATATGTTTTCTATAGATTTTATAAATTAGGTGCTAAAGCATTTTTATACGGCAGTTTACCACTTTTATGCTATTAGATTGGGTGTTATTTACATATATGTAAATTGTATAAATTATACAATCTGATGATCTATCTGAGCTATAATTAATCTAATGTATCTTTTGAATCACAAAATTTGATGATCATGTGCATATAAATTTTAGGAATAAAGTTGAGAGAAAGAGTGAAATATGTGATCTTCCGTATCTTTAGAGGGTTTCCTAAAAACTAAATGGTTTCAATTTACTAACCTACCCTTTATGCATTAATTACACAAATTAATTGATATATTAATTTAAGTTATTACCCTTTTAATCTCAACCATTGATTAGTATAATCAATGGTTTATAAGAGTTCTGCAAGTTCTCATTTTAGGAGAAATGCTGAAAAAAACCTAACTCTATACACACACACACACACACACACACACACACACACACATATATATATATATATATATATATATATATATATCATATATAGGATTGGGTTCATGTAAAAACCCTCCCTAATTGCAAGAACCCTTTAACTCAATTACATCCATTGACTTAGCATCCAAGATGAAAATTCCATTTGAATGCATCTGACTAGATCATGAGGAAAATGATAATTTTAATTTGACACACCTTTTAATGTACTAGACAACCACCATCTTTTTTATTCTCATCTTTCTTTCTCTATCTCTCCCTCCCTTCTTTACACAACACCATTCTAATCAAATCCCCAATCCACCACCTCCCCAGTCCTCTACTCCACCGTCACTCCACCACCTCAGTACAATAGAAGTTGATCGAAGGTCAGATAGAAGCCGATCGAAGGTAAGATGGTAGTCGATCGAAGGTACCACCTGTCACCACTACCAGTCAAACACCACTATCACCATCATTTTGCTTTCCCTTCTTCATCTTCCACCGGTTAGAAACCACCCTTCCATTTTTTGTCTTCCATTGGTCGAACACCACCACCATTAACACAACACAGATTCCTCTGCGACATCAACCACCAAAGCACTACCATTGCCACCAGATCCCTCTATCCTTAAAAGTACACGGTTTAAATCTAGGTTCTCTTTCTCCACCACAGACACCACCACCACACTAGCACCGTCACCACACTACCTCCACCATCACACTAGCACAACCACCACACTAGTGTTTTCATTACATGAACTTTATTGTAACAAACTGTTGTGTTTATGATGTTTATAGATTTATGCGTATTTTTATGTTTAATTTTAGGTATTTTAGTTGTTAAGACACCTACTTTTTTATCATTATAATCCTGAAATTTAGATTATTTTTTGGTTTATGTAATGTATTATTTTTTGCGTGAGGGAGGATGGTCACGATGGTGCATCAGGTCAAGATTTTTTTTATAAGGATTTGTATTTGCAAAAGGATTTGAACCCATTAAGTTTTGATTTTTATTGGTTTGTATATATGTTTTTTTGATGTAACTCACTGCAAGAAATTACAATATGAGGTAAGTCGCTCTAACTATTAAGATTTGTAATTAAATGAACACAAAGTAATCTATTGTAGCTAAGTGATTGCATGGTGTTGCGTCACGGTAACCGTGAAATTACCTCAACACAATCCACCTTCCCATGAGTTCAACTACCACCACATTACCATCGCAACTACTCGCCACCCCATCGGACATCAAGCACCACAGTATTGATTTACATATTGGTTAAATTGGTTTAATTTTATTAAGTGGTGTAGTTTTGTTATTTTAGTTTTGCTACATTATTGAAATTTCGTTATAGTGTTGTAGTTACATGGTGTAATGTCGTTTGATCGTCGTCATGACTATGCTACTGTTGGTTGCAGTGGTGTAATATCTTGAAGTTAACACCAAAACTTGATTTTATTGTTACAAGTTTACTATAGGTTACATCAGTATAACATTGTAACATGATTTAATTCACTGTAAGTATTATGAGATGTCATGCTACTTATTATTATGTTGTTAGTGCATATGTTCTTAGTTTACTTATTGTATTTTTGTTACTTTAGTTTGACTAGTGTGATGTAGTTTCGTTATACTGGTATAGAGATGTGGTTTAGGTGTTTTAAAATGGTTTTTTAGGTGTTGTAAATGCTAATTATAGTGATGTAACCGTAGGCATCTTAACTAAAGCATAACTATATTTTTCGAGACTATATGGAAATTAAAGAGAAAAATATACAAATTTAATGGTGTAATTTCTATAAAAAAATGATATAGTATATAAAAATTATGAATGTATAAAAAAATTAGGTGTAAAGTCAATTTTATAAAAAATGATATAGTATATATATATGGAGAGAGAAACTTAGATGGTGACACTTGTTACCACCATATTCAACTTGATTTTTTTGGATTGCTTAATTGATCAAATTGTCATTTTCTATTAATAAAACCAAATTAACAAATGTCATGATCTTATTTATATCAAAAAAAATCAATTGATCAAATAGTGTTAAAGGTTCTCACAAAAACTAAGAGTTCTCATTTAAACCACATCCTATTAATGAAACCAAATTAACAAATGTCATGATCTTATTTATCTCAAAACAAATCAATTGATCAAATAGTGTTAAAAGGTTCTCATAAAAACTAAGAGTTCTCATTTGAACCACATCCACATCCTATATATATATATATATATATATATATATATATATATATATATATATATATATATATATATATATATATATATATATATATATATATATATATATATATGAGGGATCAAATGAGAACTAACTTTTTTTGAGAACTCTGCGAACCAATCTCAGCCACTAGTTTTCAAATGGCAAAATAATAATTAACAAAAACATAATTTAAAAAATAATAAAACAAAAGTAACATAAAAATAAAAAAAGTAAAACCACAAAAATGTTTCTTTCATTTCCTTCTTTCATAATAAAAAATAAAAAAAATTCCTATTTTTTTATGAAATTTATTTTACATATGTGTAATATTTGATTTACACATGTGTAAATCGGGTTTTACATATGTGTATAACCAGATTTACACATGTGTTAGCGGATTGATAATTTAAAAAAAAGTATATCAATATGGTGTGCGTTGGAAAGACTAAAAAATACTTAATTTAATTGTGAAATTCTTTTGAAAAAATAATATCGTAAAAATAGTTATGGACGTTTTAAAAAAATAATGGAAATGACATGTGACTTGCATGTGATGTAAATTGTGTGACTCATATTGGTTCTTAGATTTCTTACAAAAAATAGTGGTTCTCAAGATAACCCTACCCTATATATAATATATATGTATACATATGTATATATATAATTAAAATTAAACTAGCTAAACATTACCAAACATATATACTTCACATTAAGTTATAATTAATGTCAGTATCTTTTATTGTGCATCATTATAAGACTAATGTTAAATTCTAGCTTGTGATAACCACCTTAGTTATTCATTCTAGGGATTAGATTCAGTGATATCAGAAGCCAAGAAACACAGGCTTCGTTTAATTCTAAGCTTTGTCAATAACTGGGTTGATTTTGGAGGTAAATGACAATACCTTCAATGGGCTAGGGATCATGCTGTTAGTACTTGAACAATGTTACTCCAGGATAATCAAACTTGAATCAAATCATGAAGAATTAGATCAAAATAATGATAATCACAATAAAACCCCTTTGATCTCTATTGATTGCTAATAATATTGTTTACAAGTAAATCCCTCAATCAATTGGTCATGCAACCATTCCCCCAACACTAATGACAATTAACCTATTTATAGTCTAGACTAATATTCACTAATTGCACTTAACCCCCTAGACTTAGGCTAATTAATACAAAATTTACATATTAAGCATAAAAATGACTAAAATCAAGATAAAATATATTTTGTTCACACAAAATATATTTATTACAATAAAACTCCTAGTCATTTAAATCTTTAACGTCTCGTCTCGGTTCCTCGTCTCGAACGAGTTGGGTTTTAACTTTTGTTGACTTTGACCGTTACGTTGACTTTGGTTGACTTTCACTATGTTGATAATATAGACTATCTTTTACAGCTCCAACAATACTCCCCCTTAGTCTATCATTATCAACGTCTTTAAACGAAATCAACATCGAGAAGTCAACAGTAGAAGATCTTCAATTTGAATCTTTTTTTTTTCATCAAACATAATTCTCATTTTAAATTGTGGATCAACTATCATCTTAATTGAAATCGTTGTAAAATATACATCTAGTAACATAGTCTAAATTCTATAAAATTTAACAAAAGAAATATAGAGATGATAAGCATACAAAAGAGAGGCAAAGCTCACCTAAAACCCTTGATACATTACTCTGTTTTATCTTCTTCCAAATCAACATCTTCAGACCTTAGTTCAGGTACATCTTTTGTAGAAACAGAGACAGGGGAGGGTTTTATGAGAGTCAATGTATCCTCCTTGTCAAACTCTTCACTTCCATCGTCTGAATATGCATATCGCATTGAGTTCTGAGAAGGGGCCCACAGAGCACATATGACACAGAGAAGAGAGAATTTGGCAAAACAGCCTCTAAACGGTTGTGAATTTGGCAAAATAGTAGCCCACATCTAGAAGCACTCAATCTAAACTAAACAAGTCTTGAGCAGCCTCTTGATCATCTATATCAGCTCAAACAGCCCTCAAAAGCCTCAAACCACCCAAAACCTCATCAAACAATACTCAAAACAGCCCATAATCATCCCAAAATAAAATTCTAACTAGCCCCTGCAACATCGTCTTAGTGCAGCCCCTGCACTAATCAGATCAACCCCAAAACACCATTAATCTCATCATCAATAACAAACCCCATTCAATCAACCTCAAAACCCCATTCTAAACATTCAAACCCCCATTCAACTCATTCTTAACCCTATTCCTTGTCCAAAGCACCATTAACCTTAACAAAATGCAGCCTGTTACCACTTGCAACTCAACGAAAACAACACATTTGTACAGCCCACAATCCGCACAAACACATTGCAGCTTCTAAACATTTTTTTTTCAACTCACCCTCACCAATCTCACTAACCAGCAACTACAGCAGCCCGAATCAAACCACTACCAACCACCCTATTTACTAGCGTTATCCTTCACCAAACAGCCCATGTCCATACTCAATCAACTTTTGTAGCTTTGAACCACCCCCTCACAAGCACACTCACATTCACTATCATTCATAACCAAGCAGCAACTATACCTGCAGCACCTAGTTTATCCAAATACAAACTTAGCAGCCCACAAACCACCATAACCCATATCATCAGTTCATCACAAACCCACAGCCCTGCACCCTGCAGCCCACATAGAATCATCATCAAACCAAAACAATTCTCGCAGCCTTGCACTGCATCTTGTTGAAAGAACATACACCAAGCAGCCATTAATGTTCATTGTACACACCAAACAACAAGCTACTGCAAGCAAACTCAAAAAAAGTTCCTTAACCAACCCATTATCCACAATTTGACACAACTATTACCTCTCATTGACTAAAACATTGCCAATCAAACAGCTTCTAACCGTAGCCAAAACTAACCCTTGCTGCTCATTCTCACAACCAACTATAGCCTTGCAAACCTCAACCACAACCATTTGTTAACAACATCAATTCATCACTCAGCAAACAAAACTGCAACCCATACCAAAACAATTTCTGAATTTCCTCCGGCAGCCAATGTTCATGCTCAATTAAACTGCTTGCTAGGAAATATCGGCCCATTCTGCGTCTTCACAACAAAACCAACCCTTTTTGTGCCCCCTAAACTGTTGTTGCGCCCCTGATCCCTTGAACCGCTGCTCTTGCGCCACCACTACCACACCAACTCGTTGGTGCGCCCCCGCAATCCACTCACCTAACAAAACCTAATTCGATTCCTCATACTGCCTTGTGATCAAACGAGAAGGAAGAGGAAGATGAGTGTTGAGATTGTAATCGATTTTGATTTGGAGATCGTGAGTAGAAGTGTAATCAGTTGTGTGTTTGAAAGAGTAAACCGGTTGTTGAGTTTTGATTTTAATAGGGCTTGGGAGTGAACAAGGAACCATTTAAGGAGTATAAAACATCAAACCGGGGTTGTGTTAATTGAATTCTTGAAGATCAAATGAAGCATAAGCATATGTGTGTGTTCGTGGGTGTGAAAATAGTAACAAATCTTCATATTTGATTCAAGATGGATCTCAATTAGGCTCTGATACCAAATGGTAGGTCCACAAACACTTGAATCAATTGAAATTGTGAAGATCTTGGATCAAGATGACATATAATCTTGATGAACAAGGAAGAACACTCAAGAACACAATAAAAATCCTCACTTTGATCCATAAGGATTGCAAGAATATTGTTTACATGAAAACCTCCCAATCTTTGGCTCTCTTACCCTAATTACTCTTATCCTTATATAGTGAATATAAACTCCACCAATTACACATTAAGCCCCTAGATTAGGGAAAATTACAAATAAACTAAAACATGACTAAAACTAGATTAAATATATTTTGTTGACACAAAATATATTTATTACAATAAAGATCCTAGTCATTATATATCTTCAATGTCTCGTCTCGGGTCTTTGTCTCGAATGATTTATTTGCCTTTTCTGTTGACTTTGACCGTGACGTTGACTTTTGTTGATTTGGAGTATGTTGATAATATAGACTATCCTTTTCAAACCCAACAAACAACGATGGTGAATTCTTCGCAAACGTCACCATCAAAGGATATTACAAGTATCATGTGAAGGTATGGATATTATTAATTTTCTATCATATATATTTTAATATGTATGTTGTTGCGCATGTTGCAAAAACTGTTCAACCTACTTATAGAGCATTTTTACAAGACACAACTCAATAACTGGTGTTGCCTAGAAGGATGATCCCACCATCTTTGCATGGGTGCAAATGAACGAACCCTGTTGTCAAACTGATCATTCAGGGAAGAAGCTCCAAATAAATTCTCTTTTGTCTAATGCTCTAGCCAGCTAAACAGTAACATATACATATGTGAAAATATTATGACAATGTACCATCTCATTATATATAACGAAATCAAGGAATCTTGTACCTTTTAATAGTTGGTCTTTTAGATGAACCGATGCAAGAAATCAAATCTTGTAGAATCAGTTTATTTGCACCATCTAACACAACGTTTTTCTCCATATTTGAATAATTTTAAACTTAATAACACTACATAATAGCCTACCTAACTCCAGTTCCTGTCTAGCTATCAATGCTTACACTTTTACTCGTCGAAATGCTAACATGATTCATAAACATAAGGGTTTGTTGTCATTTATTTTACTAGCGTATACGTATTTTGACTTGTGACATATACGTATGTTTACTCGTCGAAATACGTATTTTATTTTATTAGCCAAATAATTATCTTTAGAGGTTACACATACCTTTAGAATAAAATTTGAATTTAAACAAGTTAATCTGGAATCCTTTATGGTTAAAAAAGTGTTTCAAGATTGTTATTCGTAATGTAACGTACATCTCGTGAATCGTAGATGGATTTGTTTGTTGCAAACTATCTATTATAGTATTCTTAAAATTAAAATATTGTGATCTATATCTAAGTAAGAAATACATTGATTTTTCATACTGTAACACCCGGTTATTTATTTATTTTGAAGCCGACGGAAGAAGAAAAGAAATAAAGTCCAAAGTCGAGGGACCAAACTCGTTAACAAGAGAAAGTTGAGTATGTGGTGATATTTGAAGGGAGAGGGCAGCCATAACCCTCTCCCCACACCCACATTTCAGCCAAGAAAGAGAGGAGAAGAAGAAGAGAGAAAAAGAGAGAAAAAGGGTGGTTCGAGTGGATTTTAGTGTGCCAAATCGTCGTGTAGCGAGGCCAATCGAATCTCTTCTCGTTGTGATCGTTTGTGTGAGTTCTAGGACCCCTCTTTTACTTGTTTTTAAACGATTTTGGGGCTGGAACACATAGAAAACCCGGTTTTGTATTTGTGTGTGTTTGACCCATTTTGGTGTGTTGTGTGTGATGCGTTTGGAGTTTGTTTCTGGGCTTATGTGTGCTTGTATGGTGTTGTGGTATGCATTCCTAAGGTTTAGGATGGTTGATTTAGGCTTAGAATGGGTTTGGATGAGCTTGGAGGTCGAAAATGGCAGATTGGGTTCGGGAAGAACTCCATTCTGCATCAGCTAGGGCTAGGCGACCGACTGGAGGCCATACGGCCGACTGAGGTGCGATTGAGGGTTCAATCGCACGATTGAGGATTTATTCGTACAATTGGGTGCCATTCGCATGGGGAGTCATACGACTGAGGGCCCAGTCGCATAGGTGCCTAGTCGCATTAGTTCCAATCGCATGGGACTCATTCGCACTAAGTCCATTCGCATGAGGTCATTCGCATGGGTGTTCATTCGCTTGGGTGTCCATCCGCATGAGGTTCATTCACACGACTGGGTGTCCATTCACATAGATGCTCATCCGCATGGGTCCAATCGCATGATGTTCAGTCGCCTAGAGGCCATACGACTGAAGGGTGTCCATACGCCCAAGTAGGGCTGTTGTACCCGGGAAAAAGTGTAGTTTAATTACTGACTTTCGGGGGGAAAGTGCAGATGTAGGTTTTGGTATGGAAATTATCGTAAGTTCATGTAAGATGATTGTTGAGGCCTTAGAGGGTATGTTGGGCATGATGATGATGATGTTACATATTTATGTATGATGTATGTTATGTATGCATGATGTTGCCTTGTATGATGTTGATGATTGTGTTTCTTGATGTTCCTGATTATGATGAATTTTATCTTATTTGTGGCTTTACGTGTTACGTTAATGAATGAATTGAAAGTATTACGTAACGTAAAGTGAAAGATGATAAAAAAGGAAACATGAATTGAATGCATGCATAAATGAACGAAAGTAATGAAAGTCTTGCAAGCATTGGATATCGGGACACGTCAATTATAAGGTGTTAGCCCAACGGTGTGCGGGTTCGCTACCCCGGGAGGATGCACATTGGGGTCCGTCTTTGTGACCGAACATTTGTATAGAACCTCTACCGCTTACCCCGGTACTGCGGCACCATGTTTAGCTGTCTATTTATAGACTTCGGTCCAGTAGCCATATAGTTTGGGGTGTAACACATGGTATTGGTACGGAAGATATCAAATGCGCAAGAAAAGATGTAATGATGAATGAACGAATGAAAAAGATAATAATGATAGTATCTACGTGTACGTATGATGTGTGATCATGCAAAAGTAACGAATGGTTTTAATGAAAGTAAAATATGTTTTATTATAAAACTAGAACTCACTCAGCAACGCTGACTTTTTATGTGTTTCCAGTTGGCAGGTAATGTTGCTGAGGATGGCGCTGCGAGGCTACTCAGCTCTTTTGGGATGGCATCCATTTATATAAGGCTTTTGTGATGTAATGCAACAATGTATTTTGTAACTGGTTAACAATGTAGTATTTGGCAAAAGCTTTTATAATGAAACAAGATGTCTATTTTGATAATTCCTCTGCGATGTCTTATGAAAGTTAAATATAATTGTGTTTTATGTGCGATGAATGACCAACTGTAGGCGTCCCGGGAACGGGGCGTTACACATACCAATAGAAAATTCGACTCCAACCTTGTTAACAACGACTAGAGAGCAATTCCATTTCACATTGATCATAAATGTATTGATGATCACTTACATGCAACAACACAAGAATGCCTTTAAATGTATAAATTTTACAATCATCATGAACTTCAAAATATTTCTAATATCGAATAATAATATATTTTATATGTTAATTAACTTTTGACGACACCTAACAATAAGAATAACATCAAAGGACCTAAAATTAGGTGCGCGACATAGGTAAGGGTATAATTCATGGGGTCGTTGGCTGCGACGTTGTCGGTGTTGTGAGGGACGACATGTAAGGGTTCATGCCTAAGCATGAAGACAACAACCAAGAATATGAATGTGAGGATTTTTGGATGGCGAATTAGTTTGGTAAAACAGATCGCTCAACAGAGATGGGATATGTATCCAAGCGTCACTTACTCTGTTAACTTTCTAAAGTGTCACCTAATACTTAGAAGTAGAAGTAACAAATGCTTACTTCTTTAGTTGTAACCGAATATAATTCAGTTTACTTATTTTATTAAATTTCTTTATAATACAATTTTGTTACTTTCTATTTACTCGCTTATATTCACTAAAAAGTATTAAAAAATTTCACAAGTCTAGTTTATAAAGTTATTATTATTGTTTAAACCATAACCATAACAATAACCAAACCTAGTAAATCTCATCAATAGTCAAGCTACTAAAGAGGTCTGGGGAGGGTGAGATGTAAGAAAACCTTACCTGTACTACATAGGAGAGAGATGATGCTTCTAGGGAGCCCCCAACTCAAAAGCAAACAAAACTAATAGTTAAGTAATTAAAATGAGAAACAAAGACAAATGTTTTGATGATAAAGTGGAAAGTCTCATAACTGAACGTAAGAGATTCGGTGGCAATGATAAACGTTAAAGTAGTGCAGGTTCAATCTCGATACACGGAAGCAAGATTGATGATAGAGAAAAAAACGGTGGGTCGATGAAGCTTTAGTTACGTATGGTACAAACCGTTACCGCTAAAAGTGAACTTGTTCAGGTGGCGTATAGTTTTAAGTAGAATCCTAAAAAAATTAAAAAGGTGAGTGAAAAGTGAGGAGTGAATGTTAACTCGGAGTGTGTACTTTGAAGACGAAATTGGTAATCATGTCGTCCTTCTAGAATGCGAGCCTGCAACACAAGTTTTGGAATTGATATATGATTTGGGGTATACTACCGTGGTAGGACGCTCATGGATGTCGAGATGGTAGTGAACGAGCGGGCGAGCTCTACAGGGCATGAAAAGGTAACACATACTATAATAATGGCGACTTTATGTTGTATAAAGATTTTAGAAATAAAAAAAAAATCAATGAAAAAATACAATAACAAAGTTCAAGGCCGTAGAATGTGTTAAAAGTTGTCATGCTACTTGATTTTAAGTGGATTAAAAATAAAGGGAACCTAAATCGTTTAGATTTGAATTTTTGATGAAGTATTTCATGATAATCGAATCTTGTGATACCTGTCTTTGTAATCATTTGCAACACAAATCGCTTGATGTAGGAACTTCTTGGTTTCCTATATTATTAATATTAATTCAATTTCAAATCTTAAAATTGTAAAGTTACTATTATAAAAAAAATCTAATAAAATTTACGTTATATAACTATAATAAAAGATACACTTCATGTTAAAACAATAAACTGTATTGTAAACACTACATACCTAGATTTATTTACTGCCAAACATTAATAATTGTGAATGCTAAAAATGTAAAATTTTAAGACTTAAAACATATATAATGTCTTAAAACCCCATGAGTGAGCTAAGGACTACCCTTCTCTTTTTTTCTTTCTTTAATGATGTTGTTCTTAAAAATATAATATTCAACTGATATAAATATAAACTACGAGGACCGGTTGTCTGTTTTCCTTAATCTATATAAACATTCACCAAATGTTATTGTTGCATGTAAGATTACAACCGTCTCATGTGAAAACCTTCCCACATTACTAATAATCGAGTATGGGCACGTAGATAAAGCGAGATTTCCAAACTAAAAAGGGCACAACAATCATGCTTGTCGTATTTAAAGATCCGTTGTAGATTACATGACATACCAATTGGACAAAGGCAAATTGTATACTTTGACTTTTTGGTTCACTAAAAATGACATCACGTCTATAAATACACATACAAATGGGAGCTTATGCTTATGTAATATGACCTCAAATGAATTACAATATTGATATAAGACCCATAAATATGTATATACAAAGAGTGAGAAATAATACCATGCATATATATTTGACATAAAGAAAGAAATAAGATTTCAAAGGAATACAAGAAAACGATTACAACATGCTTTATACTTTGCCGTTGACACCAACATAACGGAATCTATGATGCTATATAAGATTTAAAGTCAAGGTTGTTAGTTTAATTATGCCATCCATGCATGCAAAAAAAAGTATGGAGCATGCATGGGTGTTCTTGAGTTACACAAGCAAGCAAGATGATGAGCTCCACTTGTCCATGTATGTGTGTCTTCCTGGCGAGGCCCTCTGTATAAATAGTCCAGACAACATATCAAATAAACACACTACAATACCTTCTATTTCGATCGTAAATCCACCTTGTTTTACAAGAATAAATTAACACCCATCACGATCAACCATGCCAGGAAGTGCTAAGGCAACAAGCGCCGTTTTTGTAGAGACAAGGACACATAGCTTGATGGTTAATGGAGAGCCAATGTATTTCAATGGCTTTAACGCCTACTGGTTAATGTGTATGGCTTCTGATCCATCTACAAAAACAAAGGTCTCGGATACTTTTCAAGAAGCTTCAAAAGTCGGAATGAACATCGTTAGGACCTGGGCTTTTAGTGATGGTGGCAACAAACCCCTACAAACATCTCCTGGTGTTTACAATGAAGACATGTTTAAGGTTATAAATTTAGTCATTCATCAATTTCTTTATTTTTTTCCTTATATATACATATATTAATTTTATTTAAACTAGCTAAACGTTACAAAACATATATACTACACATCAAGTAGCTAGGATATATATATTATAAATAATGTCACTATCTATTGTGCATGAATTATAAGATTAATGTTAAATTCTAGCTTGTGTTAACTACCTTAGTTTTTCATTCTAGGGATTGGATTTTGTGATATCAGAAGCCAAAAAACACGGACTTCGTTTAATTCTAAGCTTGGTCAATAACTGGGATGATTTTGGAGGTAAACGACAATACGTTCAATGGGCTAGGGATCATGGTGGCCAGTACTTGAACAACGACGATGAATTCTTCTCAAACGTCATCGTCAAAGGATATTACAAGAATCATGTTAGGGTATGGATATTAATTTTCTATCATATATAATTTAGAATGTATGTTGTTGCGCATGTTGAAAAAACTATTCAACATACTTACAGAGCATTCTTACAAGACACAACTCAATAACTGGTGTTGCCTATAAGGACGATCCCACCATCTTTGCATGGGAGCTGATGAACGAACCCCGTTGTCAAACCGATCTTTCGGGGAAGACACTCCAGGTTCATTTTCTCTTGTCTAATCCTCTAGCCAGCTAAACGGTAACATATACATATGTGAAAATCTTATGACAACGTACCATCGCATTATATATAACGAAATCAAGGAAATCTTGTACTCTTGGTCGTTTAGACGGACCAATGCAAGAAATCAAACCTTGAATTTTTTTGGTTCATGTGTGCATGAATGAACGAATAATAACAAAACGTCTTCCATGCTTCCCGTAGGAATGGATTGTTGAAATAGCAGCTGAAATCAAATCCATTGACAAGAATCATCTCCTTGAAATTGGGCTGGAAGGGTTTTATGGGGAGTCCATGCCTGATAAGAAACAAAACAATCCGGGCTATGAAGTTGGCACGGACTTCATCTCAAACAACCGCATCAAGAATGTGGATTTCGCTACAATCCACATCTATCCAGATCAATGGTACGTAGCATTTGTTTATTTGCATCATCTAACACAACAATTTTCTCCATATTTGTTAAATTTTAAACTTAATAACACTACGTAATAGCGTAGCCAACTCCAATTCCTGGCTAGCTATCAATGCTTACACTTTTACTCGACGAAATGCTAGCTTGATTCATAAACATAACGTTTTGTTGTCATTTTTTTTATTAGCGTATACGTATTTTGACTTGTGACATATATAGGGTTTCGGGAGGAAGCGCCGAAGCTCAAGCTGAATTTGTAGAAAAATGGATTAAAGCTCATATTGAGGACTGTAAATCCATCTTAAGAAAGCCACTACTCATCGCGGAATTTGGCAAGTCCTCGTGGTCAACAGGCTATACCGTCAAAGCAAGGGATGACTACTTTCAAAAGTGCAAGAAATGACGGGTCATGTTCGGGCACAACATTTTGGCAAGTCATGGTAGAAGGAATGGATAATTGGGGTGACGGGTACCAAGTTGTGTTGGAGCAAAGCCCCTCGACTGCTACTGTAATTGCACAACAATCACAAAAGATCTCTTCACTAAACTCGATCAAGAAAATATAGATCAACGTTTATCACGCAAGAAGAATTATGTCGTGTTGGATTCTCACCAAATAATTATCTTTAGGTGGAAACACTAGTTCCCATCTTTGGAGGTTACACATACCTTTAGAATAAAATTTGAATTTAAACAAGTTTGTTTCAAGATTTTTATTCGTAATGTAACTTACATCTCTTGAATCGTAGATGGATTTGTTTGTTGCGAAATATCTATTATAGTATTTTTAAAATTAAAATATTGTGATCTATATCTAAGTAAGAAATACGTTGATTTTTCATACTAATAGAAAATTCAACTTCAGCCTTGTTAACAACAACTAGAGAGCATGTCCATTTCACATTGATCATAAATGTATTGATGATCACTTACATGCAACAACACAAGAATGCCTTTAGATGGATAAAATTTTACAATCATCATGAACTTCAAAATATTGCTAATATCGAATAATAATATATTTTATATGAATGTGAGGATTTTTGGATGTCGAATTAGTTTGGTAGAACAGACCGCTACAAAGATGGCATATGTATCCAAGCGTCACTTACTCTGTTAACTTTCTAACATGTCACCTAAGACATAGAAGTAGAAGTAACAAATGCTTACTTCTTTAGTGTTAACTGAATATAATTCACTAAACTAATTTTATAAATTTCTTTATAATACCATTTTGTTACTTTCTATTTACTCACTTATATTCACTAAAAAGTATCAATAAATTTCATTAGTCTTGTTTATAAAGTTATTATTATTGTTTAAACCAAAACCATAACGTAACTTAGTAAATCTCATCAATAGTCAAGCTACTAAATAGGTCCAGGGAGGGTGAGATGTAAGCAAACATTTCCTCTACTACAAAGGATAGAGATTATGCTTCTAGAGAGCCCCCATCTCAAAAGCAAACAATACTAATAGTTAAGTAATAAAAATGAGAAACAAAGGCAAATGTTTCGGTAAACAAGTGGACAGTCTCATGAGTTAACGTAAGAGATTCGACGACAATGATTAACGTTAAGGTAGTGCAGGTTTGATCTCGATACACGGAAGCAAGATTGATGATAGAGAAAAAGATGATGTTCGATGAAGCTTCAGTTGCGTATGGTACAAATTGCTACCGCTAAAAGTGAACTTGTTCGGGTGGCATATAGTTTAAAGTAGAATCCCAACAAATTAAAGAGGTGAGTGAAAAGTGAGGCGTAAATGTTAACTCAGAATGTGTACTTTACGCTAATGAAGACGAAATTGCTAATCATATCGTCCTTGTAGAATGCGAGCCTGCAACACAAGTTTGGCAAAACGGACCACTCAATGGAGATGGCTAAGTATTCAAGCGTCACGTACTCTGTTAAGTTTCTATCGTGTCACCTAACACTTAGAAGTAGAAGTAACAATTGCTTACTTCTTTAGTATTAACCGAATATAATTCAAAAACTTATTTTATAAATTCTTTTCTAATAGCATTTGGTTACTTTCTATTTACTCACTTACGTTCACCAAAAATATTAATAAATATCATTATTCATATTTATAAAGTTATTATTACTACTTGTGTAATATGTTAGTTGTTAATCTGTTGCAAAGACTGCAACTATAGCCCCCTCAAGATATATTTCGTTATGAAATTGGTTAAATGAACACAACTAATAGTTAAGTAATGAAAATGAGGAACAAAAACAAATGAATTGGTGATCAAGTAGAAAGTCTTATAACTCAACGCAAGAGATTCGACGACAATGATAACCATTTAGGTTGTGCACAAAAGATGGTGGGTAGATGAAGCTTTAGTTACGTGTGGTACAAACCACTATTGTTAAAGGTGAACACTTGTTAGGGTGGCGTGTGGTTTTAAGTAGAATCCCAACAAATTAAATAGTTAAGTGAAAAGTGAGGCGTAAATGTCAACTCGAAGTATACACTTTTTAGTGATGAAGACAAATTGCCAATCATGTCATCCTGGTAGAACGCGAGCGTGCAACACAAGTTCGGTAATTAGTATACGCTTTGGTGTAAAATACCAAGATGGGACGCTCATGGATGTCGTGATGGCAGAGAACGAGCGGTCGAGCTCTACAGGGCATGAAAAGGTGCCACATGCTATAATAACGCCGACTTTATAGTGTATTTAAAATGTAAAAGATCTAAAAATTTTCAATGACAAAAAGCATAGAAAGTGTTAAAAGTTGTCATGGTACTCGCTTTTGTGTGGATGAAAAAGAGAAGGAAGCTAAATCGTTTAAATTTGAATTTTTGATGAGATATTTCATTGTAATCAAATCTTGTTATACTAGTCTTTGTAATCATTTGTAATGGGAGCTGATGAACGAACCCCACTATGAGACCGATCTCTCAGAGAAGATGCTCCAGATTAATTATATTTTGTCTAATACTCTAGCCAACTAAACACTAACTTATACATATGTGAACATCTTGTGACAATGCACCATCAAAATATGTATAACGAGATCAAGGAAATATCATACTCTTCAATAGTTGGTCAGGTCCGCAAGAAATCAAACCTTAAATTTTTCCTTGTTCGTGTGTGCATGCATGAACTAAAAAAACAAAACGTCTTCAATTCTTCATGTAGGAATGGATAGTCAAAATGGCAGTTGAAATTAAATCTATTAATGACAATCATCTTTTTTGGAATTGGGCCACATGGGTTTTATGGGGAGTCCATGCCTGATAAGAAACAAAAAAATACCGGATATGAAGTTTTTAAACAACCTCAAGTGCCAGAGCATCTTTGTTCGAGTCTGAACGTTGGCATGCCATCTTATCTTAGAGATCTAATAGATCCTATAATATAAATAAATTAAATTTCTTATTTCTATTTCTTAATTAATATAGGGATTCCCACCCTTTTTATATTTTTTTTAATATTTTCAACTTTAGAGCATATATTAACTCATATTAAACTTCTTCTAATTAATACCTTATTTAATAATATTATTAAAATATTATTTAATAATATAAGATTATTTAGTTCACTTAATTAAATATTATCATATTTGTATATTTTATATTAACATTTTAGTTTTGTTTAGTATTTATATTTTTATAACTAGATACTATTTAAATTAAGTATGATTTTAATTGAAAATTGGTATATTTTAATTTTAAAAAATAGTAATAATGTAACGCCTTGGAATGTCAAAGCGAGCAACTTAATAACAATGGTTGAGTTTGGGTTATGTATGACTGGGTGTGAGAATGATATTCACTGTTGATGTGAATCAACAAGGACCGAATATGATGATTGAGTCAATGATTGTACGGTGGAATCAAACAATCAAGGAACATTGAATGCAAGAAATACTCATAAATGCTCTTTGTATTAATGGAGGTGATCGGTTACAATGAATGCTAGGGTTTGAGCATTAAACAGTAACAATACACCTTGAGAACATAAGACTAAACAAAATATTCTGATTGTCTATAATGTCTATCAACATTCACCTCACATACGAGGTTTTCTATTCTATTTATAGGCTGACAAGATGCCTTTTACAAAATGACTAAACTAACCCTGACCTATACATCAGAGAACTAGTCTAAGTACAAAAGTCTTCATCAGCATTTCTTTTGTTCATCTGCATTAACTAATGCGGATGTGTTGATCTTCATCAGTATTTCTTTTCTTCTTCAGCATTAGTGTTTGGTCGTCAGCATTGACAAATGCGGATGAACAAACACTTAGGCGCATTTGTTGCTGAACATCCGCATTAGTAAATGCGGATGTACAAAGTACTTGTCAGTATTTGTTTCGGTTATCCGTATTTGTTAATGCGGAAGAACAAACACTTGTCAGCATTTGTTCTATGGTCATCCGCATATACAAATGCGGTTAGCCGACACTTGTCTTCTATTTTCTTTGCAGATTCTTCATCCGCATTGGTTCTTGGACTTGTGGGATTTCCAGCAGAACAACCATCAACCCACTACTTGAATTGGCATGTATGATCCTTTCAGGGTCTGACAATACTCCCCCTAAGGATTATACAACCTAAGTACCTCAAGGGTTTAATGGAGGATGAGGTTGTGAGGATTATGTTGGGTCTTGTGCAGCTGGTGAGGAGACCAATGGTTCTGTGAGTGATTGATCCATAATGGTCTTTATCATGTTGACAAAGTCATTGGCTTCAGACATCTTTTCTTTACTAAGCACATGAATCTTCATCTGGCTCATAGTGTCAATTGCTTCAATGGGCAGCTTTCTCAATGAAATAAGCTCCCAGATGGACACAGTAGACAGTCCATCTTTATGAATCAGAAGGTATCCATCCACATCTACCTCTAACTTCACAATATTTCCCAGCTATAAAGGAGTCTTCTTCTTCTTCCTCTGTTCTCTCTTGGCAATGATTCTATCAAATGCCATCTTCAGAATCTTTATGCACTTTAAGAAGAAGTGCATGTCTGCTTCTCCCATCTTTTTGTTTATCTCTCTGAAGTGCCTTGTGTATATGTAGTGTATATAAGATTCATCTAACAATCTCACTTCATATGCACTAAATAATCTGATTTCAGCACCTTCTTTTCCTCCCCATCTTCTTTAAATCACCAACTCATATGTCTTTTCATCATAATAGACATTTGAGATTGGTTTGGAGGAATGAGTTCCAGCGACCATCTTTCTTTTTAAAGATTCTGTTGGTTTCACCTTAAGCTCAGGGAACACCACTTCTTCTGCTGGTTTTTTTCTTTTCTTCTCAAGGGGGTTAACAAAGGATCTATCTTTCCTCATGCAGATAGACTTGAGATATTTGAATTTATCTGTTCTTTTAAACATCCTCAGAATGTCTTCAAACTCATAACCCCAGAACATAGCCTTATGATTGATCAGCTCTAGATTGGCTAGTTATTTCAGATCATGGATCTCTAGTGAGTTCACCAGAGCAGAGTACTCTGTGAAGAATTAGACTAATCCTGAATCCTTTTAACCATGAACATATTCCAGTCACTGTCATACTTCCAGGTAATAATCTTCTAATCAGTCTTGCCCTGGGGAGTAGACACACCTCTGATCATCTATACAGTGGTGAGCCCTTCTTGAAGTTTCAACCGTGAAGGCTCTGCAAACCACTCAAGATATTTGTGCAAAACAGGTGCCAAAGAGTCATGATCTCTATGGTTGAGCTGCATGTCTTGTGTTGAGACTCTAGTTCTTGGCTTTTTACTGGTAATCTCTTCTTCCTGTTTCTTCAGCCTTTCTTTCTTTTCATTAATCAATCTAAGGATGGCAGCCCTTAGAGAGTTTGTCTTCATGTTGCCCAGTTTTCTCTTTGTGAATCTTTGATCAGACAGATAGTCCTTCATTTCCCTATAAGTCATACTGTAGGGATCATGATACAATGGTTGAGGAGTTGAAGTCTGCTTGGCATTTGAAGAGCATTTGACCACTGCAGCTTTGGGTGAAAGAGTCTTTTCATACTTAGTCTCATATGTAGGGTCCAGCAGTTTTTTTAACTTTTCTTCTTCTGCTTTCATTCACTCATAGGTCATCCCAAATACCTCATCAAGATTGTAAGGGCCCGTTCCCAGGACGCTTACAGATGGCCAATCATCGCACATAAAACATATAGTTTCATTAACTTAAAGAAAACATTACACCGGAAACATTAAAACAAACATTTCATTATAAATGCTTTTGCAAAGTTAATAAAACATTCGTTACAAAACATCGTTTGTTCGCATTACAATGCAAAAACATTAAAATAAAGAATGTCATCAAAAAATGCCAAGTAGCTGCCCCGCGCCATCCTTAGCGATGCTAACCTGCCAACCGGAAAATGCATAAAAGTCAGCATTGCTGAGTGAATTCTAGTTTTATAGTAAAACATACTTTATCTTTCGTTGAAAACCATTCTTTACAATCGTACGTGATCATGCACTATACATACACATAGGTATATCATTATTATCTTCATTATCCGTTCGTTCAATCCGTACATTTGTCATTAAATCGTTACTTTCATTCGAATGAATGCCATGTGCTTCACCCCACCGTCATGCATAAAGCGGGTACTGGGCCTGAGGTCTTTCATAGGCCCCGAACATTATGCACGAAGCTGACTCTAGTACCTAGGGTAAGCGACAAGGTTCCCATACATATGGTCAATCACAAGGATCGAACCCCAGTGTGCATCCTTCCGGGGTATTAACCCGCACACAGTTGAGCTAACACCCTTCATTGGGTGTGAACCTCCATACATTTGCTTAATCACGCGGATCAAGCCCCAATGTGCATCCTTCCAGGGTATCTAACCCGCACACGGTTGAGCTAACACCCTTCATTGGGTGTGAACCTCCATACATTTGCTTGCAAGCCTTTATTACTATCATTCATTCAAAATGCATGCATTCTTTCATTACGTAACTCTTTTCATTATCTTCCACTTTACGTTACATAATACTTTCCGTTTCATTCATTAACATTCAACGTAAAGCCACGAAAAAATAATCATACATAACAAAGAACATGAATATAAACATACAACATCACCATACAAGGCACCATCATACATACATAACATACCACATACATACCATCATGCATAAGCACCAATCATACATCATACATGCCCATCATATCGTCTATGATCTCAAAAGTCAACTTACATAAACTCCCGGGAATCCTTCTCAAGTCAAAGCCTACATCTACCCTTTCCCAAAAATCAGAAAGCATTCTAGTCCTTTTGGGCGCATGAGCCCTATTTGGGCGTATGGGCACTACATAGTCGCATGGCCATCCAGGCGCATGAGAACACTTAGGCGTATGGACAGTATGGGGCGAATGAACACTTAGGCGTATGGACTCTCAGTCGTATAGCCTTCAGTCGCATAACTTCCATGCGTATGACCTTCAGTCGCATGACTTCCATGAGTATGACCTTCAGTCGCATGACTTCCATGCGTATGACCTTCAGCCGCATGACGTTCAGGCACATGGACTTCAGTCGAATGTCATTCAGGCGCATGGACTGCAGTCGTATAGCATTCAGGCGCATGGCCTTCAGTTGCATGCCTTTCGGCCGTATGGCCTCCAGTCGTATGCCATTTGGTCTCATGGCTTCCAGTCGCATGAGCCCTAGCTGGGTGCAGAATGCAGCCCCTTCGAACCAGAACTGCAGATCTCGGTCCCCAAACCCTCTCTAACCTGTTCTAAGCTTAAACCAACCATCCTAAGACTTAGAAACATGACCATAACATCATTCAAGCATCACAACCCCAAACACGAGCCCCACCCGTTCGCACACACACCCAAAACACACACAAACGGGTTCAACACCCAACACAACCAAAATCAGTTTATGTATGCATTCCAGCCCCAAAATCGGTCAAAAACGTGTAAAAGAGGGGTCCTAGAACTCACATTAACAGCCTCTTTGGGTAGAGCTTCTCACAAACCCGCTTGACTTCGACTTTTGCACCTTGATTCTTCAAAACCCAAAGTTTCAGCCCTTTTCCCCTTTCTCTCTCTCTCTCTGAACCGAATGGAAGGGAGTATGGGGGAGAGTGGGCTGCCATGCCCCCTTTACACCCACCCTTTCAAACTTTTGTCCTTTTTGACAAAATTGGTCCCTCAACTTGGACTTATTTCTTTTCTTTCTTTTTCTTTCTTCTTTGACTTTAAAAAAATAATCGGGTGTTAAGCACAAGAGGAACCACTTTATTCCTTAACCTCTTCTCTTTACGATCGATGATCGCCACCGGTTACTCCACATAATTGAGTCGTTCATCTACCTCGATATCCTCCAGTGGAACAATCATACCCTCGTCTGCTAAGCATTTTCTCAGATGAGATACATGGAATGTCGGGTCGATTCCACTTAACTCCTCTGGTAATTCTAGTCTATAGGCCACCTCTCTTACTCGAGCAATGATTCGGAAAGGCCCTATGTATCTCGGGCTCAACTTGCCCCGCTTTCTGAACCGAATGATACCCTTCCAAGGTGAGACTTTCAACATAACTCTATCACCCACCTGGAACTCGAACGGTCTACGTTGTTTATCAGCATACGACTTCTGTCTATCTTTGGCTGCCTTCATGAAGGCCTTGATCCTTTCCAGCTTCTCAGTCGTAGCCTTGATCACCTCAATACTCCCAAACTCCTTCTGACCAATATCACCCCAACAAACAAGGGTTCTACATCTCCTACCGTATAGCATCTCATAAGGAGGCATACCAATACTGGCATGATAACTGTTGTTATATGAGAACTCGGCTAACGGTAAGTGGTCATCCCAACTTCCTTTAAAATCCATGACGCATGCCCGAAGCATATCCTCCAGCGTCTGAATCGTCTTTTCTGATTGACCATCCGTCTGAGGATGATAAGCCGTGCTAATATGTAACCTCGTCCCCATTGCGTCATGGAATTTCTTCCAAAATTTAGATGTAATCCGGGTGTCACGATCAGACACAATAGACACCGGCACACCATGACGAGTTATAATCTCTTTAATGAACAAATCTGCCAACCTCTCAGATGAATATGTCTCGCGAATCGGTAGGAAGTGAGCACTCTTCGTCAAGCGATCAAGTATGACCCACATGGCATCATACCCTCGCGCGGTATGCGACAGCTTCGTAATAAAATCTATGGTGATGTGCTCCTACTTCCGCTCCGGTATATCCAACGGTTGGATCTTCCCGTACGGCTTTTAATGCTCGGCCTTCACTTGTAAACAAGTAAGGCATTTACTCACGTACTTAACCACATCACGCTTCATACCCGGCCACCAATAATCTTTCTTCATGTCTTGGTACATCTTCGTAGCACCGGGATGAATAGAGTACCGAGTTTTATGAGCTTCATCCATGATCTTCACGCGTAGATCCCCAAAACAAGGAATCCATATCCGCCCGAATCGGGTTCTAACACCGAGTGTGTTTTTACCCAATTCCGCAACCAGACTTTTCATTCTTTTGGAGTTAAGATGATCTTCTTTCAATGCCTCATCTTAAAACTCCTGAACCTGCTTCATCAAAACCGAGGTCATGATCAACTAGTAAGCTTTCACCCGAATCGGCTCGGGTCTCTCTTTTCGGCTAAGGGCATCCGCCGCCACGTTGGCTTTGCCTGGATGGTAATGGATCTCGTAATCATAGTCCTTTATGAGCTCCAACCATCTCCTTTGCCTCATGTTCAAATCTTTCTGCTCGAAGAAGTACTTCAAGCTCTTGTGGTCAGTGAATATGGTGCACTTCATCCCATACAGGTAGTGCCTTCAAATCTTTAACGCAAAGACCACGGCTGCTAGCTCCAAGTCATGAGTAGGATAATTAACCTCATGAACTTTCAACTGTCGGGATGCACAGGCTATAACCCTTCCTCTTTGCATAAACACACATCCCAACCCCGAGTAGGAAGCATCTGAGTAAACCACCAAATCTTCACTTCCATCGGGTAACGACAAAATAGGAGCTTGAGTCAATCTCGCCTTTAGCTCCTCAAACGCCTTCTCTTGAGCTTGACCCCATACAAACTTTACGTCCTTACGAGTCAAGTTGGTTAATGGAGAAGCAATCTTAGAGAAGTCTTGAATAAACCTTCGGTAAAAGCCCGCCAAACCCAAGAAACTACGAATCTCGGATGGCGTCTTTGGAGACTTCCATTGCATCACCGCCTCCACCTTTTTCGGATCCACCATAATCCCGTCAGGATTCACCACATGACCCAAGAACTGAACCTCGTGTAACCAGAGCGCGCACTTAGAGAATTTAGCATACAATTTCTCCCTTCTCAACGTTTCCAACACCTCTCGAATGTGACCAGCATGCTCATTCTCGTTCCTCAAATAGATCAGGATATCATCAATAAACACAATCACTGGTTTATCCAACATTGGCCGACACACTCGATTCATCAAGTCCATAAAAGAAGCTGGCGCGTTGGTCAAACCAAATAACATAACGAGAAACTCGTAATGACCATAATGCATGCGAAAAGCTGTTTTAGGGATATCCTGCTCTTTCACCTTTAACTGATGGTAGCCAGATCGAAGGTCTATCCTCGAAAACCAACTAGCACCTTGGAGCTGATCAAACAAATCATCAATCCTTGGTAACGGGTATCGATTTTTTACTATCAGCTTATTCAGCTCACGGTAGTCAATACACATCCTCATGCTACCGTCTTTCTTCTTCACAAACAAGACCGGAGCACCCCAAGGAGAGATACTCGGTCTAATGAACCCCTTATCAAGCAACTCTTGTAATCTCTCCATCAACTCTTTCATCTCCGTCGGAGCCAACCGATACGGTGCCTTAGCTACAGGTTGGGCACCCGGTATCAAGTCGATCTGAAACTCGATCTCGCGGTCAGGTGGCACTCCTGGTAAGTCTTCGGGAAATATATCTTGAAAGTCACACACAACCAGTACATCGGATAGTTGTGGTGTTGGCGTATCCACGTTCTTTGCGTAAGCCAAGTAGGCACTACATCCACGCCTCATGCACTTTCCCGCCACCGCCATTGAAATCAATTTCAGAATCGTAGTGAGCCGATCACCATAAACCGTCACCGAACTCCCGTCAGGCGCTGTCAAACAAATCATCTTCTTGCGACACACAATGTTCGCCTCGTAGTTCGCTAACCAATCCATTTCTAGGACCACGTCAAACCCGCCCAAGGTCATCACGAAGGGTCTAACAGGAAACTTATGACCTTCTAATTCTACGTCACAACCTTCTGTCATCTCAAAAATCCTGGTAGACTTACCTATACTAGTTTCTACATCAAAGGGTGCGTCTACACTCCTACTACTAACAGGCAGTTTAGCACAGAAAGCAGCAGAAATAAAACTCTTACTAGCACCAGAATCAAATAACACAGAGGCTAAAGTTTGGTTTACTAGAAATATACCTGACACAACATTAGGGTCCGTTCTAGCGTCCTCCTGCGTCATCGTAAACGCTCGGGAGCTCACCTTCTGTCCTTCCCCTCCAGCTTTCTTCACCCCCGAACCTTCCGCCCTGGCCTATTGCAATCCCTACTCATATGGCCCTCCCCGCCACAATTAAAACATCTCCCTGCCTTGCATTCCCTCGCCATATGACCAGGTTTCCCACACATGAAGCACACGTTCGATCCCCACCTACACTCGCCGATGTGCTCCTTCCCACACTTGCCACATCTCTTCGACCCTGCACCGGATGTGACCACACGTCAGTCATCCACCCGTGCACCTTTGTTGCTTGGAGTGGCCCCGCCACGTCCTACCCGCTTTCCATTCCAGTTTCGATCACCACCACCTTCTTGTTGCCTTCAGCCACCTCCACAGTCCTTTCATCATACAACCTTCCCGCCAAGTCAACTGTCGACCTAAACGTGCTCGGTCGGGCAGCGATCATGTGCCTACGGACATCCGCCGGCAAACCCTGGATATACCTCTTGATCTTTCGTGACAAGGGTGTCACTTGATCTGACACCAGCCGTGCCATCTCATTGAATTTGGTGGTGTATTGTTGATGTGTCATTGTTCCCGCCTCCAGCTGTAGGAATTCCCTTTCCACCTTATCCATTTTCCTATGAGGACAGAACTCCTAAATTACCAGCTTCTTCAACTCAGATCACCTCATTCTCCCAATTTCCCGACTACCCTCGGCTTGGACAATATTGTCCCATCAACACAGAGCCGAGTCCACAAACAAGTGGGCAGCAAACTTCACCTTCTGGTCTTCTCGGCACTCGTTGATATCAAGTACCGCCTCCATTTCTCTCACCCATCGATGAGTAGCAGCAGCAGTGCCATTTCCATCAAAAGTTAGGGGCTTGCATCTCATAAATTCCCCATAATTACAGCCTCGTGTCGCCTCCTTCTCAGACTCATCTCCCTCCTCCTCTCATCAGAGAGAACCGTCTCAGTTTCCGGCTGCTCACGTCCTCCTGAGGACCTGTTCCTCTCCTTTCCCTCTCCTTCTCGCACAACCTTAATCACTTCGGTCACCACAGACGGTAGGATCGTCTGCATAACCTGATGAACTTCTTCAACAACAGCCTCCTTTACTGAGGCTCTCAAGTTAGAACTCTCATCACCGCCCTCCGGATGAGGGGTCTCGGGTTCTTCATGACCCACCTTTTCGACTCTAGGTTTTCCTCTTTTGGGCCGCGGTTCAGCAACAAGTCCACCGCGACCTCCACCACATGAAGCTTTAGATGAACTACCACCGGCCATCCTCTAACACACTGAAAGATTCAATCACCAACAAGGTCATTCAAGGAAATAGCTCAGTTTATGTCAAGTACTACTTACTAATTACAGTGGCCAGTTGTGATTAGCCACTTACTTTACTCTTCATACCCCGAGCATTACCTATCTGACTACATCAACATCTAAATCTACATACAGCACATAAACCACATAACATGCACACGTAATATCGATTAACATTAAGAAAATACCTGATGGCACGCAGCTACTTAGATTGGCATCCCTTCCCTTTATGTCCCATCTTCAGTTTAAGTTTAGGTTTCTTTTGAAAATTTACCCGTTTCACTTAAACTTTGGCTCTGATACCAACTTGTAAGGCCCTATTCCCGGGACGCTTACAGCTGGCCAATCATCGCACATAAAACATATAGTTTCATTAATTTAAAGAAAACATTGCAGCGGAAACATTAAAACAAACATTTCATTATAAATGCTTTTGCAAGTTAATACAACATTCATTAAAAAACATCGTTTGTTTGCATTACAATGCAAAAACATTAAACAAAAGAATGCCATACAAAATAACCAAGTACTTGCCCCGTGCCATCCTCAGTGATGCTCACCTGCCAACTGGAAAATGAATAAAAGTCAGCGTTACTGAGTGAGTTCTAGTTTTATAGTAAAACATACTTTATCTTTCGCTTAAAACCGTTCTTTATAATTGTACGTGATCATGCACTATACATACACATAGGTATATCATTATTATCTTCATTATTCGTTCGTTCAATCCGTACATTCATTATTAAATTATTACTTTCATTCGAACCAATGCCATGTGCTTCACCCCACCGTCATGCATAAAACGGGTACTGGGCCTGAGGTCTTTCATAGACTCCGCCCATTATGCACGAAGCTGACTCCAGTACCTAGGGTAAGCGACAAGGGTCCCATACATATGGTCAATCACAAGGATCGAACCCCAGTGTGCATCCTTCCGGGGTAATTAACCCGCACACAGTTGAGCTAACACCCTTCATTGGGTGTGAACCTCCATACATTTGCTTAATCACGCGGATCAAGCCCCAGTGTGCATCCTTCTGGGGTAGCTAACCCGCACACGGTTGAGCTAACACCCTTTATTGGGTGTGAACCTCCATACATTTGCTTGCAAGCCTTTCTTACTTTCATTCATTCATTAATGCATGCATTCTTTCATTAAGTTCCTCTTTTCATTATCTTCCACTTTACGTTACATAATACTTCCGTTTCATTCATTAACATTCAACGTAAAGCCACGGGAAAATAATCATACATAACAAGGAACATGAATATAAACATACAACATCACCATACAAGGCACCATCATACATACATAACATACCACATACATACCATCATGCATAAGCACTAATCATACATCATACATGCCCATCATATCGCCTATGACCTCAAAAGTCAACTGACATAAATCCTTGGAAATCCCTCCCAAGTCAAAGCCTACATCTACCCTTTCCCAAAAATCAGAAAGCATTCTAGTCCTTTCGGGCGCATGAGCCCTATTTGGGCGTATGGGCACTACACAGTCGCATGGCCATCCAGGCGCATGAGAACACTTAGGCGTATGGACACTATGGGGCGAATGAACACCTAGGCGTATGGACTCTCAGTCGCATAGCCTTCAGTCGCATAACTTCCATGCGTATGACCTTCAGTCTCATGATTTCCATGCGTATGACCTTCAGTCGCATGACTTCCATGCGTATGACCTTCAGTCGCATGACGTTCAGGCGCATGGACTTCAGTCGCATGCCATTCAGGCGCATGGACTTCAGTCGTATAGCATTCAGGCGCATGTCCTTCAGTCGCATGCCTTTCGGCCGTATGGCCTCCAGTCGCATGCCATTTGGTCTCATGGCTTCCAGTCGCATGAGCCTTAGTTGGGTGCAGAATGTAGCCCCTTCGAACTTGAACTGCAGATCTCGGTCCCCAAATCCTCTCCAACCTGTTTTAAGCTTAAACCAACCATCCTAAGCCTTAGAAACATGACCATAACATCATTAAAGCATCACAACCCCAAACACGAGCCCCACCCGTTCGCACACACACCCAAAACACACACAAATGGGTTCAACACCCAACACAACCAAAATCAATTTATGTATGCATTCCAGCCCCAAAATCGGTCAAAAACGTGTAAAAAATGGGTCCTAGAACTCACATTAACAGCCTCTTTGGGTAGAGCTTCTCACAAACCCGCTTGACTTCGACTTTTGCACCTTGATTCTTCAAAACCCGCAGTTTCAGCCCTTTTCCCCTTTCTCTATCTCTCTAAACCGAATAGAAGGGAGTATGGGGGGAGAGTGGGCTGCCATGCCCCCTTTACACCCACCCTTTCAAACTTTTGTCCTTTTTGACAAAATTGGTCCCTCAACTTGGACTTTATTTATTTTCTTTCTTTTTCTTTCTTCTTTGACTTTAAAAAAAATAACCGGGTGTTACAAGGATCATACCTATGGTTGGTCAAGATCATGGCATTCACCATCAGATCATCAGATTGGGCTTTCTCTACCATCTCCTGTACTGATGACTCCTTCTTCATAGGACTTTCATGAGCTATTGGTTCATCAACCACATAGCCACCCTCTATCTCTCCTTCTTCTAAATCAATGAATTCAACCTTCTTTTTCAATTGGGCTTCAGCTTTTCATGTTCTTCTAAGAATTCAACAATGGCTGCAAGGCTTCATGGGTCATCTTTTTGCTTTTTCTTGATTGGTTCTTCTTCTACCATTGGTCTTTTACCCTTTTCCTTTTCATATACGTATTTCCTCCTTCTGGTATAAGTTTGCATTGAGTTTTCAGCCATTTCAGCTTCTTGTGGCACTTTTTCAGCCGTTGACTTTTTTGTTTCATCAGAAGCAACTGTTGATTCTTCTCTCTTTTTTGTTCTTCACATAATTTTCAGATCATCTACTTTTGTTCATCAAACAATGATACAGCAAGCACTATTTGCATACTCAATTCCTTCTCAATTGGGATAGGAGATTAAGGAATGACTAGTATGGGTTCTGCAAATTGCTTCTGATCAATAATGAAGTCCCAAAATTCATCATCTATGATGAACTCTTCTGCATTGAAGATGTCAAGGGCTTAAATCATATCACTGAATTCAGCCTCTTCAATGTGAGTTTCTTCTTGGTTGCTTGAGTAGATCACCATTTCCAAGCTGGATTCATCATGTTTTGATCCACTTGTTTCTGCCCCTTTCTCAGTTTCAGAGAATTTCATTCTTATGGCAGGAGGGGAGTCATCACCACTCTCCCCTGATAAACCTTCATCACTGTCATCTTTCTCACTTTCTCTTTTTCTTTTCTCTTCTCTTTTCTCTCCCTCATCACTTTTCTCCATTTCAGCTTCTCTTTTAATCATGACAAGCAGCTCTAACTCAGAGACTCTCTTGTTTAAAGATTTTATTTGTTTCTGCAGGTCTATGATAATATCAGCTTGTTCTTTAATCATTCCTTCTTGTTCTTCCATAGCAATAGTTTGGATGGCTAAAGTGTCAACATGACCACTTACTTCATCCCTTGAATGTTGGAAAGAAGCCTTTAAACTTTCGATCTCTTTTTCTTTCTCTTTCTTCTCAACCTCATACTTTTCTTTCAATTCTTTTAACTCTTTCTCTTTTTCATCCAATTCCAGAAGTCTACCTTGGATAAACTAGATCTTCTATACAACAGTTTCTCCATTTTTGCTACTTTCTTCAGTAGCTCAGAGATCATTTCATCCTTCTCATTAGGCCTATTCACCTCTGATTTAGCAACACTTTCAGAAGGAACAACCTCAAAAGTGACATGCCTAACAGGCATCGGTCTTTGATGATCCTCCTCATCAGATGATGATTTGGATTCCTCTGAATAGCTGGCAGAATCATCATACTCAACTGGCTCAGTAGTAGCAAGAGATGTTTGAACAAGAGATATGGGTGAATGATCGAGATTGATTGGTGAAACATGGGGTGAGTGTATGGGTGATATATATGGAGAGATGATGGGTTGTGATTGTGGCGATGGAATTGGTGATCTTTATGGTGATGGTATGGTGTGGGCATAAAAGGTGAGGCTATATCAGCTTCATGAACATAAGGCCCAGTGTGAAGATCACCCCCTACATCAACCTGGGGTGACACTTGCCTCTGTCCTTTATCCCTTTCAACAGCTTGCTCATCAACAGTTTGTTAATCATGAGCAGCTTGTTCTTCTTCTTGATCTGGCTCATCAACATGAGCCTCTTGTTCTTCTGCTTGTTCTTCTGGATTAATCTGCTGAAGCATCCAGGGTAACAAAGAAAAGAAGGTTCCACTGTAAAAATTCCTTGGGTCTCTCTTCTTAATGTACGTGTAAGACTTGGCATTATAATGAGGGATATCCATAAAAGGTCCTTCAGGTAAAATATCAGGGAAAGCTTCATTGATGATGCATTGCAAGATCCTTGGATACATCAGAAACATATGTCTTCTTCCTTCCTAAATGTTTGATACCAGACCATTAAACACATAAGCAGACATGTTGAATGTCCTGTTAGTGCACAAGGCACATATAGCAGATGAGGCAGTCACTGGAATATTATTCCATCCAGTCTTCCTCTTTGACAGACAATGTTGGTACAGATGAATAAGGAACCTCCATTGTAAGTCAAGTAACCCCTTTACAATCTGCTTGCCTTCATATCCTCCCTCATATCCAATGTTGGCAAAGAAAGTAGTAATATCATCATCTTCAAACTCTAAGGGAGTGTTGGCATCATCACCAAACTGCAAACACTGTCTCACAATTTGTTCAGTAATGGCCAATGTACGATCATCATAGATTCTTCCAGATAGAGTCCTCACACCATTTATTTATGTCACCTCAGCAGTGCTCCAAAAGACCTTATGAATCTCTCATAAATAATTGGTCTAACTGTAATTGCATGAGCAACTCTGGTAGTGGATATAAATATGATCATGTCTCTAAGACCTTTTGCCTCGGGTACATCAGGGTCAAGATAACCACTGATATTATAGAGCTTACTCCAAGTGAGATTTTCCATGTACCCTGCATTAGAGGCATATGAATTAGAAGATTTGATAATACTCATCAGATTGTAAACATACATAAAGTGACATTTCTCAGTTTGACTTTTTATGGTCAAAATTGAATGTTTATAGGTACTGTTCCATAGGAATCATGCCTATACTTGATGTTATCATGAATAATCGCTATTATTCTGTTTTTCATGTTTGGAGTGATCATATTTGTTGTTTTTAACATCTTTTAACTCTTAGAATCAAGATTTGATTTCACCATTTTTAATTTTTGTTATGCTCTGTTCATACGATGAACAAGGTTGTGAAAATCACTTGTTTGTTGTTGTATCTTCTTAGTTAACTTGTTCATTGCTGTAAAAAATGATCATCATTTCTTAATCCAAGTTTGATTTTGCGTTTCCATTCTTGACCTAGGGTTCTAAGTTCATGATAGGTTCAAAAGTCCGACATTTTTAGGTCATAAATTTCAAAGATTATCACCTTTTGTTCGATACTACAGTTGTAGTGAATCGAAACAGAGGACTAATCATGTGGAATAAAAGTAGAACACTGGTTTGATGATGGTGATGATGATTGATGAAGAACAGTGAAATTCGCTCATTGCACTATAAAGTCTCTCAAATTTGAAAAGTATTAAATGACATTTTGAAATGGCTTTAAATAGTCAGTTATTATCTTTTACAAAAGTTACAAGTTTCAGGACAAATGCGGTTAATTTTTAAATTCACTGTAGCAAATGCGGAAGAGTTTTGTTTATCAGCATTTGTGTACTGTTACAAATGCGGAAGAGTAAAAACTTAACAGCATTTGATCACTGTAGCAAATGCGGTTGAACAACGTTGGTCAGCATTTGTTCACCGTAACAAATGCGGTTGAATAAAGTTGTTCAGCATTTGTTTACTGTTACAAATGCGGCTGAACAAAGTTAGTCAGCATTTGTTCACTATAACAAATGCGGTAGAGTAAAATTACTTTATCCATATTTACTTCAACAAATGCGGCAGAACAATAAAGTTGTCCGCATTTCTTGACTTTCATCATCATGACAGAAGAGATTAAGCACTTTGTTTATTCATTTTGATACACATGAAAAGTGTTGATGTCAACCATATTTAGGAAATGCGGATGAGTAAAAAGAAATGCGGCAGTTCAAAACTTTACCACATAAACAAATGCGGTTGAACACTTTTGTCCGCATAGGTTTTAATACTTCAAACTTTTTATGTATACTTCTATGAAACAAATGCGGTAGGGTTGATTTGTCCGCATTAGTTTCATTTTGTTGTAAATGACATAAACAGTTACCCGCATTGGTTATATGCATGGGTTACCTTCACCCGTATTAACCAATGCACTTACCCGCATTAAATTTTGAACTTAAATAAAAATTAATGTTTCTACAGAGAAATTATTTCTGTTTTTCTGCTAATTCCTTTCTTGTTATGAATAAGTGTCTTTGATTGACTTGTCTCTTATGAAGTTTTAACTGTTGTTGGGGTTGTCAATTCTTGCTTGGATTGACTTGTATATCAGATGTGATACAAGTTTCTCATTGTTTGACTGATCTTGGACTTCTTATGCTTTCATGAATGTGCATAAGCTGGGATACAATAGTATAACTTCTGCACCAACACAGTCAATTTCTTTTTGATTTTTTTATAAGTTTTAAGAAAGTAAATATCTATACAAACTGATCAAAATTTTAATAAATTACTCCCCCTAAAGTTTATATCCATACTAGATAGAAACTTTGAAGATTTAAAATATTTGAACATGAAATATTTTTGATTTTTTTTTGTTTTCTGGTTTAAACATGAAGAGAAAGTATACCTTTTATTGGGATCATATCAATCTTACATTACACATAGGCATTCTTTTGTAGTAAAAGGGACATGTTTATGAATTTATTGATTGAAGGTATGTTTGTCCTCTTAGACTCATACCTGGTTAATATTTTAATGCATGTAATAATTATCATGTTTTAGTGTATTTGATTATTCAATATGTACCTCACACACAAAAGCATGGTATGATCAACCATCCTCATGTAATGTATGGTAGAAATTTTTCACAACTTGCTTGACCAGGTCATTTGAGTTATGAGATCTCATTTTCACTGATCCTCATTGGGATTCTTTTACTTTGATCCTTCTCATGATTTTATCCACATTGGGATTCTTTTCACTTCACTTTAGAAGGTGATCCATGATGGGATTCTTTTTGTTCATTCACAAGGAATGTATTCTTTTGTTGATTCATCCATTTGGATGTGTTCCTTATTGGGAATCTTTTGGATCATTACATTAGCACTATGTGCTTGTTTCCTCAGGTCTTTTCTTAGCAAAACAGAGAAGAAACTGATGTAGGTGAAAGAGATTTATAAAATATTATTACCTGGTGTGTTTAGGTTACTACACACACATGCACTTGGATAAGCCAATACGTACCCGTACTCTGAGATGAGTGTTTCACAATTGAATAAGATTTTAATTCTTTACAACATATATCTTCTCTTCCGACTTGAGCCTACCCACATATCAGGTAAGTCATGTCAGTCTTTCAAATTTTAAATTAAGTACAGTGAATGATATAACGACTGTAATTATATCATTTCCCAAGGTATATATCATTTTCTTCATCAAAATTGACTTCTTTTTGTAATTTTCTAAATTTTTGAATTGTTTTTGATGTTTTTGGTTTTATTCAAGGTTAATCATGCCAATTGATTGAACTAGAAATTCAAACCTACTAGGTTCAAATGTCTTGGTAAATTAATCAGCCAATTGATTTTTAGTGGGAACTTGAATCAACTTGATTAACCCTTTTTAGTACAATTTCTCAAAAAAGTGATATCTGATTTCAATATGTTTTGTTTTTGAGTGCTGAACTGGATTATTTGTAATAAAAATTGATGTTGTGTTGTCAATGTGAATTGGAGTGTCAAAGAAGTTAAAACCATAATCAAGCATCTTGTTTTGAATCCAGAGAACTTGAGAGCAACAAGCTGATGCTGCTATATACTCAGCTTCTGCTGTTGAAACAAATACGTTTGTCTGAATCTTGCACTGCCAAGAGACCAGTCTGGCATCAAGAAATTGACAACCGCCAGAAGTGGACTTCCTATTGAAGTTGAATCCCCCATAATCACTGTTAGTGTAGGCATAGAGATTGAAGTCTCATTCCTTTGGATACCACAATCCAAGAGCAGGCTTGCCCTAAAGATATCTGAATATCCTTTTAACAGCATTCACATGAGATTCCTTGGGATCTGCTTGATATCTGGCACACACACAAACACCAAACATAATGTCAGGCCTACTGGCTGTTAGATACATAAGTGAACCGATCATAGATCGATAGTGAGTCTGATCCAGTGATTTGTCTTCTGGATCTGGACCTATCTTCACTTTAGTATCAATAGGTGTTCTGATAGACTGACAGTCAGCAAGGTGAAATTTCTTCAACATTATATCCACATATTTTGATTGATTAATGAAGATTCTATCTGCTGTCTGTTGGACTTGCACTCCTAGAAAGAATGTGAGTTACCCCATTGCACTCATTTGGAATTTTGAATGAATAAGCTCTTTAAAATCTTTATAGAGTTGCTTATTTGTTGAGCCAAAAATGATATCAACCACTTAGATCTGGACGAGCAACATGTCTCTTCCTCTTCTCTTTCTGAAGAGAGTGATCAACCTTTCCTCTTTCATATCCATGTTCAAGAAGGAAAGATGATAGAGTCTCATACCACTTTCTTGGGGCTTGGTGAAGACCATACAAGGCTTTGTCAAGCTTGTACACCCTGTGAGGAAAATCAAGATCTTCAAAGCTAGGTGGTTGACTCACATAAACTTCTTCAGCAATCTTTCCATACAAAAAATCACACTTTACATCCATTTGGTAAACAGTGAACTTCATGGATGCTGAGTATGTAAGAAAGATTCTTATTGCTTCTAATCTTGTAACAGGTGCAAACATCGTCATCATCAATTCCTTCTTCCTGTGTATACCCTTGGGCCACTAGTCTTGCTTTGTTTTTGATGACAATCCCTTTATCATCAGTTTTGTTTCTGTACAGCCATCTGGTACTGATAGGATATTGTCCTTCGGCAAGATCTACCAGTTGCCATACTTCTTGCTTCTTGAATTGCAACAATTCTTCCTGCATTGCTTCAATCCAACTATTGTTTTGAAGAGCCTCTTTGATATTTTTGGGTTCTGCTTGACACAGTAAGCATGAGAACAAACAGATGTTTGCAATGCTTGACTTGCTTCTTATCACCCGTTCATTAAGTTCACCAATGATGCTATCTACTGGATGATTCTTGTGTATTCTAGTGGTTGGAATTGAGTCACCAGCAATGGTTACATCAAGATTGGAGACATTCAGATCATCATGGTGAGAGGCACCTTCATTTTGTATTGTTGGAGAGTTATGAAGATAATCAGACTATGTTTCAGTGACTGCTTCAGCATTAGCAACACTTTGATTACTTCCATCATTTAAGGTTCTTTCTGTTTCAACTGGAGGTGTAGCTTGATCTAGATTTTTAACTTCAGTTGATGGGTCTTCTGAAGGAGATGGTAACAGGCTAGGACCAGCTTCAGTTGAAACACTTTAATTTTGAGATGGTTGTCTGACAGGATCAGCTTGTAGTGGAACATCTTCATTCAGTTGCTCAGAAGAGGTTGGAGGAACCATTGGAAAGTCATCTCTTCTTTCTACTTCTGAATAAGGTTAAGCTGAATGTAGGTTTCCTGCATCAGACAAATGAAATTGATTAAAAGATTTTGTAAATGAGTCAATATCAAACAACCTTTCGTGACCATTTGTAGATTTGGGAAATGAATGTTCCTTGAATTGAACATTTATTGATTCATCAATAATGTTTAATCTAGGATTAAACACTCTGTAAGCCTTTGAAACAGAAGAATAACCTACAAAAAAATCCTTCATCAGACATAGATGAAAGTTTTCCCAAATAGTCTTGGGTGTTTAATATTAAGACAGGACTACCAAATGACTTGAAAAATCCAATAAATGGTTTTCTGTGAAACAAAAGTTCATAAGGAGTCTTGTTGCTTTCTTTTACAATCAGAGTTCTATTTTGCACAAAGCATGATATGTTAACTGTTTCTACCCAAAAGGTAATTGACAGTTTAGCATTGTTCTTGCTGCTTCAATCAGTGTTCTATTTCTCCTTTCAGCTACCCCATTTTGTTGAGGAGTTCTAGCTGCACTGAATTGATGAGCAATGCCCTTGGTTGCACAAAAAGAACTCATATCTTCATCCTTAAATTTTGTCCCATTATCACTTCTAATTGTTTTGACCTTATGATCAAGTTGGATTTCAATTTTTGTGATAAAAACTTTTATTATATGGGACGCTTCGTTTTTATGAAGTAAAAAAGAAAACCCATGTAAATCTTGAAAAGTCATCAATGATCACCAAACAATACTGTTTCTTTCCAATACTCATAACCTGAGTTGGTCCAAAAAGATCCATGTGAACTAGCTTTAATGGAGAATTGTTTGTGTTCACCAGCTTTGGCTTGTGGGAAGACTTATGTTGTTTCCCTTTGAGACACGCTGAAAAGTGATCAATAAAGTGAAATTCTTTTTGGGGTAAACCAATGACATGGTTTCCCTTGACCAATATGTTCATGTTTTTGAAATTGGTGTGTCCCAAACGTCTGTGCCAAAGCTGTGACTCATCAAATGATGCTTTTGACATAAGACATGTTTCCTCTTTTGTGATGGCAGAATTAAGGTTTAAGACATAGGTGTTATTCTTTTTGGGGGTCTTCAAGGCAACCCATTCTTCAGGAATTTGAAATCCTGATTTCAGAATGTAGCAATGAGTGTCAGTGAAGTGAGTTGAATATTTCTTGTCACAGATCTGAGACACGTTGAGTAGATTGAAACTCAGTTGTTCACAGTAGTTCACTCTATCAAAACTCAGCATCCCATTTGTCACAGATCCTTCACCAGTGATTCTGCCACCTTGTGAATCTCCTCCGAATGCCACAGTAGTTCCTTGTATATGCTTGAAGTCATGAAGGAGAGAATGATCTCCAGTCATGTGTCGGGAGCATCCACTATCCACGTACCATAAGCTATTAGACCTGTATGGATGACCCTGCAAGCACAAAAGAACTAATTAGAATATGGAACCCAAGCCATAATGGTCTTGGGTTTCCCGTTCCTATCCATGATAGTAACTTCTTGGTACTTTCCTCTAAACTGTGACTTAGAGGGAGGCGTTCTAGGATTTCTGATGATATTTTGCATGTTTTATCTCATCAATTTCCTCTGAAGAGTCAGAAGAATAATAAAACCTTTGGTCTCTGTTTCTTTGAAGAAACCTGACCCGTTTTTAATTATCAAACATCATTTTTGGTTTTTGAAGATCGTATGTTTGCTTGATGTTTTGATATTTGTTTTTTTGAATTTTCTTCAACTCTTTTATGTTACCCATGTCATTATCTGAACTAGAAGTCCTTGATTGATTATTATGAAAATGATTTCTGATTTTGGGTTTCACAGATGATATTGATGAGATGGGTTTGTTTTGGGGAATTCTCAACCCTTTTTGCTTGAAGAAACAATCAGATGTATTGTGGTTGGTCATATTACAGACTGAACAGTAATTATTGAAATAGCATTTTTTGGTGGAATGATTGTTCATGTCACAGATAGAGCAGTATTGATTGAAATAGCACTCATCTGTACTGTGATTAGGCATTTCACACACATCACAATACATGTGTTTGTCTTTTGATGTTGATCTTGATGTTGAGGACTCAGTAGGTTTACCTGTTTATAACTGAGTCTCAATCTTTGATTTTACAAATGTCAAAGCCAACTCCCTGTTTTGATTTTGAAAATTAGAGGTCTGACTTTATTTTTGTTTTTGATACCATTGAAATCCTATTTTTCTTTGGCAGTGAAACTTTGTCTATTTTGCTTGAATTTTTTGGAGATTTAATCTCATGATCAGAACTGCTTTCACAAGAAGGTTTCACTAAAGCCACGGTTTTCTTCTTTTCTTTTGAAATTGCAGGTATAAATTTCACAAATGGGATGATGGCTTTGATTGGGTTTGATGGTTTGATGACATTCACTGTCTTGTCTGAACACTCCTTGATTTTAATTGGGTGACCTAATTTAATTTTCTCCTCATTTGTTTCAGTATAAACATCATGTTTATTTTGAGGATTTGTAACTTGTTTTACTATTGATTTTGGTTCAATAGTGTTAGGTTCATTTTGCTCTTTGAGTGAGACAGATTCAGGCATGATAGTGTGGTTGTCATTGTAAGGTGGGGGACAAGAATTATACCCAATCCCAATCATATCCTTGGGATCTTTTTGTGAATCTAGCATCTCTTGCAGCTTGACTGAAGACATTTGAAACTTTTCAAGTTTCACTTCAGTAAGTGATTGCTCAGCTTTTGATTGAGCTAACTTTTCAGTTATCTGCTCATTTTTAGCTGCAAGAGTGTACTTTTCACCATGTAATTTTTCAATGTTAGAGATGAGTGATTTTATTTTAATGTCAAAGCCTTTAATTTCTCTTTTAAGCATCTCTGACTTGACCTTTTCTTTTTTTATTTTAGCAGCCAGTTTATGATTATGCTCACAATAACCTTGTAGTTCAATAATGCATTTATCACTACAAAGGTTGGATTTTACCTCAGATGGCATAGGAGTTGGGCCATCATTGATGTGAGCCATGAGTGCATGATTCTGAAATTAAGGCTCACACTCCATCTTGTCTGATGACAAGAGCATTTAAAGATGCCTGAATGCTTCTATATGCTTGATTTGTTAGTTGTGGCTAGCTCTGGTATGGTTGTTGATGTTGTTGTTGGTGATGATATTGTTGTTGTTGATTGATGGAGTGAAAGCTTGTGCTTGGTTGTGAAGATGACTGACCCTGAGAATTACTTTGGAAATTGTTGTTATTTCTTCTAGGAGCATTACATTCTCTGGAGAAGTGGCCAGTCATACCACAGTTAAAACACTTTACCTTGTATTTGAAATATCCAAGTTTGGTGTTTTCATTGAGGTTAAGCTTTCTCTTTTTTCTGAAGAACTTCTTGGCTCTCATTGCAATCATAGTCATTTGCCACTGCAGATCCATTTCTTCCACATCATTTGGATCCATTTCTTCCAAGTCTTCTTGGATCAGATGAGCAGAAGTGAGTCTACCTCCCAGATAAGCTTCAAAGCTAGTAATAAAGGCATTGTAAGTTGCCTTTTGCTCTTCTGATCTTGGGTCTTTAGGAGTAGTTGAGGGAGTTGCAGTGAATCCTGTTGGTTGAGATGATGTTGATGGCTTGTTTGTTGTTGGAGCTGCAATGAAACCAATTGTCTTCACTTGATCTCTTGAGGAGAGAAAATCATCATCCTCAGTGATGAATGCATTTTCCATAGAGTGAGTGTCTGATGGAAATTTGTAAGCTTTAATAACTCAAGGTCCACCAAGGTTCCTGCTCCTTTCATCAAGTTCTAGAGCTTCTATTTTGGCAACCATTATGTCCAAGGTGGTACTCTTTAGATCAAGAGTATTTTTCAGCATAGTGACATTTTGTTTCCAACTTTTGAGAAGGCTGTGAAGCATCTTTTTGTTCAGTTCCTAGACTTTGTATGTCACTCCTATAAGCTCTAAATCATTCACAAGCTGCACAAATCTATGCAGTTGTTTATAGATTGACTCCCCCTTGGAGTGATGAAATGTTTCATATTGATTAACAAGTTTATCCTTGTTAATTTCAGCCATTTCACTACTGCCTTCACACATTATCAGCAGTGCATCCCAAACAGCTTTAGTTGTTCCATACTTCTCAAGCATTTTTAGCACATCTATTTTCAATGCTTGAGTGAGAATGGAATATGCTTTTAGATCAATTTTATCTTCTTGTAGTCATCATCATCAAGTGTGAGATCGTCAATGGGTATTCTTGAGGTTTTATACAGTGCAGCCTGATCAGCAGAAAGTGTCACAGGAATGTGAAGGCCTTTACATAGTGAAATCCAGTAGTCCGGATCTACACCTGTGATATAATTCATGAATTTGATTTTCCATTGCTTAAACTCGGATTTGTGTTTAAGCATGGGAGGTTTTGGAGTATGACCAAGTTTAGAGAAATTATGTGAATCTATTTTAATAAGCTATTTTAAACTTGTTTGAATAATGATTAGATTGATTGTTAAGTTCAACTAGTCTAAATTGGTCAAAACAGACTTATATATAACCAGATCTGCTGATGTTTATATGTTTCTGTTGTGATTTTTAAGATTTGAGCAACTGTTCAGGGGTTTGTTCTTCAAGATGAGTACGGATGAACAGTGATTGTAGAAGAGTTTCTATAGTTTTTTCAACTTGTATGCTAAGTAGAGGTAGTCGAACACTCTATCAGCAACTCAATCACCATATCAATCGAGTTCAGCTTAAATCTAGGCAGATCTGAAGAAGAACCGAGAGCCAAAGCTCTGATACCAATTGACTGGGTGTGAGAATGATATTTTCTGTTGATGTGAATAAACAAGGACCGAATATGATGATTGAGTCAATGATTGTATGGCGGAATCAAACAATCAAGAAACATTGAATGCAAGAAATACTCATAAATGCTCTTTGTATTAATGGAGGTGATCGGTTACAATGAATGCTAGGGTTTGAGTATTAAACAGTAACAATACACCTTGAGAACATAAGACTAAACAAAATATTCTGATTGTCTATAATGTTTATCAACAGTCACCTCACATACGAGGTTTTCTATTCTATTTATAGGCTGACAAGATGCCTTTTACAAAATGACTAAACTACCCCTGACCTACACATCAGAGAACTAGTCTAAGTACAAAAGTCTTCATCAGCAATTCTTTTGTTCATCCGCATTAACTAATACGGATGAGTTGATCTTCATCAGCATTTCTTTTCTTCTTCATCATTAGTGTTTGGTCATCAGCATTGACAAATGCGGATGAACAAACACTTAGGCGCATTTGTTGCTGAATATCTGCATTAGTAAATGAGGATGTACAAAGTACTTGTCAGCATTTGTTTCGACTATCCGCATTTATTAATGCGGAAGAACAAACACTTGCAGCATTTGTTCTATGGTCATCCGCATATACAAATACGGTTAGCCGACACTTTTCTTCTATTTTCTTTGCAGATTCTTCATCCGCATTGTTTTTTGGACTTGTGGGATTTCCAGCAGAACAACCATCAACCCACCACTTGAATTGACATGTATGATCCTTTCAAGGTCCAACAATGTATAAAAATAAGAGAGAAAAAGATTATGGGCCAAATTACCTTATGGGCTTAGGGTTCGATGGGTTTATGGGCCTAACCACCCATTAAAACCCCATAATCAGCCACATTCTCTATTTCTTGCTACCCAAGCTACTAACAACTTAGAGAGAGAAAGTAGTGAGAGAAAGTGAAGAAACTTAAAGATTTGGAGTTTTGTTGATTAAAGGATTAAAGATATGGTGTTTGAGCATCAAATCAACAAGAAAAGAGAAAGAAATCCGGGTAAGAATCACCATCTAAACATCTTTATAGATCTGTGTTTGATTCTTGAGTTTTGGGTTTTTAGGGTTTTAAGAACGATTTCAAAAAAGATCATATTTTTACATGTGAAATGGTGTTAGATAGAGACACATGGTTTACATCTAAATTCTGGAGGAGGTTTAATAAAGAAACGGGGACTAGGTTGCATATTAGTACATCATACCACCCGCAGACCAATGGGCAATCCGAGAGGACGATACAAACACTGGAATACATGCTACGAGTATGTGTTATAGACTTTGATGGTAATTAGGATAGTCATCTATAATTGGTAGAATTTTCTTACAATAATAGCTATCATGCTAGTATCAAAATGCCTCCATATGAAATGTTATACGAGTGACAATGCAAAACTCCAGTTTGTCCGGGGGGATATCGGACAAAAAGAGTTGGGAAGTTTAGAAATTGTGGAAGCCGTGACTAAAAAGCTAGAGAAAATAAAAGCCTATGTGAAAGCTGCAAAAAGATAGACAAAAGTCGTATGTTGATAAGAGAAGAAGACCAATAGAATTCAGGGTGGGTGACAGGGTAATGTTAAAGGTGTTGCCATGGAAAGGAATTATTCGGTTTAGGAATAGTGGAAAATTAAGTCCCAGGTTTATTGGACCATTTAAAATATTAGCGTGAGTTGGAGATGTAGCTTATAGGCTAGACCTTCCCAAAGAGTTAAGCGAGATTCACCCCATGTTTCATGTGTGACATCTGCGAAAGTGTTTGGTCAATGATGAGAAGGTTGTGCCTCTTGATGATATTGAAGTGGATGAAAAGTTGAATTATGTGGAGCAGTCGGTAGTCATTTTAGACAGAAAAGTGAAAAAATTAAGAAACAAGTGATCAAGCAAGTCAAGGTGCAATGGAAACACCAAAAGGGGTCGAATGCCACTTGGGAATCCAAGAAAGAAATGAAAGAACAATACCCCGATCTTTTTAACGACTAGGCAGGTTTCGAGGACGAAAGCTAAATAAGGGGGACTTGTAATGCCCCAGAATGTCGAAGCGAGCAACTTAGTAATAATGTTTGAGTTCGTGTTATGTATAAAAAAAGAGAGAAAAAGATTATGGTCCAAATTACCTTATGGGCTTAGGGTTGATGGATTTAAAGGTCTAACCACCCATTAAACACCGAAAATCAGCCACTTTCTCTATTTCTTGCAACCCAAGCCACTAACAACATAAAGAGAGAAAGTAGTGAGAGAAAGTGAAGAAACTTGAAGATTTGGAGTTTTGTTGATTGAAGGATTGAAGATCTGGTGTTTGAGCATCAAATCAACAAGAAAATAGAAAGAAATCTGGGTAAGAATCACTATCTAAACATCTCAGTATATCTAGGTTTGATTCTTGAGTTTTGGGTTTCAGGGTTTTGAGAAAGATTTCAAAAAAGATCATATATTTTACTTATGAAATGATGTAAAAAGCTTAGAACTTACAAAAGATAAAATAAAGGTTTGGACGTAAAAAGTATAGGTTTTGGTTGAAAAATGAAGATTTTTGATGAAAAACGAGTAGAAAAACTCATCTAGCGAAACTGCATGTAAGGCCCCGTTCCCGGGACACTTACAGTTGGTTCCTCATCGCACATAAAACATATAATTACATTTGCCTCGTGGAAATATTGCAGTGGAAAGATTCAAAAATGACATCTCATTTCATTATAAAAACTTTTGCCAAATAATACAGCGTCAATCGGTTAAAAAATACATTGTTGCATTACATCACAAAAGTGTTAAATAAATGGATGCCATCCCAAAAGAGCTGAGTAGTCACCAGGTGCCATCCTCAGCAATCATTACCTACCAACTGGAAACACATAAAAAAGTCAGCGTTGCTGAGTGAGTTCTAGTTTTATAATAAAACTTACTTTACTTTAATTTAAAACCGTTCGCTACTTTTGCATGATCACACATCATACGTACACATAGATAATATCTTTATTATCTTCTTCATTCATTCATGCATTCATTATATCTTTACTTGCGCATTTGATATCTTCCAGACCAATAAATGAACAGCTGAGCGTATGCCGCAGTACCGGGGTAAGCGGTAGAGGTTCTATGCAAATGGTCGGTCACAAAGACGGACCCCAATGTACATCCTCCCGGGGTAGCGAACCCGCACACCGTTGGGCTAACACCTTATAATTGGTGTGTCCCATTATCAAATGCTTGCAAGTCTTTCATTACTTCCGTTCATTAAGGCATGCATTCAATTCATGTTCCCTTTTTTATCATCTTTCACTTTACGTTACATAATACTTTTAATTCGTTCATTAGCATAACATGTAAAGTCACAAGAAAGATAAACCTTCATCATAATCAGAAACATCATGCATACATAACATACATCATACATAAATATGCAACGCCATCATCATCATCATGCCCAACCTACTCTCTAAGGCCTCAACAGTCATCTTACATGAACTTACGGAAATTTCCATGTCAAAACTTACGCCTGCACTATCCCCCGAAAGTCAGTAATTAATCTACATGTTTCCCTAGGTACAACAGCCCTGTTTGGGCGTATGGACATCCTTCAGTCGCATGGCCTCCAGGCGACTGAACATCATGTGATTAGACTCATGCGGATGAACATCTATGCGAATGGACATCCAGTCGTGCGTATGGACCTCATGCGGATGGAACTAATGCCAATGAACACCTATGCGACTGACCTCATGCGAATAGACTCAATGCGGATGAGTCCCAAGCGATTGGAACCAATGCGACTAAGCACCTATGCGACTGGACCCTCAGTCGTATGACTCCCCATGCGACTGGACCCCCAATCGTACGAACGAAACCTTAGTCGTGCGAATGAACTATCAATCGTGCGACTGAACCCCAATCGTGCGAATGAACCTCAATCGCCACTCAGTCGGCCGTATGGCTTTCAGTCGGTCGCCTAGCCCTAGCTGATGCAGAAAGGAGTTCATCCGGAACCCAATCTGCCATTTTCGACCTCCAAGCTCATCCAAACCCATTCTAAGCCTAAATCAACCATCCTAGACCTTAGGAATGCATACCACAACACCATACAAGCACACACAAGCCCGGAAACAAACTCTAAACGCATCACACGCAACACACCCAAATGGGTCAAACACACACACATACAAAAACGGGTTTTCTATGCTTTCCAGCCCCAAAATCAGTTGAAAACAAGTAAATGAGGGGTCCTAGAACTCACACAAACGAGCACAACGACAAGGGCTTCGATTTGACTCGCTTCTCAACGATTTTGGCTCACTCGAACCAACCCGAACCCACTTTTCTTCCTTTTCTTCTCTTCTCTCTTCTTTGGCTGATTTTGGTGGGTGTGGGGAGAGGGTAAGGGTTGCCCTCTCCCTTAAATACTCCCACTTCCCCAACTTTCTCTCGTTGGCGAGTTTGGTCCCTCGACTTTGGACTTTATTTCTTTTTCTTCCTTTGTCTTCCAAATAAATAAGTAACCGGGTGTTACAAGTCCACCCCCCCTTAAATAGGTTACGTCCCCAAAACCTGTTATTCTTCGAACAAACGTGGATAATGCTGAAAGGGCCTATATACCTTGGGCTCAACTTTATTTCTTTTTCTTCCTTTGTCTTCCAAATAAATAAGTAACCGGGTGTTATAGGCCACCTCTCCTACTCGAGCGATGATTCTGAAAGGGCCTATATACCTTGGGCTCAACTTGCCCCGCTTCCTGAATCGGATAATACCCTTCCAAGGTGAGACCTTCATTATAACCCAGTCACCCACCTGGAACTCAATCGGTCTGTGTCGTTTATCAGCATACGACTTCTGTCTGTCTTCGGCTGCCTTCATGAAGGCTTTAATCTTCTCAAGCTTCTCAGTCGTAGCCTCGATTACCTCGACGCTCCCCAATTCCTTCTGACCAATATCACCCCAACAAACGGGTGTTCTGCATCTCTTGCCGTATAACATCTCATATGATGGCATACCAATGCTGGCATGGTAGCTGTTGTTGTACGAGAATTTGGCTAACGGTAGGTGGTCATCCCAACTTCCCCCAAAATCAATAACACATGCCCGAAGCATGTCTTCCAATGTCTGAATGGTCCTCTCTGACTGACCATCAGTTTGGGGATGTTAAGCCGTTCTAATATGTAACCTCGTCCCCATGGCGTCATGGAATTTCTTCCAGAATTTGGATGTAAACTGGGTGTCACGATCAGACACAATAGACACCGGCACACCATGACGAGTTACAATTTCCCTAATGAATAGATCAGCCAACCTCTCGGATGAATATGTCTCGTGGATCGGTAGGAAGTGAGCACTCTTCGTCAGACGGTCCACAATCACCCATATGGCATCGTACCCTTTCGGAGTACGCGGTAGCTTCGTAATGAAATCCATGGTGATGTGCTCCCACTTCCATTCCGGTATATCCAAAGGTTGGATCTTCCCATACGGCTTCTGATGCTCGGCCTTCACTTGCAAGCAAGTAAGGCACTTGCTCACATACTCCACCACATTGCGCTTCATACCCGGCCACCAATAATCTTTCTTCATATCTTGGTACATTTTCGTGGCACCAGGATGAATGGAGTATCGAGTCTTGTGAGCTTCATCCAGTATCTTCACCCGTAGATCCCCAAAACGAGGATCCACACACGACCGAATCGGGTTCTAACACCGAGAGTGTTTTCACCCAATTCTGCGACCAGACCTCTCATTCTTTCAGAGTTAAGATGATCTTCTTTCAATGCTTCTTCTTGAAACTCCTTGACTTGCTTCATTACATCGGAGGTCATGATCAATTGATAAGCTTTCACCCGAATCGGCTCGGGTCCCTCTTTTCGGCTAAGGGCATCAGCCACCACGTCGGCCTTGCCTGGATGGTAGTGGATCTCACAATCATAATCCTTGATAAGTTCTAACCATCTCCTCTGCCTCATGTTCAGATCTTTTTGCTCGAAGAAGTACTTCAAGCTTTAGTGGTCCGTGAATATGGTGCACTTCGTCCCGTAGAGATAGTGCCTCCAAATCTTTAACGCAAAGACCACGGCTGCTAGCTCCAAGTCATGAGTAGGATAATTGACCTCATGAACCTTCAACTGTCGGGGTACATAGGCTATGACCTTTCCTCTCTGCATTAACACGCACCCTAATCCCGAGTAGGAAGCATCAGAATAGACCACTAGATCCTCACTTCCATCTGGTAATGACAGAACAGAAGCTTGAGTCAATCTCGCCTTCAGTTCCTCGAACGCCTTCTCTTGAGCTTGACCCCATACAAACTTCACATCTTTTCGGGTCAACTTAGTCAGTGGAGAAGCGATCTAGGAAAAGTCTTGAATGAATCTTCTATAATAGCCCGCCAAAACCAAGAAGCTATGAATCTCGGATGGCGTCTTCGGTGACTTCCATTGCATAACCGCCTCCACCTTTGCCGGGTCCACCATGATCCCATCAGGATTCACCACATGACCCAAGAACTGAACTTCACGTAGCCAAAATGCGCACTTGGAGAATTTTGCATACAACTTCTCCCTCCTCAACGTCTCCAGAACATCCTGAATGTGACCAGCATGCTCAATCTCACTCTTCGAATAAATCAGGATATCATCAATAAACACAATCACTGATTTATCCAACATAGGGCGACACACACGGTTCATCAGATCCATAAAAGCAGCTGGCGCATTGGTCAAATCAAAAGACATGACAAGAAACTCGTAGTGACCATAGCGCGTCCGAAAAGCTGTTTTAAGGATATCTTGCTCCTTCACCTTCAACTGATGGTAGCCTGATCGAAGATCTATCCTTGAGAACCAACTGGCACATTGCAGCTGATCTCTCGAAAGTCCCACACAACCGGTACATCGGCTAGTTGTGGTGTTGGCGTATCCACATCCTTTACATAGGCCAAGTAGGCACTACATCCACGCCTCATACACTTTCCCGCCACCGCCATCGAAATTACTTTCAGAATCATCGTGACCCGGTCACCAGAAACCGTTACCGAACTCCCGTCACGCGCTGACAACTGAATCATCTTCTTGCGACACACAATGTTCGCCTCGTAGTCCGCTAACCAATCCATCCCAAGAACCAAATCGAAACCACCTAAGGTCATCACAAACGGTCTAACAGGAAACTTATGACCCTCTAGCTCCACATCACAGTTCTCTATCATCTCAGAAATCCTGGTAGACTTACCTATGGTAGTTTCTACATCAAAAGGGCGCTTCAACACGTCTACTACTAATAGGCAGCTTAGCACAAAAAGCAATAGAAATAAAACTTTTACTAGCACCAGAATCAAATAACACAGAAGATAAAGTTTGGTTCACCAGAAACGTACCGGACACAACGTCAGGGTCCGTCCTAGCCTCCTCCTATGTCATGGTGAATGCCCTGGCACTCGCCCTCGATCCTTCATTCCTCGTGTTCTCCACCCCGAAACCCTCAGCCCTCGGCTTCTTACAATCCTTACTTATGTGACCCTCTTCACCACAGTTGTAACACCTGTCCGCACGGCAATCCCTTGCCATATGCCCTACCTTCCCGCACTTGAAGCACACATTCAAACACAGCCTACATTCTCCCGCATGCTCCTTTCCACACTTGCCACACCTCTTCGATCCCGCTCCCGATGTGGCCACACAGTGGTCATCCACCCGTGCCTTTTTGTTACCCGTCGAGGCATCACCCCGACCAAACCTTTTTCCGTTCCCGTTCCGATCACCACCACCCCTCTTGTTCGCTTCAGTCACCACCACCTCTCGCTCCTCATAAAGTCTCCCTGCCAAATCAACCACCGACCTAAACGTGCCTGGCTGGGCGGCGATCATATGCCTGCGAACATCCACCGGCAATCCCTGAACATACCTCTTGATCTTTCGAGACAGAGGCGTCACCAGATCCGGCACCAGCCGTGCCATTTCGTTGAATCTGGTGGTGTACTGCTGGTGTGTCATGGTCCCCGCCCCCAGTTGCAGGAACTCTCTCTCGATCTTATCCATCTCCCTCTTAAGGCAGAACTCCTCGATCACCATCTTCTTCAACTCCTCCCACCTCATCCTTCCTATCGCCCGATTACCCTCGGCTTGGACAATGTTGTCCCACCAGCACAGAGACGAGTCCACAAATGAATGAGTGGCAAACTTCACCTTCTGATCTTCCCGGAACTCGCTGATGTCGAGAACAGCCTCCATTTCTCTCACCCAACGGTGAGCAGCAGCAGCAGTGTCGTTTCCATCGAAAGTAGGGGGCTTGCATCTCATAAACGCCCCGTAGTTACAGCCTCGTGCCACCTCTTACACAAGCTCATCTTCCTCCTCTTCTTCATTATCAGAGAAGATTGTTTCAGGCTCCGGTTGCTCTCGTCCTCCCGAAGACCTGTTTCTTTCTTTCCTTTCTCCTTCTTTCACAGCCTTGATGACTTTGGTCACCACAGACGGTAAGATTGTCTGCATGACCTGATGTACTTCTTCAACAACAGCCTCCTTTACCGAGGCCCTCAAGTTTGCACTCTCATCCCCTGCCTCCGGATGAGGGGTCTTAGGTTCTTCAGGAACCACCTTTTCAACTCTTGGCCTTCCTCTTTTGGGTCGCGGCTCAGCATCAGGCCCACCACGACCTCCACCCCTAGAAGCTTTAGAAGATCTACCACTAGCCATTCTCTATATCACACTGAAAGCTTCAAACACTAACACGGTCATTCAAGGAACAGCTCAATTTATGTCAAGTATAGTAAGTCCCTAATTACAGTGGTCAGTTGTGATTAGCCACTTACTTTACTCTTCATACCCCGAGCATTACCTATCCTGACTACATCAGTATCTAAATCTACATACAACACGTAAACCACATAACATGCGCACATAATACCGGTTATCATTAAGAAAATACCTGATGGCACACAGCTACTCAGAATGGCATCCCATTCCCATTCCGTCCAATTTTCAGTTTAAGTTAAGGTTTATTTTGAAAATTTACCCGTTTCACTTAAACTTTAGCTCTGATACCAACTTGTAGGGCCCCGTTCCCGGGACACTTACACTTGGTTCCTCATCGAACATAAAAAATATAATTACATTTGCCTCGTGGAAATATTGTTGTGGAAACATTCAAAAATGACATCTCATTTCATTATAAAAACTTCTGCCAAATAATACAGCGTCAATCGGTTACAAAATACATTGTTGCATTACATCACAAAAGCGTTAAATAAATGGATGCCATCCCAAAAGAGCTGAGTAGTCACCTCGTGCCATCCTCAGCAATCATTACCTGCCAACTAGAAACACATAAAAGTCAGCGTTGCTGAGTGACTTCTAGTTTTGTAATAAAACTTACTTTACTTTCATTTAAAACCGTTCGCTACTTTTGCATGATCACACATCATACGTACATATAGATAATATCTTTATTATCTTCTTCATTCATTCATTCATTCATTATATCGTTACTTGCGCATTTGATATCTTCCATACCAATACCATGTGCTACACCCCAAACGATATGGCTACTGGGCCGAAGTCAATAAATGAACAGCTGGCGTATGCCGCAGTACCGGGGTAAGTAGAGGTTCTATACAAATGGTCGGTCACAAAGACGGACCCCAATGTGCATCCTCCCGGGGTAGCGAACGCGCATACCGTTGGGCTAACACCTTATGATTGGCGTGTCCCGTTATCAAATGCTTGCAATTCTTTCATTACTTCCGTTCATTAAGGCATGCATTCAATTCATGTTCCCCTTTTTATCATCTTTCACTTTACGTTACATAATACTTTCAATTCGTTCATTAGCATAACACGTAAAGTCACAAGAAAGATAGACATTCATCATAATCAGGAACATCATGCATACATAACATACATCATACATAAATATGCAACGCCATCATCATCATCATGCCCAACCTACTCTCTAAGGCCTCAACAGTCATCTTACATGAACTTACGGGAATTTTCATGTCAAAACTTACGCCTGCACTATCTCCCGAAATTCAGTAATTAATCTACATGTTTCCATGGGTACAACAACACTTTTTGGGCGTATGGACATCATTTAGTCGCATGGCCTTCAGGCGACTGAACATCATACGATTGGACTCATGCGGATGAACATCTATGCGATTGGACATCCAGTCGTGCATATGGACCTCATGCGGATGGAACTAATGCGAATGAACACCTATGCGACTGACCTCATGCGAATGGACTCAATGCGAATGAGTCCCAAGCGATTGGAACCAATGTGACTAAGCACCTATGCGACTGGACCCTCAGTCGTATGACTCCCAATGCGACTGGACCCCCAATCGTACGAACGAAACCTTGGTCGTGCAAATGAACTATCAATCGTGCGACTGAACCCCAATCGTGCGAATGAACCTCAATCGCCTCTCAGTCGGTCGTATGGCCTTCAGTCGGTCGCCTAGCCCTAGCTGATGCTGATAGGAGTTCATCCCGTACCCAATCTGCCATTTTCGACCTCCAAGCTCATCCAAACCCATTCTAAGCCTAAATCAACCATCCTAGACCTTAGGAATGCATACCACAACACCATACAAGCACACACAAGCCCAAAAACAAACTCTAAACGCATCACACGCAACACACCCAAATGGGTCAAAAACACACACATACAAAAACGGGTTTTCTATGCTTTCCAGCCCCAAAATCGGTTGAAAACAAGTAAATAAGGGGTCCTAGAACTCACACAAACGAGCACAACGACAAGGGCTTCGATTTGACTCGCTTCTCAACGATTTTGGCTCACTCGAACCAACCCGAACCCACTTTTCTTCCTCTTCTTCTCTTCTCTCTTCTTTGGCTAATTTTGGTGGGTGTGGGGAGAGGGTAAGGGTTGCACTCTCCCTTAAATACTCTCACTTCCCCAACTTTCTCTCGTTGGCGAGTTTGGTCCATCGACTTTGGACTTTATTTCTTTTTCTTCCTTCGTCTTCCAAATAAATAAGTAACCGGGTGTTACACTGCAGTTTCATCATGCGAAACTCTGTACTATGTGAGAAACTAGCTATGAAAGTAGTTACGAAACTATAGTTTTACCAATAACTCCAACGAAATTTGGGCAGAGATCTCATGCGAAACTACGCGAGAAAGTAGCTGCGAAACTAGCTATATCGTATAGGAAATGATAGATTCGTGTGGTAATTTGCATACAGATTTTGCGACTTATTTATTGACCTGAATTCTTATTAGACTAAAAGCAATCTACTCATCAAGTGAGTTCTAGATCCCCTATTTTATAAATGTTTTAAACGTTTTGGGGCAATATGCTTATTATTTGACCAGTTCTTTTGAAGTAAAGTTTTATACACTATCTTATATGTGAAATGGGGTTTTCTAATGAATTCATACTGTGCTTTTCTTATTGTGATATGACCTTGGTAATGATGATATGTCTTGTAATATATTATGTTATATTATGTATAACCTAAAGAAGAAAGTGAAACTATGACAATAATGGCTTGTATGGGTACGACAATAAGGCCTGGATTGACATGTCGGTAAAGTCCTGTGTTCATCATAGGCACTGATAGTGACTGGGAATTGATGGATAATGAAAAGACATAGATATTAAATAAATGAAAGTATTAACGATAAAGCGATAGTCCGCATAGTAATGTTCGAATATGTGATAACTACTTTCAAATGATAAAACTAATATATCTTACTAAAAAGATATTTGATAAAGTAAACCTAGAATTCACTCACCGAAACTAACTTTTGTATGCATATTAGTTGACAGGTGGACTGTTGGACTTAAGTGATTGTGGGCATGGATTCTAGAAGTTACTTGGCATATGAAGGCTGACATCCCTATTAAGAAGATTTTAAATAAGATTTTTAAAGACTATTTGATGTTTTAAAGACAATGTTAGTGTTTTATTTGAACTATGTTGTAATGGATTGAAACTTAATGTATTTTTTCGCTACAAATGTTTATCTAAATGAGTGTTTTAAATCTATGTTTTTTATGTGAATGACTAACTTTGAGGTTTTTTTCGGACCAGGACCTTACAATGCATGCATGCATGAGTGAGTAGAAAGTATCCCGCCATGAAGCGCGGGTTACCCACTAGTATATAACTAAATATAAGTAGAGATTAAGTTTGAGCGATGCGACACGTTTGTGTACTTTTTATGCAAGTTACTATGTTGATATTGATGGGGTTAATTACATTAAAAACGTTGCAGATCAAAACATGAATAAAAAACAATTATAGTATTACCTATGTTCTTCGGTCTGCAGCGGTCTCATTTTTCACGATACTAGCAAATTACCGTCAGTTGATAACATACGATACCCAAATTATAACTTGTTTTAAATATAACTTTGATTTTAATAAATTTTATACCAGACTTCTAAGATAAAAAAAATTAACACAACCACAAATTATTTTTAAACGAAATTAACAAACTAAATTTATTAGAAAATAAAATAAGCAAAAAAATTAATAGCTTAAAAACGTACATTTGTATAGTACAGATAGTGAGATTGAAACATTAAAATTTTATATGTTTAAATTATATATTGTTTGAGGTTTAAATTTAAAATTTGGTTTTGATCAGTGGCATAGTTGTTATTCGTGATGTTGTTATAAATGATATCCAAACATCTAACAATTTAAATGATTTAACAATATGATGGAAACCTAATACCCCAAGAAACTGCAATTGAGGGTATTACTAGAGGTGGTCAAACAAACCACTCTGGTTTTTAAACCGGTTTCAAATCCAACTGGAAATCATAAATGAAACAAGTTTGGTCCAGGTTGGTTCCAGCCTGATCCAACCCATCGGTTCGTGACCTTACCCAATAAAACTAGTTTCAACCGGTCCAAACCCTTTTTTGAAAAAAATTTAAAAAAATAGTCGTTATAGCGGGTTTTTTACCTTTTTTTACTGTTAGGGGCTAAACAACCATTTTTGTGTTCTTTTACTGGTTTGCCCCCCATAGGTAGTATATATATAGTGGGTGTTTTGATTGTATCACAACACTCAAAAACATTCTATACTCTCTAAGATCTCAAAAATATTAAATATTCTCGCTTGAAAAAAGTCTCCCAAATGATTTCCTCAAGTGCTCAATCTTTCTCAGGTAGTGATACATCTTCAAACAACATGATGGTTTAAGTTATTTTCATGAAGAGGAACCAAGAAATCCGATGTGATTTTGATTTATGTGAAATAACAAGAGGTTACAATAAGGTTCACTGCAAGTTGTATAGTATTTTTTTTGCTAATGATGTAAACACAACTTTGTAAAAGCATATTAACTTGAAGTATTGCAAAACGTCAAAATGTGAATCGACTTATTGTCAAGCTTTAATGACAAATCAGGAAAATTCGTGGGGTTATAACATCGATGTGGTTCTTGAGCATATAAAGCATTTTTTAATCCAAGAAAGCTTGTTATTTAAACACTTTGACATCAAACGTTTGACTTGCCAAAAAAATTCCCCAACCTTATTATACTGATGTAAGTCATGCTACTTAAAAAAAGGTTATTTAAAAATATGAATAAAAACATCAAAGTGAATTAATTTCTTATTTTGAAAACATAAACACTGGTGTTAATTTTACTTGTGATGTTGGTCGACTCCATGTGGTTCATCGGACTCATACGTTAGTTTCACCATCATTGAGCACAACCAAAACTCAATCAATATCTACAACATGTCGTGACCAGTTACGCTTGGTTGATTTTGGTATCAAATGATGAAACATACAATTGCGTTTAAATTTGTTTGATTATCCTTACACCGAAAATCTATTTTATATTTTAGACAAAGTTATTAAAACGTATAAGTTGGAAAAGATTTTTTCCATATTCTGTGATAACTTGTCAAATAATACGTTTAATAGAACAACTTAACTTTAAAAAAGACCTATTTGTGACAATATTATTTCATAGTAAATATGTTGCACACATTATAAACTTAACCGTTTATGATGGTCTAAAAATGGTTAAAAAACCAAAAAGGAATTTGAACAAATGTTGCGTGATATTTTTAGCTTGAATAAAAGATATAGTAGATATCGGAAATTTGATAAAAACGCAAATTCCAAATGTTTTGGTCATCAATGTGGCGTAGCTATAAGATGAAATTCGCGTAGTAACAAGTTCGAAAAGAATGTTTTTGCGATTGTGGTTCAGCCATGACATTTCTTTTATTGGGTTAGGCTATTATTGAAAAAATAATCAAAATGCATCATATTTTCAAAATCGCAACAACTATGCAGGACCATTTAAGGGTGGACACTTACAACATAACAACACAATGAGGAGAGATATTTAGAACACTTAACAGATCAAATAGGGAACCGGTAACTTATATGTAAGATACTAAGAACACAAGTAAAGTATGAGATTCAACAAGATTGCAAACAACACAAGTGTATGGTTTTTTAAGAATGTTGTATATTGCTCTCAAGTTCTTTTACAAGTATTACAAAGCATAGAAAAAAAAGTTACAAGGACTTGAGATACTTTATACTACATCCTACAGCCGGACATACTTTAAAGGCCAGCTGGATACATAAGACTAGACAACTACAAAATCAAATGCAGAGTCAAAAGGCACATTGCCTTTTGACTAGTGACTATGACATGCCATAGCTCACATCCTAATATATTACAAAAAGGATAAAAGTGCATAAAGTAGAAAGCATAGACTCAAGACCTTAATGTACAGTTACCAAAAGCATGGATCTTTTCACCAACTTGTGAAAGTTAGTGACTGAACAAAGTTGCAGCGAAAAGGTGGTCCAGCTTTTTGGTAAAGTACATCAGATAAAAGCATGTATCTAAAAGTCTTCGAAAGAAAAGTTGTCTTCACTTCTTCTTCGTAAGGCTTTGTCTTTGAAGCTTCGAAAGACTTCACTTTTGGCTTCGGAATATGTTGGTCTTGGCTTTGAAAGATTTTACACTTAGAATATTTTCTAGTGCATGGTGTAAAACTTCCGAAGCATTTCTACTTCTGTACTTTCGTGCATGCATGCAAAAAGACTTTGGATGTTTTGGCTGCATCAGACTTATAGGAATCCTTACAAACTCCTCCTAGGCTGATGCTACCAAAACAATTGAAGATCTTTATATGTTGACAGTCCTCATCATGATGATGACCATGCCCTTCTTCATTAGATGGTCAGGATCACTCAGACTCTCATAGTATCTTCTCAACTCAAAGAGATCATGTAGAGGTAGGTTGAATAAGTCTTGCCATGTGTAGACATCTTCACCACCTTGATCTCTGATCGCATGTCATCTTTCTGGATTAGTTGTGAAGGTCCAACATAAGATGGGTCTTTCAGCTGCAAGAGGAGCCACTTGAATTGGAGTTGATGGGGTTGCCTCTTCATGCACTTCTTCTTCTTTGACTTTAGTTTAGAAGCCATCCTCTTCCTTCTCTTTGAAGACTTTAACTGAGAAGACTGGCCTGCAACATCTTGTTGATCAGTCTTGTCTTGCTCAGTCCTTCCTCACAGGTTCAGAAGGAGAGGGGGTTTGACCCTGTTGTAGATCAGAAGATGAAGCTTGCTGAGACTCGGCAGGAGGTCCAGGTTGTGTTGTCTTAGGTTGTTCAACCTTAACCTCCATTTCAGGAGGAGCTTGACTTGGAGGGGAGTGTAAGTCAATAAGCTCTCCCCTTTTGATCTTCTGCTTGATTACCCTAATGTGCTCATCCATTATGGATAGAGACATAGGACCAAGTCTCCTTCTGGAGAATCCATACAGCTTCAAGAAGCTCATCATCCTTTGTCTGTCAGCAGACTTCTTCATACTTTTTTTGGATGATAGCTCTTGACTTTGCAGCTTCTTCCCTCATTTTTCTATTTGTTGTCTTTTGTTCTTTGAGTACTTGAAGTTCAAGCTGTTTGAGATACTCAAACTCAATATATTCAAAGGACAAGGGAAGAAGTGCAGATGCCTAGTAGAGACCTGTGGCACTCAGGTAGTTAATCATGTTTTGCCTATCAGTTTTTTGTCTACCTGAGGTTCTTTTGGAGTTGCCACAATCTCTTGCACAGGACTTTCTTGAACTGGGGAGATAGAAGGAACATACTTGTACAGACTTTTATGTCTCTTCTCTTCTTTGATTTGGAAGAGCAACCTTGCATCCTCTGCTTCCTTCCTTTCCTTACACACTTCCATGTCTGCCAGTTCATTAAGTTCCTCTAAGAGGAGAAATATAATCTCATTAATGTCATAGTTCCTAGTCTACAGGTAAGTAATCCTGACTGTCCTTAACTCATCATCTTGAGTGTTTGGTCTGGGGCAGCCCTAATAGCAGCTTGCATGAAGCCTGAAGACCCAGAGGAACTTTCTCCCCTTAGCTTCCTCTTCTTCTCTCTCTCCTCCTCCTCAATCTCCTCAGGAGTCATAATCCTTTTTTCTTTGTCACCCATAGACCTTTGTGACACATAGTGGAGAGAGCTTTGGCATTCATTGCCTGGTGTAGCTTCAAAGCTCTAGCCAAAGAGAGGCTGTGATACACCTTCACCAGCAGGTGTGTCACTGAGGGAATGGATTGCTGAAGTAGCTGTGGGTGCGACAGGGCTCTCAGGCTCTATCACTGGGCCTTCAGTCAAGGTTTTCCCCTTGAAGCTAATCTCAGGATCTGCCTCAACATCCAGTTGACCAATGACATTACCAGATTGCCGTTGTCTCTTTCTTAGACTGAAGTCTTCATTAATCCTTTCTTGAATCCTTTGTTCCAGCCTGCCAGCTTGTCTAGATTGGCTTGGATTGACAAGTGACATGTTGATCAGTTCAAGACCTTCATTGTAGTTCAAGGTCTGAAAGTTGAAACTTCTTGCTACCCTTGAACTCTTTGAAGAATGAGGGCTCTTCTGTCAGCATCATACCTCCACCCAATGATGTAGTTTGAAGTTCCTTGGGGTGGGGATGACATAGCCCTTAGAATACCTTCCTCAAAGTGACTCTAAATAAGAGAGTCTAGAGAGTCCACATCAAAGTGAACTTGCGGAAGTTGTTGAGTATGCACAATTGCAAGTGAGGATGGTGATTCTTCAATATCTCCCTAAAGAACTCCCAGGTTCTGTGATTGCAATGACTTTCTCCCCCTTTTCGGTAGCATCACCCTCTTGCATAGGTGAGCTAGGAGTTAGGTCAATCACATCCACAGGTTCTTGTTTTCTTGGTTGAGCTATCCTTAAAGGTCTCTCAGCTAGTTTTTCACTGAGATAGGATATCTCAAGTTGCTGATCATTGACCCTGTTTTACAGGGTAGTCACCTGAGATTCAAGGTGACTAACCTTAGAGACTAGGTAGGTGCATGTTTTTGACAGTTTTTTTGCACCTTTAGTCTCAATTCCCCTTATCTTCATCTAAAGAATGACAGGAGGATGAGAGAATTGGACCAAAGTCCTCACTCTCGCCACCAGCTTCATGTTCTTGGCTATTGGATTTCCTCTGCTCACTAACAGCCTCAGTTGAAGTGTTAGTGGGCTGAGTTGCCATGGTTGAGCTCCTAATGATGTAATCACTTACAAAAGTGAAAGCATCTTCCATATGGATCCCCTGAACAGGTTCAAAGAGGTCCACCTCAGTAATGGGTGACTGATGTGGGCTAGACATAGGAGACTCAGGAGCACTCATCTCTCTTTGAGGAGGGGAGGAGTAGAGAGACTCATGGTACTCATTAAATCCTATGTCTAAATCAGTATAGAATTCAAGGTTAGGAATGGGTTGGTTTAAGTCTAAAGGCTGGGGATGTTAACTGTCCCCTGAAGGTTGTTCACTTAAATGTTGAGACTCAGAGTAAAGGCTTGAGGCAGAGTAAAGGTTAGGGAGGTGAAGTAGTTGGATAAGCCAGAAAATGGCAAACCTCTGAGAAACTATTTCTTTCTCATAGTTCAACAGAGCAACCTAGTTGTGCTGCTTGTGAAGTTGCATGGAGAAATCAGGGTTGTTTCTATGGTTTAGGTTGGCTATTTTTGAGAAACTTAAGGGTGAAGGAAGGTGAAGAACAAAGGCGGTTTGGGTGAATTTAGGTTTAGAGGAATAGTTTAGATGAAGAAGATAGTGAAAAGAGGGGGGAACCGTTGGGTATATATATGAAATGGATTTAAGACAAAGTTAATGAAAGAGGATAAACGTTAAAATCCAGATGTCGGTCCCACCTCTGAAAAAGTAGTTTACTTTTGCCCAAAAAGTAGTTTTCTTGGAAGACGAAAAATCTTCTGAAGGTTATTTTGCTTCGGAAGTTTTGATGAAAAACTTCCGAAGGCAAAATGGCTTCGGAAGATATTCCAAAGGGTTTTGAGAATTTTGCTTCGGAAGAGATTTAAAACCTAGAGTTTTTATTCTAAGAAGAATAAAAACTTCCAAAGGTAAATTGCTTTTGGAAGAAAATTGTTCTTCGAAAATATATAAGTACTTAAGTTAATTTTAAGCTTTGGAAGATATTTCAGACATTTCTTCCAAAGGTAAATCTACTGAAGTAGTTATTTGTTTTTCTAAGACATAAGTTTTTTTCAAGGTAATTATAAATCTTCCGAAGGATAAAAAGATCAAAATTTTCCAAAATCTAAGGAATGTCTTTCAAAAAGATTTTTCTTCCATATTAAACAAGGGCTTATGAAGGTGATGAAGTAGACAACTTAGGACACACAGGTTTTTGAAATAATATGATTATGTTTTAAGAAAAGCTACTCAAAGTTAATCATCTCAATAGCTAATACAAGATATTTAAATCTATGTTCATCAAAAGCTTTGGTGAACAGATCAGCATATTGTTCATTTGTGTTAACTTTGAATAGTTTGATTAATCCCTTTTCAAAGTTATCTCTAATAAGATGATACTTGATATTGATGTGCTTTGTCCTTGAGTGTTGCACAAGATTCTCTGTGATTGAGATAGCATTGTTGTTGTCTATGTGGATGGGAGTCTCATTGAAGTTGAATCCATAGTCCAACATCTGATTCTGAATCCAAAGCACTTGAGCACAGCAGCTTGCAGCAGCAATGTATTCAGCCTCAGCAGTTGATGCAAACACACATGATTGTTTCTTGCATTGCCAAGAGACTATCCTTCCATCAAGAAATTGACATCCCCCTGATGTAGACTTTGCAGTCATGTTGCAGCCACCATAGTCATTATCTATATAGACATACAGATTGAAGACAGAGTTCTTTGGATACCAAAGGCCAAGTGTTGGAGCACCTTTGAGATATCTTAAAATTCTCTTGACAGTTACCAGGTGTGACATTTTGGGGTTGGCTTGATATCTTGCACAAATACATGTGGCAAACATGATATCGGGCCTGCTAGTTGTGAGGTACATAAGAGACCCAATCATAACCCTGTAGAGATGTTCATCCACACACTCCCCCTCAAGATCAGGTCCAATGGAGTGGTTTCTGGCTATGGGTGTCTTAGCAACCTCACAATCAATCATGTTTAATCTTTTAAGTATGTCTTGTACAGACTTTGACTGACTTATGAAGATGCCATTGTCAAAATTGCTTCACTTGAATTCCTATAAAGAAATTGAGTTCCTCCATGGCACTCATTTCAAACCTATCATTTATTAGTTTCTCAAAGTCTAAGTAGATATTTGGATTGGTTGACCCGAAGATAATGTCATCTACATATACTTGAACTAGCATTATGTCATTTCCTGTTCCATTGATGAAGAGAGTTCCATCAATAGTACCCTTTTTGTATCCATGCTGACAGAGATACTGTGATAGAGTCTCATACCACTTCCTTGGTGCTTGGTGCAGCCCACAGAGAGCTTTATCAAGCATCAGACATAATTAGGATGATCAGGATCTGCAAACCCAGGTGGTTGTCTGACATATACCTCTTCATCAATCATCCCATAGATAAAAGCACACTTGACATCAAGTTGATAGACCTTGGAATTCTTCGATGCAGCAAAAGCTAGGAATATCCTGATAGCTTCAAGTCTTGCCACTGGAGCGAAAACATCTATGTAGTCAATTCCTTTGTCTAGAGTGTACCCTTGAACAACTAGTCTTGCCTTATTCTTGATGACAAGTCCTCTATCATCCTTCTTATTCCTAAACAACCATTTGGTTCCTATAGTAGTCTTCCCTTGAGGAAGAGGACATAGGTTTCAAACCTTTTGCCTTCTGAATTAAAGCAGCTCCTCCTGCATAGCTTCAATCCAACTTCCATCCTTTAGAGCCTCATCAATCTTCTTTGGCTCTATCGGGGATAAGAAACAAGAGTGAAGACAAACATTTGCTTCATGGGTTTGTCCTCTTGTTCTTACCCCTGTATCAACATCTCCAATGATGTTTTTAGTAGGATAAGACGAGTGGATCCTTAGCTGAGGGATCACAGCAAATTGCTTAGACAGATCTAAATTAGAGAAATTTTGATCTGGCAATGAGAATTCACCCTCCACGTCAGCACACTTATCAAGATTGACTTGATCCAATGAGTGTGTGACATCATTGATGTTGTCTTCAATGGAGTGGTTGTCAGCATTAAGAAATTCTTGATCACTTTCACCACCACCATTTTCTCCAACATTTCAAGCTTCTTCATCTAAGTTTTGTGCCTCTAAGCTGGAATTTGAAGGCTACCCAGAAGTATCAGCAGGATTTGTCATTGATGTCCTGGTAGAAACGTCATTTGCAGGGTTAGTTACCACTAGAGCTAAAGTTGTGTAGCTTGAAGGTCTTCTCAGCTACAATATTGGGTCAAGGTCACCTGTAGGTAGTATATCTGTGTATCCCGAAACATGCTCACAAGATTTGTTAAAATAGTTTGTAACTAAATCAAGATCAAATAGTCAATCAGGAGTAGAACCTTTCACAAAGGTAGTGTGATCATTGATGGTCACATTGGCTGACTACTCAACTACTCTAGTTTTGAGATTGTATACTCTATAAGCCTTGGCTTGGGAAGAGTATCCAATAAATGTCCATCATCTGATTTCTTAGCAAACTTGGCAATTTGATCTTTGGTATTCAAGATGGTGCAAGGACATCTAAATGACCCGAGAAAATCAATGAAAGGTTTCCTCTTGTGTCAAAGTTCATAAGGAGTCTTACCATGTGTCTTAACTACTAAAAATTAGTGTCATGTTTCTCCTCTCAGCAATACCATTTTGCTAAGGAGTCCTGGGAGCACTATATTGTCTTGTAATACTTTTTTCATCACAAAATGTGTCAAGGATTTGGTTCTTGAATTCAGTTCCTTGATCACATCTTATGGTTTTGACCTTGTGATCACATTAATTCTCAATCTTTAAGATGAAATTCTTCAGAATATCAAGGGTCTCATCCTTAGTTCTAAGAAAGAAGACCCAAATGAATCTTGTAAAGTCATCTGTGATCACCAAACAATAAGAGGTCCTTCCTAGACTCATTACACTGGTGGGGCCAAAGAGATCCATATGTAATAAGTGTAGGGGAGTATGATGGAGTTTCTTTCCTTTGGCTTGTGAGATACCTTGTGTTGCTTCCCCTTCAGGCATGCAACACAGTGGTCATCACTTGTAAACTCTTTCTTTGGCATTCCAGTTACCAAATCATTCTTAATTAATTTATTCATGTTTTTAAAGTTTACATGGCACATTCTTTTATGCCAGAGAAAAGACTCATCATTATTTGCTTTAGATAGAAAACATGAAACTTCTCCTGAGGGAGATGTTTCTTGCAAATTCATCTTGTACACGTTTCCTTTCTTGGGGATCTAAGCAGAATATGCTTATGAGGAATGACCACCCCGAGCCTGAGAACAATGCATCATGCTCAATAAAGAGCATGTTATGACTCTGATCACAAAATTAGGATACACTCAAAAGATTGTAGCCAAGCTCCTTGACAAAGTTTACCTTCTCAATGCTGAGCTTACCATTTGTGACACTGTCCCTTCCTGTAATGTAACCTCGTGCATCTCCTCCAAAAGCAACTGGTCCTTCATTAATTCTTTCAAACTTTTTAAGTAGTGACCTATTGCCTGTCATGTGCCCGGAACAGCCACTATCAATGATCCATACATTTCTGTTTGTCTTGAGCTGTTCCTGCATAAAAGAGATGGTTAGTTACATTTGGAAACCCAAGCCTCATTGGTCTTGGGCTCATCAAAAAAAGTTGAAGACAATGCAACAGTAATTGATCCTATAGTCATGTTTTGAGGATCATTTGCTGATGTTGATGAAGAACTTTCAGTCACTTGGTCTTTCTTTGTCTTCCACACCACCTTTGGATGCTTAGACTTGACCTTCAACACTTCGGAAGTTTTGTTGACGTCGGAAGTTTTGTTGACTTTGGAAGTTTTGATGATTGGACCTTCGGAAGATCTTGCTTTCACTGCAGCAGGCTTCAGTGCTTTGGAAGTATTCCTTTCTTCCGAGACCAAATTTCTTCTTAAGGCAAGTTTCCACTTGTCTTCTTCTTCATTTTGGAGCTTCCGAAGGAAAAAGAGTTTCCTTCCAAAGCTTGCTTCTTCTTCTCCAAACTCTTAGAAGTTTCTTTCTTGGTCATGTGAAGAGTACTCTTTGGATTGTAAACACAATCTTTAGCAAGATGAGAGGTACTCCCACACATGACACGGTCCATTTTCTTCCTTCTAGAGTCTTCATTTGTGAACAAGGTTGAACTTGATCACTTTCCTTCTCCATCTTCATCTTCGCAGATGTTGTGGCAATTCTTGTGGGGATAGAACTACCTTTGGAGCTGGATGGTTCAGGTTGTACAGCAATGATGCACAACTGATCACCCTTCTTCTTGATGATGGGATGATTTGGACATGAACTAGAACTCTTGTTAATGGAGTTCAAGTTTGTGTCTTCAGCCTTAACCACCTCAAATCCTGCAGAGATAAAGACTTGTTTCTGTGCAGAGTTAGGTGGCATAAATCTCTTGAGCCTTCTTGGACTTTCTCTTGGCCTTTCTGATCAAGTTCTTTCTTTTGGACTTGGTCATCCAACAGTTTACTCTCCTCAGAGGGATGGTGACCCTTCTTAGAATGCTCTTCTTCACTCTTCTCAGAGTCATTCTTCACCATCTCCTCTTCATCCTCTTCAGTCATGGGGTCTATGAGGGGAAGCTCATCTTCACAAGTTCCACACCTAGGAGATCTTACTGACAAGATTGTGTGTGGATGAGCTATCTCACTAGATCCCAGTCCCTGCTTATTTTGATAACAAACTTTTGCATGCAAGGATGAGAATATTATGTTCTTGAAGGTCTCTCTTCAAGAACACATTTTTCTGCCTTGGCTTTGCTGATCATAAGCTCAGCCTGGATTCAGTCAACTTAGTTTTGAGGTCTTTGATCTGAGTCCTTTAGTTGGTGTGCTCATGTTTAAGAGTTGAAATTATTTTCTCTAAATCCTCTATTTTCAGTTTATAGTCATTTCCAGCTCTTTTAAAATCAAATTTTAAGATATTTAAGGACTCAATATTAGATCTCATTTCTAAGTTGTAGGACCTGTATCTATTTACTTTAGCAATGCATTCAGGAGTACAAAGATGTTCTAATACCTTGGCTTCATCGTGGTCTGCCATGAGTGCTTGGTTTGGAGATGCATCTTCCACCTGAAAGCTCCAGTCAAAGCCTCCTTCTTCAACAGCAACTGCAGCTTGCTTCTTTGGCTTCTCATTCTGGGGCGTTCTCTCAGTGGAATTTGGTCTGGCTTATGTTTGGCCACCATTTGTCCTTGGTGCCTTACACTCCCTTGCAAAGTGTCCCATCTGGTTAAGTTGTAACACTTCACTTTACTTTTATCCAGCCCAAACTTTCCACTGGCTGCATTGCTAGGAAACTTCCTCCATGTCCTATTGTAGAACTTCTTGGCTCTGTGAGTGAGAAGAGCTATCTGCTGAACTATCTCCATGTACTCCAGATCATCTGAATTGATATAGTCCAAGTCTTAAAGGGTGAAGAGAAAGTTGTTTGTGCTCTCATTAGCAGAAACAAAAGCATGAGAAGAACTTGTCTCTTGGAATGGACTTCCTTGAGTGTAGCTTTCTCTTGGCGTCTCTCGGAAGGTGATGAAAGGACCCTTTTGTGAGTTGTCAAGGTAGCATATAAGATGATGTTGTGGTTCAATGTTATCCCTTTCAACCACATGGAGGGTTGAACTCTGCTGATTGTTGGAGTTACCGGATGAGTTTTGCAAGTTCATCTCCATTTGGTAACCACTGAGAATACCATACAACTCTGTTAGAGTAAGAGTCTTAAGGTTCTCAGTCCTCTTAAAAACAACACACTAATGTGTCCATTGTCTAAGAAGATAGGACATGAACTTCCTCACAATGTCCCTGTTCTCAAGAGTTACTCTAACATCCGTTAGAGTATCCACAATCTCAACATACCTAAAGTATTGTTGAGTCATGGTTTCACCTTCTTTGAAGGTGAAGTTCTCAAACTGCTGCTTCAGGAGGTCATTCTTGTTCTCCTTAGCTTCATTGAACCTCTCATACATGAGCTTCAGTGCCTCCCATAGTTGCTTGGCAGTTTTGCACTTCTTGAAGCCTCTATAGATGGAGTTTGGAAGAGTAGTTTGAAGGGCTGTCATGGCTTTCTAGTCAATCTCTATTCTTTTAATGTCTTCATCAGAATAATCAGCCATAGCCTTTGGGATCATACCACCTTCAATAGCAGCTGAAGAGATGCTTGTATGTAAGGTCCTTGGACAACAGAGTCCCACATCCTAGAGTCTTGAGACTTGATGAAGCCTTCCATTCTTTAACACCAAGTGTCAAAGTCTTTAGGAGTGATCAGTGGGGACTTTGTCATAGTTCCAGTTTTCATATCAGCCTTAGTAATAGCTGCCATTTGAGTTGTTAAGTATTTTATGTGTGTGAGGGATCTTAAGATGGTGAGATCTTATAATCAAGAGCCTGGAATGCTCAGATACCAAATGCAGGACCGTTAAAGGGTGGTCACTTAAAACACAACACAACAATGAGGAGAGATATTTAGAACACTTAACAAATCAAATAGGGAACTGGTAACTTATATGTAAGATACTAAGAACACAAGTAAAGTGTGAGACAGAACAAGATTGCAAACAACACAAGTGTATGGTTTTCAAAAATGTTGTATATTGCTCTCAAGTTTTTTTACAAGTATTACAAAGCATAAAAAAAGTTACAAGGACTTGAGATACTTTATACTACATCCTACAGCCGGCCATACTTTGAAGGACAGTTGGATACATAAGACTAGACAACTACAAAATCAAATGTAGAGTCAAAAGGCGGATTGCCTTTTGACTAGTGACTATGACATAACTCACATCCTAATATATTACAAAAAGGATAAACGTACATAAAGTAGAAAGCACAGACTCAAGACCTCAATGTATAATTACCAAAAGCATGGACCTTTTCACCAACTTGTGAAAGTTGGTGACTGAACAGAGTTGCAGCGGAAAGATGGTCCAGCTTTTTGGTAAAGTACATCAGATAAAAGCATGTATCAAAAAGTCTTCGGAAGAAATCTTTCTTCACTTCTTGTCTTCTGAAGACTTTGTCTTTGATGCTTCCGAAGAATTCACTCTTGGCTTCGGAAGATGTTGGTGTTGGCTTCGGAAGATTTTACACTTACAATATTTTTTAGTGCATGGTGTAAAACTCCCGAAGCATTTCTACTTCTGAGACTTTGGATGTTTTGACTGCATCATACTTATAGGAATCCTTACAAACTATTATCGGGAGTTTATATCCACGTGTTCTTTAGTACTTAACCAAATATATATAAAATGACTTCAAAATTAAACAAGTTGTCGATTAGAGGACGGCCTTTCCAATATAACATGACCAATGAAAGAAAAACTATAAAGATATCTCAAACAAATGTCTGCATTTATTATTTCTATCACCGCATTAAATCATTACTTAAATATAACGGTGGTTGAAACTTTACTTGAAAGATTAATTTATGATTTTGATTCCATCGATGACTACCAATTTTGTACTCAAACTATAAAATCTAAATTTAACAAAAAATTATCAAACATGTTTGTTGTTTATGCCTCAAAATGCCATACATCATCAAACATTAACGAAACAATGAGAAATGTGGCCTTTTTGGAAGTTCAAGTGATCTATATATGTTTCGCATTATACGTTAATAAATGAAAATATTGGGGTAACACTTCCAGTGGCGAACTTGGGAGGTAAGATAGGATTGACTTTTATTTGGTATTGTACACAAGATCTTAAAATTTTGATATGTTGGCTTGGTAAAAAAAAATAAGAAAGATTAATTTCCAATTATATCTGTTATAGCCCAAGATCCACTAAATGTTCAAAATTCTACAATAGCTTTGAAACCTGTTTATCCTATTAAAGGCGGAGTCATATCAATATGGAGAATTAAGACTCACTCCTTAAGCATTACAGATTTGTATTTGCTTAAAAAATTATTTGAATGCAGTAAAAGAATGCACGATAAATCCTTACCAGAAGAAAAATTAAATATGAAGCCGAGATATATATGAGGACGAGATAAAAGATAGACAGACACAAAGACTGACCGATTAATGCTTATGTAACATTTCATGTTCCAGGGGAAATAAAATCATCACTACAAGCATACGAGTTTGATAAATAGGCAATAAATAATCAAAATAAATAAATTACCTTACAAGTTACGACTTGGATGCTCTTTTTATGTATTTCACTTTATAAGTTTCTTAAATTATTGATTTTTTTTAAAAAATAGGGTTTTTAGAGAAAGAGGTTGACAAAAGGGGAGAGTATCGTCAGCTTTTGACTTCAAAGGTACCCGATCCTGTCAGGGGCGGGTTTTGCATCTCGATCATTGTACCCAATGTTTGACCAATGTTTGATGCAATGTTTAATGTGACTGTATGGAGAGACCACTCCCTTGGCAAAGGCGGGTTCTCCAAGTCCTATGAACCGTCCGATTTACTTACCCCAACAATCTCAACCACACATTTTAACTAGCTTTAGTAAACCAGTGTGTTCCACAGGTTGAATAAAATAGAACATTAATATAATAAAATTTATTAATTATAAAATGATATTCTAAAATATGATATAACTGAAATTACGTATGAGAAACGACTATATATAATAAAACAGTGATATCAATTTTTAAAACTTTTGTTTTTAAAACTTTTTCCAATAAAATAAACATTTTGTTCTAAAACAAACTGTATAAAATGTTATTTTTTAAAATTTTCTTATGATAACTCCCAGATTTAATAATTTTTTTTAAATTTGACTTTTTAAAAATACCAATTTTAAAATTGACTTTTTAAAATGTGTGGTTGAGATTGTTGGGGTTAGTAAATCGAACGGTTTATAGGACTAGAGCTGTACAAAAAATTCGTGGCTCGAAGCTCGCTCGAAGTTTGCTCGAAAAAAGCTCGAAAAAAGCTCGGCTCGAAAAAAGCTCGAATCTAAACGAGCCGGCTCAGCTCGGCTCGAATTCTAAACGAGCCGAACTCGAGCCAGGGTGAGATCGGTTCGAGCTCGGCTCGTGGCTCGGCTTGTGGCTCGGTTCGTTGGCTCGGCTCGTGACTCGGTGCATATATATATATTTATATATATTATATTATTATAGGATTATTATATTATTATTATATTATTATTATTCTTATTATTATATTATTATTATTATTATTACTATTATTATGATATGATTTTTATATTAGGATTTAAAAAATTTTCTTAAAAGTAAAAAATGGATTCTTTTAGAACTTAAGTATTTTGTTTAAAAATATATAACTTGATAGTAAATTGTTTATATTCACAATAATGATCTTTGTTCCTATAAGTACGGAGTACCCAACAAAAATTGTAAAAGCCCTAATAATTAATTTTTGTGTTTTCATATAAATTAATGTGAAAAATAAAAAAAAAATTTAATCGAGCCGGCTCGAATGAGCCATGAGCTGGCTCGAGCTTTTCACAAGCCGAACTCGAGTCGGTGTTTGAGCTCGTTAAATTTTCGAGCCGGCTCGTTCGGCTCAATAAGCTTCGAGCTCGAGCTCGAGCCCATCCCGGCTCGGCTCGTTTACAGCCCTATATAGGACTTGGAGAACCTGCCCTTGCCAAGGGCGTGGTTTCTCCATGTAGTCACATCAAACATTCCATCAAACATTGGGTAACCATGATTGAGATGCAGAACCCGACCCTAACAGAGGCGGGTACCCTTGAAGTCAAAAGCTGACGAGACTCTCCCCTCTGTCAATCCAGATCTCTCTATAAACCTTATTTTTTAAAAAAAATTTCTAAATATTAAATAAAATTAAATTTTAGTTATAAATTTTTTTAACTTACAACTTTTTTTAAAAAATGGGAAAATCAATTTGGACGCGAACCGCTTACGAACGAACCCAACCAATGAAATAGGGTTGAATTTTTCCTCCTAAATCGGTTTTAAAAACGAACATGGTTTTTTCACAAACTGGTTTTGCCCCTTCTTGGTAAACCTATTCGCTTACAAACCCGAACTCGAAAAATCAGTTGCTCTAATCATTACAGTTTACAACACTTCACTTCTAAGTTCTAACGACACCGTCTGACTGCCACACATTGGCCAAATACATAAAAAGGTGTTGGATTTTATACTTTTATATAAGAGTTAAATGCATTTTTCATCCATGAGGTTTCATTAAAATTGTCATTTGAGTCCAAAAGTTTAAATCTTGTCATTTTTAATCAAACAGTTCACAAAAATTGCCATTGAATCCATTTGCAATTCCTTAATTACATCGTTAACTTTCTCGTTAATTTCTTTACATTAGGGGTATTTTGTCAAAACAATTAAAAATAAAAAGTCAACTCTCGTGAGAGGTTTATTATATTTAGTCCGTTTGAAAATCATCATTGCGATTTGAATCCACCTATTAAAAATAATAAAATATAATGATAACCACCTAAAGTGTCATCTCAAAATTTAAAAATATAATCACAAAAAATATATAAATAAACAAACATGTCATATGCCACAAACCATTTGAATTATAACCATTAAAGTCAAATTATCATAAAATTATAATAAAATAATAAACAATATTTCACTAGCAGTACATGAATAATAATCATAAAAATATCAATAATCATAATCATAATTAACTTTAAACCAAAATAAATCTAATATTTAACAAAATACGCAAAAATAGCATGACTATTAAACCAAAATACACATAACAAAATAAAAAAACAAATAACTACCATGTAGTACCAAAAAGACTAAATGCATACAACTTTTTCAAGTAGACTGGTCTTGTGTCAAAACGATACAAAATAAAAACAAACTGTAACACCCGGAATTTATTATTTTGAAGCCGGCGAAGAAAGAAAGAAATAAAGTCCAAAGTCGAGGGACCAAACTCGCCAACGAAGAAAAGTTGGGAGATGTGGTGGTATGTGTAGGGAGAGGGCAGCCCACTCTCCCCACACACACCAAAATCAGCCACCAAAGAAGAGAGAAGAGAGAAAGAAGAGAAAAAGGGAGAAAAGGGTGATTCGGGTGATTCGGGTGTCCAAATCGTCGAGTAGCAAGCCAAATCGAAGCTCTTGTCTTTGTGCTCGATTGTGTGAGTTCTAGGACCCCACTTTTACTTGTTTTCAACTGATTTTGGGGCTGGAAGATGTCAAAACCCGTTTTTATGTGTGTGTGTGTTTGACCCATTTGGGTGTGATGTGTATGGGTGTTTAGAGTATGATTTCGGGCTTGTGTGTGCTTGTATGGTGTTAAGGTATACATTCCTAAGGTCCAGGAGGGTTGATTTAGGCTTAGAATGGGTTTGGATGAGCTTGGAGGCCGAAAATGGCAGATTGGGTTCGGGATGAACTCCATTCTGCATCAGCTAGGGCTAGGCGACCGAATGAAGGCCATACGGCCGAATGAGGGCGATTGAAGGTCATTCGCACGATTGGAGTTCAGTCGCACGACTGGGAGTCCAGTCGCATGAGGGATGTGCGACTGAGGGTTCAGTCGCATAGATGCTTAGTCGCATGAGTCCATTCGCATGAGGTTAGTCGCATAGGTGCCCATTCGCAGTAGTCCCATTCGCACAAGGTCCATACGCACGATTGGATGTTCATTCGCATAGATGACCATCCGCATGGGTCCAGTCGCATGATGTTCAGTCGCATGGAGGCCATGCGACTGAAGAGTGTCCATACGCCCGAATAGGGCTGTTGCACTCGAATGAATGTGTAGTTGACTTCTGGCCTTCGGGGAAAGGTCTAGATGTAAGTTTGGACGTAAAGTAATCCGTAAGAGCATGTAAGAGTATGGTTATGGCCTTAGAGTGCATATAGGGCATGATGATGTGATGATGTTGCATGTTTATGCATATTATGAATGTATGATGTTGCCCTGTATGATGATGATGAATATGTTTGATATGTTCCTTGTTATGATGTATGATTATCTTTCTTATGGCTTTACGTATTATGACGAATGAAATGAAGTATTATGTAACGTAAAGTGGAAAGAGATGACACGTCTTGCATGCATCGGATAACGGGTCCTTCTTTGTGATTGACCATTATGTGGAACCTCTACCGCTTACCCTTAGTACTGTGGCATACGTTTAGCTGTTCATTTATTGACTTCGGCCCAGTGGCTATGACCGTCGGTTATCATTAGTACTGTGGCATACGTTTAGCTGTTCATTTATTGACTTCGGCCCAGTAGCTAAGACTGATCGGTTAACCCCAGTACCGTGGCATACGTTTAGCTGTTCATTTATTGACTTCGGCCCGGTAGCTGTGACTAATTGGGGTGTAGCATATGGTATTGGTATGGATGATGTCCGATGCGCAAGTAAGTTAAAAGGAACGAATGAACGAATGAATGAATGAAGAAGATAATAATGATATTATCTATGCGTACGTATGATGTGTGATCACGTCAAAGTAACGAATGGTTTTATATGAAAGTAAAGTATGTTTTATTATTAAAACTAGAACTCACTCAGCAACGCTGACTTTTATTGCATTTTCCAGTTGGCAGGTAAATGATTGCTGAGGATGGCACGGCGAAGCTACTCAGCTCTTTTGGGATGGCATCCAATTATATAGCTTTTGTGATGTAATGCAAACATGAATTTTGTAACTGGATAATGGTGTATTATTTGGCAAAAGTAATTATAATGAAAGTGATGTCATTTTTGAATGTTTCCGCTGCAATGTTTCTTAATGAATGTAAATTATACGTTTTATGTGCGATGAATGACCAACTGTAAGCGTTCCGGGAACGGGGCCTTACAAGTTGGTATCAGAGCCAAAGTTTAAGTGAAATGGGTAAATTTTCAAAATAAACCTTAACTTAAACTGAGAATGGGACGGAAAGGGAATGGGATGCCAAACTGAGTAGCTGCGTGCCATCAGGTATTTTCTTAAAGTTAACCGGTTTATGTGCGCATGGTATATGTTATGTGTTGTATGTAGATTTGAATACTGATGTAGTCAGGACAGGTAATACTTGGGGTATGAAGAGTACAGTAAGTGGCTAATCACAACTGGCCACTGTAATTAGGGACTTACTATACTTGACATAAACTGAGTTGTTTCCTTGAATGACCGTGTTGGTGTTTGAATCTTTCAGTGTGTTAGAGAATGGCTGGTGGTAGATCTTCTAGAGCTTCTAGGGGTGGAGGCCGTGATGGCCCTGTTGCTGAACCACGCCCTAAGAGAGGAGGCCTAGAGCTGAGAAAGAGGTTCCTGCAGAACCTGAGACTCCTCATCCAGAAGCTGGGGATGAGAGTGCGAACTTGAGGGCCTCGGTAAAGGAGGCTGTTGTTGAGGAAGTGCATCAGGTCATGCAGACGATCTTACCGTCTGTGGTGACCGAAGTCATCAAAGCTGTGAAGGAAGGGGAAAGGAAGGAGAGAAACGGGCCCCGGGGGAGCAACCGGAGCCTGAAACTATTTTCTCCGATAATGAGGAGGAAGAGGAAGAGGAGCCTGTGCGAGAGGTGGCACGAGGCTGTAACTACGGGGTGTTCATGAGATGCAAGCCCCCAACTTTTGACGGTAATGGCAATGCTGCCCTGCTCACCGATGGGTGAGAGAAATGGAGGCTGTTCTCGACATAAGCGATGCCGAGAAGATCAGAAGGTAAAGTTTGCCACCCACTCCTTTGTGGACTCGGCATTATGCTGGTGGGACAACATTGTCCAAGCTGAGGGTAATCGGGCGATCGGGAGAATGAGGTGGCCCGAACTGAAGAAGATGGTAAATGAGGAGTTCTGTCCTCACAGGGAAATGGATAAGATTGAGAGGGAGTTCCTGCAGCTGGAGGCGGGATCCATGACACACCAGCAATATACTACCAAGTTCAACGAGATGGCACGGTTGGTGCCGGATCAGGTGACGCCTCTTTCTCGGAAGATCAAGAGGTACATTCAGGGTTTACCGGTGGATGTCCGCCGGCATATGATCGCCGCCCGGCCAAGTACGTTTAGGTCGGCGGTTGATTTGGCCGGAAGACTTTATGATGAGAGGGGAGCGGTGGTGGTTGAAGCGAATAGGAAGGGTGGTGGTGATCGAAGCTGGAACGGGAAGAGGTTTGGTCGGGGTGAGGCCTCGACGGGTAACAAAAAGGCACGGGTGGATGACCGCCGCGTGGCCACACCGGGAGCAGGGTCGAGGAGGTGTGGTAAGTGTGGAAAGGAGCATGCGGGAGAATGCAGGCTGGGTTTGAACGTGTGCTTCAAGTGTGGGAAAACTGGGCATATGGCGAAGGATTGCCTGACGGGCAAATGTTTTAACTGTGGGGAAATTGGTCATATGAGCAGGGATTGCAAGAAGCCGAGGGCTGAGAGTTCAGGGGCGAAGAGGACGGGAGGTGATGGACCGAGGGCGAGCGCCAGGGCATTCACCATGACACAGGAGGAGGCTAGGACGGACCCTGACGTTGTGTCCGGTACGTTTCTGGTGAACCAAACTTTAGCTTCTGTGTTATTTGATTCTGGTGCTAGTAAGAGTTTTATTTCTGCTGCTTTCTGTGCTAAGCTGCCTGTTAGTAGTAGACGTGTTGATGCGCCTTTTGATGTAGAAACTGCCATAGGTAAGTCTACCAGGATTTCTGAGATGATAGAGAATTGTGATGTGGAGCTCGAGGGTCATAAGTTCCCGGTTAGACCGTTTGTGATGGCCTTAGGTGGTTTTGATTTGGTTCTTGGGATGGATTGGTTAGCGGACTTCGAGGCGAACATTGTGTGTCGCAAGAAGATGATTCGGTTGTCGGCGCCTGACGGTAGTTCAGTGACGGTTTATGGGATCGGGTTACTACGATTCCGAAGGTGATCTCGATGGCGGTGGCGGGAAAGTGTATGAGGCGTGGATGTAGTGCCTACTTGGCCTATGTAAAGGATGTGGATACGCCAACACCACAACTAGCCGATGTACCGGTTGTGTGTGACTTTCCAGATGTGTTTCCAGAAGACTTATCAGGAGTGCCACCTGACAGAGAGATCGAGTTTCAGATTGATCTGATACCGGGTGCCCAACCTGTGCCAAGGCACCGTATCGGTTGGCTCCGACCGAAATGAAAGATTGATGGAGCAGTTGCAAGAGTTGCTTGATAAGGGGTTCATTAGACCGAGTATCTCTCCCTGGGGTGCTCCGGTCCTGTTTGTAAAGAAGAAGGACGGTAGTATGAGGATGTGCATCGACTACCGCGAGCTAAACAAGTTGACAGTGAAGAACCGATACCCCTTACCGAGGATAGATGATTTGTTTGATCAGCTTCAGGGTGCCAGTTGGTTTTCAAGGATAGATCTTCGATCTGGTTACCATCAGTTGAAGGTGAAGGAGCAGGATATTCCTAAAACAGCTTTCCGTACGCGCTATGGTCACTACGAGTTTCTTGTCATGTCCTTTGGCTTGACCAACGCGCCAGCTGCTTTTATGGATTTGATGAACCGTGTGTGTCGGCCTATGTTGGATAAATCAGTGATTGTGTTTATTGATGATATCCTGATTTACTCGAGGAGCGAAGCAGAGCATGCCGGACACATTCGGGAGGTTTTAGAGACGTTAAGAAGGAGAAGTTGTATGCTAAATTCTCCAAGTGCGCGTTCTGGTTGCGCGAAGTTCAGTTCTTGGGTCACGTGGTGAATCCCGATGGGATTATGGTGGACCCGGCAAAAGTGGAGGCGGTTATGCAATGGAAGTCCCAAAGACGCCATCCGAGATTCGCAGTTTCTTGGGTTTGGCGGGCTACTACAGAAGATTTATCAAGACTTCTCTAAGATTGCTTCTCCACTGACTAAGTTGACCCGAAAAGATGTGAAGTTTGTATGGGGTCAAGCTCAAGAGAAGGCGTTTGAAGAATTGAAGGCGAGATTGACTCAAGCTCCTGTTCTGTCATTACCCGATGGAAGTGAAGATCTGGTGGTTTATTCCGATGCTTCTTACTCGGGGTTGGGGGTGTGTTAATGCAGAGAGGAAAGGTTATAGCCTATGCATCCCGACAGTTGAAGGTTCATGAGGTCAATTATCCTACTCATGACTTGGAGCTGGCAGCCGTGGTCTTTGCTTAAAGATTTGGAGCACTACCTCTACGGGACGAAGTGCACCATATTCACTGACCACAAGAGTCTGAAGTACTTCTTCGAGCAGAAGGATTTGAACATGAGGCAGAGACGGTGGTTGGAACTTATAAAGGATTATGATGTGAGATCCACTACCATCCGGGCAAGGCCAACGTGGTGGCTGATGCCCTTAGCCGAAGGAAAGGCCCGAGCCGATTCGGGTGAAAGCCTATCAGTTGATCATGACCTCCGATGTAATGAAGCAGGTTAAAGAGTTTCAAGATGAGGCATTGAAAGAAGATCATCTTAACTCTGAAAGAATGAGAGGTCTGGTTGGGGAATTGGGTGAAAACACGCTCGGTGTTAGAACCCGATTTGATCGTGTGTGGATTCCTCGTTTTGGGATCTACGGGGAAGATAATGGATGAAGCTCACAAGACTCGGTACTCCATTCATCCTGGTGCCACGAAGATGTACCATGATATGAAGAAAGATTATTGGTGGCCGGGTATGAAGCGCGACGTGGTGGAGTATGTGAGTAAGTGCCTTACTTGCTTACAGGTGAAGGCCGAGCATCAAAAGCCGTATGGGAAGATACAACCTTTGGATATACCGGAATGGAAGTGGGAGCACATCACCATGGATTTCATTACAAAGTTGCCGCGTACTCCAAAGGGTACGATGCCATATGGGTGATAGTTGACCGTTTGACGAAGAGTGCTCACTTCCTACCGATCCGCGAGACATATTCATCTGAGAGGTTGGCTGATCTGTTCATCAAGGAAATTGTGACTCGTCATGGTGTGCCGGTGTCTATCGTGTCGGATCGCGACACCCGGTTTACATCTAAATTCTGGAAGAAGTTCCACGATGCTATGGGGACGAGGTTACATATCAGCACGGCTTATCATCCCCAGACTGATGGTCAGTCAGAAAGGACCATCCAGACGCTGGAAGACATGCTTCGGGCATGTGTGATTGATTTTGGTGGAAGTTGGGACGACCACCTACCGTTAGCCGAATTCTCATATAACAACAGTTATCACGCCAGCATTGGCATGCCTCCATATGAGATGCTATACGGTAGGAGATGCAGAACACCCGTTTGTTGGGGTGATATTGGTCAGAAGGAATTGGGGAGCGTCGAGGTAATCGAGGCTACGACTGAGAAGCTTGAGAAGATTAAAGCCTTCATGAAGGCAGCCAAAGACAGACAGAAGTCGTATGCTGATAAACGACGCAGGCCGATTGAGTTCCAGGTGGGTGACCGGGTTATGTTGAAGGTCTCACCTTGGAAGGGTATCATTCGCTTCCGAAAGCGGGGCAAGTTGAGCCCAAGATATATAGGCCCTTTCCGAATCATTGCTCGAGTAGGAGAGGTGGCCTATAGACTGGAGTTGCCAGATGAGTTAAGTGGAATTCACCCGACATTCCATGTATCTCATCTAAGGAAGTGCTTAGCAGATGAAGATATGATTGTCCCATTGGAAGATATCGAGGTAGATGAACGGCTCAATTATGTGGAGCAACCAGTGGCAATCATCGACCGAAAGGAGAAAAGGCTAAGGAATAAAGTGGTTCCTCTTGTGCGGGTACAGTGGAAGCACAGGAAGGGATCCGAGTCAACGTGGGAGACTGAGGAAGAAATGAGACAGCATTATCCACGTTTGTTCGAGGAATGACAGGTTTCGGGGACGAAACCTATTTAAGGGGGGTGGACTTGTAACACCCGGAAATTTATTATTTTGAAGCCGGCAGAAAGAAAAGAAATAAAGTCCAAAGTCGAGGGACCAAACTCGCCAACGAAAGAAAAGTTGGGAGATGTGGTGTATGTGTAGGGAGAGGGCAGCCCACTCTCCCCACCACACCAAAATTCAGCACCAAAGAGAGAGAAGAGAGAAAGAAGAGAAAAAGGGAGAAAGGGTTGATTCGGGTGATTCGGGTGTCCAAATTCGTCGAGTAGCAAGCCAAATCGAAGCTCTTGTCTTTGTGCTCGATTGTGTGAGTTCTAGGACCCCACTTTTACTTGTTTTCAACTGATTTTGGGGCTGGAAGATGTCAAAAACCCGTTTTTATGTGTGTGTGTGTTTGACCCATTTGGGTGTGATGTGTATGGTGTGTTTAGTGTATGATTTCGGGCTTGTGTGTGCTTGTATGGTGTTAAGGTATACATTCCTAAGGTCCAGGAGGGTTGATTTAGGCTTAGAATGGGTTTGGATGAGCTTGGAGGCCGAAAATGGCAGATTGGGTTCGGGATGAACTCCATTCTGCATCAGCTAGGGCTAGGCGACCGAATGAAGGCCATACGGCCGAATGAGGGCGATTGAAGGTCATTCGCACGATTGGAGTTCAGTCGCACGACTGGGAGTCCAGTCGCATGAGGGATGTGCGACTGAGGGTTCAGTCGCATAGATGCTTAGTCGCATGAGTCCATTCGCATGAGTTAGTCGCATAGGTGCCCATTCGCAGTAGTCCCATTCGCACAAGGTCCATACGCACGATTGGATGTTCATTCGCATAGATGACCATCCGCATGGTCCAGTCGCATGATGTTCAGTCGCATGGAGGCCATGCGACTGAAGAGTGTCCATACGCCCGAATAGGGCTGTTGCACTCGAATGAATGTGTAGTTTGACTTCTGGCCTTCGGGGAAAGGTCTAGATGTAAGTTTGGACGTAAAGTAATCCGTAAGAGCATGTAAGAGTATGGTTATGGCCTTAGAGTGCATATAGGGCATGATGATGATGATGATGTTATGTTTATGCATATTATGAATGTATGATGTTGCCCTGTATGATGATGATGAATATGTTTGATATGTTCCTTGTTATGATGTATGATTATCTTCTTATGGCTTTACGTATTATGACGAATGAAATGAAGTATTATGTAACGTAAAGTGGAAAGAGATGACACGTCTTGCATGCATCGGATAACGGGTCCTTCTTTGTGATTGACCATTATGTGGAACCTCTACCGCTTACCCTTAGTACTGTGGCATACGTTTAGCTGTTCATTTATTGACTTCGGCCCAGTGGCTATGACCGTCGGTTATCATTAGTACTGTGGCATACGTTTAGCTGTTCATTTATTGACTTCGGCCCAGTAGCTAAGACTGATCGGTTAACCCCAGTACCGTGGCATACGTTTAGCTGTTCATTATTGACTTCGGCCCGGTAGCTGTGACTAATTGGGTGTAGCATATGGTATTGGTATGGATGATGTCCGATGCGCAAGTAAGTTAAAAGGAACGAATGAACGAATGAATGAATGAAGAAGATAATAATGATATTATCTATGCGTACGTATGATGTGTGATCACGTCAAAGTAACGAATGTTTTATATGAAAGTAAAGTATGTTTTATTATTAAAACTAGAACTCACTCAGCAACGCTGACTTTTATTGCATTTTCCAGTTGGCAGGTAAATGATTGCTGAGGATGGCACGGCGAAGCTACTCAGCTCTTTTGGGATGGCATCCAATTATATAGCTTTTGTGATGTAATGCAAATTGAATTTTGTAACTGGATAATGGTGTATTATTTGGCAAAAGTAATTATAATGAAAAGTGATGTCATTTTTGAATGTTTCCGCTGCATGTTTCCTTAATGAAATGTAAATTATACGTTTTATGTGCGATGAATGACCAACTGTAAGCGTTCCGGGAACGGGGCCTTACACAAACACGTGAAAGTTTTATTTGCGTTGGTTTTCTTCTTTGGTAATTTTAGCTTCTTAAGTTTCGTTAAATGCGTGAGCTGGTTTATTTATATATATTTTTTGTGAGTTATTTATAAAGTCTTTAGGTGGTTATCATTATATTTTATTGTATCTAATAGGTGAATTCAAATCTCAACGGTGGTCACCAAACGTGAATGAACGCATAAAACCTCTAATGTAGAGTTGAATTTTATTTTGTAAATGTAATGAAAAATTATCCCTAAAGTAAGAACATATGGATAACGTTAATGGTGTTAATTAGAAATAGTTAAAATTGATTCAAATGGCAATTTTTATGAAACATTTGGATGCAAATGGAAAAAATTTAAACTCTTGGACTCAGACGACAATTGCTATGAAACTCAAGGATGAAAACCGCATTTAACTCTTTATATAATTTTAAAGTTTATATAATTTTAAAGTGAAGCCTAGCTACCAGCTTAAACATTCTTAACCCATGAACAACTATTCTAACCTACATTATTTAGAAGTCATACGATATTACAAGCCCCTCCATGTCTCCATTGGCTTTGCTATCTAGATTCGAGATAGATTATGTTCGAAAATCGAACGGGTCCTGTACTTAGCGACTAGGGGTTGAGCCTTTGGCGCGGTGAACCCACCCGCTTCGCTCATATCCACCAAACCTCACCAACCCGCTTCCAATCAAAACACTGAATCATAGACGCTAGCGCCAAACCAACAATACGCAATGCCAAATTTTCTCCAGGGCATCGTCTCCTCCCGACCCAAATGGCATCATAGTCAACCCGTCTTTTACCTTAGTAATAGCCTCCTTACCTTCAAACCGCTCGGGTATAAACACATCAGGAGAATCCCATATTTTGGGATCGTTTTGTATAGCCCACACGTTCACAAACAACATCGTACCACGTGGGATACGGTATCCTCCGACCATACAATCTTTTGATGACTCATGAGGTAAAAGGAGCGGGGCAGTTGGGTGCATTCTTAATGTTTCTTTAATAATGCATTGCAAGTACAGAAGCTTTGTCAAATCTGTCTCATTTACCAATCGGTCGCTTCCCACGGTACTATCGTTTCAGCTTGTGCCTTGGTTAAAACATGTGGGTTGTTAAGTAAACGCGTCATCGCCCACTCCATCGTCTCAACCGAAGTATTTATCCCGCCATGTAACAACGCCTGTCACCAATAATAATATGTCTAATAAAATACTTTATTTTAAATAAAACTTAGTTTATACTAAAAATTATATATATTAATTTTTATACGGGTCGTATAGCCCCATACGCGTCGTACAGGGGGTTCGTATAGCCCTATACGGGGCGTATAACCCCCTTTGACAGCCCCCTGTATTTTTTCTCGTAGTAAGTGTCGAAATTTGCTATACTCGTCGTATAGCCCCATATGTGTCGTATAGGGCTATATGGAACGTATAGATCTCTGACAACCTCCCTGATTTTTTCTCGTTTTCAGCGTATACAACCCTATACATCACGTATTGACCCACGACGTATAGGAGGGTGTCGATTTATTTGGATGGGTGTCTCTATATTGAAACCTTAAAACTTAACTTAGGTTTCACCGTAGCATATGCCACTAAAGCTAGGGTAAAATTTAAATTACTTTATGTTTTAGTGTAAATTTACTCTGGAAACAACTTGGATCAATGTTTGTATTTTATAACTTTCGCCCTAAAGACGGTGTAAATTCGTGTTACTCAATGAGTCTACATGGCATTAGTTTACTCTCTAAAAAAGTCCGGTCAATTTTAGTCTATACTTTATAGCTTTGGCAGCTAAGTCCGTGTAAATTCGTGTCGATTCGTAGGTAGGGGCACCGCAACGCGCAGAAGGTTAAAAACTAGTTATTAATAGTTATAAATAGACAGCTTAATGGGTCCTAATAAATAGACACCCCACTTTATAAATCGACACCCACCTATACGCCGCGTATGGGTCCATACGCGGCGTATAGGGTCGAGTACACTAAAAACGAGAAAAATTCAGGGGGGTGTCAGAGAGCTATACGCCCCGTATAACCCTATACGACCCCCCTATACGACACATATAGGGCTATACGACGCGTATAGCGAATTTCGACACTAACTACGAGGGAAAATTCAGGGGGGCTGTCAGAGAGCTATACGCCCCGTATAGCCCTATACGACCCCCCTATACGACACATATAGCCCCATACGACACAAATAGCCTTATACGACCCCCCTCTATACGACGCGTATGGGGCTATACGACACGTATAGAAAATTTTGAGTGTTGATTTAAAATATTGGGGTGTCTATTTAAAAAAACCCTTAATATTACCTGTGAAAGGCTTTTGATCATCGTGTCTGTGTAGTACTCCGGATCTGCATCTTGAAGAGACAGTAGAATTTGCAGCAGTGTTTTCTTCCCTTCTTCTCCATCACTCAAACCATCAACTCGAAATTCATCGATCCACTGCTGCATGAAATCATCTCGCCTCTTCTGCACCGCAGCAAACTTCCGATCGAATTTTCCGGTGAACAACCACCGGAGATTCGGCAGCATATCCAATATCTTCGTCTCCGAAATCACCTCCTCCGTATCAGCAATCAAATCCCAAACCTCTTCGCTTCATCCATCTCTCCACCATTCAAATCACCGTAGTATCTCTTCCCCCAATCATCCTCGTCATCACGTTGAACATGAAGGCAGAAAACTCAGATCTCAAGTCAACCACCCGATCCAAACCCTCACCGCCCAACCGGTGAATCATCGATCGGATCTCATCGCTACGTATGTGCGAGAGCGAATCAAGGCGAGAGGATGACAGCAACTCCACGGCGGAGATCCGGCGGAGATTCTGCCAGTGGTCGCCGTAGGGAGCCCAAGGAAGAGAGGTGTAGTTGTAGCCGAAGTGCTTACCGCTGAGGAGGCGAGGGCGGTTGGCGAAGACGACGTCGTTTGTGGAGAGGCATTCGTCGGCAGCGGTGGAAGAAGCGACGTGAAGGGCGGTGCGGGACCCGAGGCGGAGGAGGAGGAGGGGGCCGTGGGTGCGGGAGAGGGTTGCGAGGGAGCGGTGGAGGGGGGTTTTGAGGAGGTGGAGGTGACCGATTACAGGGAGGATGGGGAATGGCGTTGGGGGGAGATGGTGGAGCTTGGAGTAGGTGGTTTGTTAGGAGATACAGAGTGGTTAGCAGAGGGATGGAGATGGTGATCCAGAGGGTGAATTCAATCGCCATTGTTGGTGACGAAGATGGTGCAGGTGTGAAAGAAGAAGATGTGAATTGTGGTTTGTTGTGAGCAATGTGTAGATGAGTGAATGACTGACAAGTGTGAAAGAAGAAGATGATTACCAAATGTTTTGTAAGTATGTGTTTTAGCGGTAATTGGAATCTTTCTTACCACCCACCATTCGATTGAGTGGTAGTGTAATAACTTTCTCTAACGGGCTGATTGACAGCATCTGAATAACGTTATTAACAGTTAAGATGTCTGAATGATTCAGTATTTAATGGTTCAGACTATTTGTTTCGCGAATGGTTCAAATATTTACATTTAAATGGTTTAAACATTATACTAATACTGAATGGTTAAGAGGTCTAATGCTGAATGGTTAAGACCTCTTATCTAAATTGGTCAGACATTTGTCTTTGAATAGTTAAGCGATATACTAACTTTTAATGGTTCAAACCCATTAATGATTTAGAACTCTTATTGGTTCGGCATTTCATTATTTAAAAATGTCAAACATCCACTAAATGGGTTGTGATTTTTAGTTCTACTGGTAGCAAAATGTTGTTACTAGGCTAGGATTTACTGTAGTGGGTTTTCGGGTGACGGATTTTCTTCGAAATTGATGGTTGGTAGGTTGGACTACCTAGCATTCTTTTTGCTCACGAGCATAAGGGATGTATTTCGCTATTAGAGTACCCTTGATAGTCAAGTTTAATTAGTTGGCCCTAAAAGAAATTGGAATCTTTCTTTATGCTTATAAGTTGTTGTATTTTATTAATAATAAAGAAATAGAACATTAATTAATTATGTTTTTATTATTTAACTTTGTATTTAGTTGATATTTAGAATTTAGAATAGTATATGATGGAAGCAGATGGAAATGGTTTTGTTTTATTTGCTTGTGTGATACACGAAAGGATTCTACCTTCTTTTTTATAACAACTTGAAAGACTCATCCAACTAATATTAACTTTACGCCAGAATAAGTTTGCGATAAAGAGTTAATGATAAATAATTAAATATTATCCTTTAAATATTATTAAAGTTGCAAAGAGTGTCACTGAGTCTTTTTAATTTGAAAATTTAATATGTTCTCTGTCTTTTACACTAACTAAAATTAACTTTTCTATTAGTTTATTAGTGAATGACTATTTTGTTTTTATTATTTAAAAGACAAAATGTATGATTTATATTAATATTTTATTTTTTTTCTTTCATCTATAAATTTATTTACTTATTTTTTCTTTTATTTCTCACCACTTTATCTTACAAATTATTTGAAATATTGTTGACTAATTAATTTTAAGTTTTTTTATAACATATAATCTTATTTATAGATTCCAAATTTGTTATATTTTTTTAGTTCATTTTAGTTATTCTTTTTTCTCATTGAATCAATAAAAATTAGAGAGTTTATGATATTGCTTTTACCTAAATATAAACATTACATGGTGTTAATCAAGTTTTGTTGGTCCGTTATCGTGTAGGCCGAGTATCGCGGAAAGTGGAAGTTTTACCCATTAGAGATAAACCAAAAGGATTGAACTAGATGGTGGTGCTTTTACGACTATGTGAGCTTCATGTTATATACGATCGAGGATAAACGATCATTGATCGTTGAGATGAATACGATGACATAACTATTGAAATTTTGTGGGGGGTTTCAAACCAAAGGAATTGAATGGGAACGAGAGTTCAAGACGTTTAACATGGATTACAAAAGGATTTTGTTATTTGATAATTGTTTTGACTCGACCAAAAGTTCAAAACTTATTTATTAATTAGAATTTAATCATTTAAAATCAGCTTTTGCTGTTATTTATATTACTATATTCTATTTTGGTTTAATAAATATAGGTTATTTACTCTAGCATTTATCTATACTTATAGAAGGTTTTAGATTTATTTAGTTTCTTAAGAGAACTTATTAATCATGCACCACATTTTGTAATTTGACAATGTGCATTATTATGTGTTTTTTCAAAATCATTTGATGTTTTTAGGGCTGCAAACGAACCGAACGAACATGAACAATGTCTTATTAGTGTTCGTTCCTTTAAAAATAAATTTATTCATAAAAAGTTCATGTGTTCGTGTTCATTAATTAAGAAAATGAACATAAAGTGTTCACGAACGCTTAGCGAACGCAAATTAACACAAACAAAAGCAAACGAACACAGACAAGTGTTCATGAACATAAACATGACGAACACAAAGAAACTCATAAACATAAACGAATACAAATTATTATAAATTTATTTTAGAATAAAAATTACATGTTATTACAAACATTACATAAAATCAATCAAAAATAAATAAGTAATAACATAAATATCAAAAAATACTTGATATAATAGTTATAAAAATAACTGACACAAAAATTAAGAATATAAACGAGCACATTAACGAACATAAATGAACACAATAGCGAACGTTCACGAACGGACGTTCACGAATACATATATCGAACGTTCATGAACATAATGAACGAACGTGTATTGTGTTCATGTTCGTTCGTTTTCGTCATTTACTAAATGAACAAACATAAATGAACTTCTCATTGAACGTTCAGTTCGTTTGCAGCCTAGGTGTGTTATAAGAAGTGCAGCTTTACAGTCACTTTTAAAACTAATCATTAGAAAACCAGTTAGTTCTTAAAACTAGTACTTAGAAGACTAGTCGTTATAAAATTATAACTAAATATTAAAAGAAAATCAAAATTAGTTAATTAATAACATTGAGATAAGTTATGAAAAAGAATGGTGAAAAAAATAAAGAAAAAAAAAAGAATAGAAAGAAACCAATATTGATGAAAATTACACATTTAGTCCTTCAAAAAAAATTAACATAAAAAAGTAACTTCCGTTAGTGTAAATGACAAAAAGCGTAATAAATTTTAAAATAAATGACACTCAGTGTACTTATTAAAGTTTAAGAATAAGATACGTAATTTTAAGTATACACGCTTTTTGTAATTTGCTATTACAATAAATTATCAGCATTCTAATTCAAATGACCTTATTATTAGACCCAAATTTCTATCTTTATTTCATCTAACAATATCATTTGGTCTGTAGTATATAAATGTAGGTTTTTGGCCCTTTGTATGACAAAGTATCTAGTGTTACGTTTTTGACCTGCACTTGCTTAAGTTAAACATGCATATTGTTTGTGCTTTCTCTTGTTAATGTATGGTCTTTTTAAGATAGATATATTTGAATGACCACAAGTGGCCTTAATCAGGTTCTTTCTTAACAAATCGATATCTTGATATCTTGAGGAGCTTATTTTTAACATAGCTACGTCACGAGCTTATTTTTAACACGAGGAGGTTAGGTCCAGACCTTATGGAATGTATTTTGAGGTGCTAATCCTAGACAAAGTATAAGAATGTTATTTGAGTACATAGGTCAACAATGTATACGTTCATTTCATTTTAATATGCAACTTGGTCGTTCTAGCCTTACATGAATGTGGTAGGGTCGAATCTGACCATCATACTACATTATTTATTCTAAGAATAGTCGGAGATGTGTTGCATTCTAATGTCCTTGGACCGCTTACATAATTCATACCAGCCTCACCGATGTGTCATGGTTACTCATTAAGGACCCTCCTACTTAAGCCCTATTGAACAATATCCTTTTCTTTCCTTGCTTCGTTCCTTCACAAAAGCAGGTCACGAGATCGAAATGATTCTTTTAAAATTAAAATGTTTATAATTTGCGGAGTTAACTTTTTATTTTTTATTTTGTAATTTGAGCAAAGACCCTTTATGTAATTCATTATCGACTTCTTGTTTTTGCTTCTTTTGTATTTTTATATGATCGCATTCATGTTTACTAGTCAACATTACATTTATATATGATATATTCAAATACAAACTTCTACTAAACAAGCAATATTATAATATATACATTAAACAAATAACTGCAAACTAATTCACTAAATTCAAATCTAATTCACTAAACAAAAAAAAAAACTTTGTAAATATTCAAACACTAGATTCAAAAACTAATTCACTAAACAAGTGACTAAATATTATATGACGTGTAAATTAAAATTTAAACACTAACTAGATAATTAAACCAAGAGAGGCAACAATAATATGGTACGATCTAACAAACAAATCAAGATCAAAACTCATAAATTTAGAATCTAGAATTTGTAAAAAAAACTGATCTTGAGAACTAGATTCAGAGAACACTAGGGAATCCAATGTTCGAATTTCCACAAAATAGAAGAAATCACAATCGTGCTTTTTTAATTAATTTATAATATCTTGATGGGGGAAAGGGTAAATTTTCATTTGATGGCTTAAGTACATTAATAAACAGTCAAATTTTTAATACATATAAGAATAATATATGAATTTAGAGGCCTTTTAAAATTTGAGGCCTAAAGCCCTAGCTTTAGTAGCTTTTGTCTTGAGCCGGCCTGTAATCCCTTGCTTCCTCCAGTTGGTCCAAGTTTAATAGTATTTGCCTGTCAAACTCTTACGAGTCAAAATGGTTGTGTCGGTATGTAGGTATGCCTCGCTCTGTCGGGATGATTAAGACCATTTTGTAAGGGATGCGGTCAAATTTGACTAGCTTTTTCCAAGGTTCGGATGGCCTAATTTTATGTGCAACCTAGAATTTTGTTTCTTGTATAGTCATATACATATATTACTCATACTAATTTTAAGATTTTTTCCCACGACATTACAATGTCAATGGATGGTAACATGTATTCCTAAAACCAATTTCATAACCTGTTATCTTACATCTCAATAGCTTTCTATATGTTATTTTCAAAGTAAGTTAAATTTAATTATTAACTACAATGAAGATTTGAGTTTAAGTTCAAAATACTTTCAATTTTCATCACTAGCCCAAATTTGATTTTTCATAAACTCTATATGAAAGACACCAGACCCGAAAGATCCTTCCATTGGTCATCTATGACATAAAAAGAGTTTTAAAACTTGAATTACATAATATTAAACTAGAAACCATTACATTTTTTTAATTTTGAATACAATGAACTTCAAACTAGTGTTTTAAAAATAAACTAAAGATAATATTCTTGAGTTTGGGTTGTTAGTCTTGAGGGTACAGGTAGACTTCGCTTCCATACCAAGAGCTTATTCCAAGATGGATGAATAGTCATATTACACATAAAGATCCTCAACATTCAATTTTGGTCACATACCAACATGAAACCCGATCATTGGTCCACCACAACGACAAACATTGAAGTGTGTATTATATTGGTTCCCAACAACAAATGTTAAAGTGTCTATTACATTGGTTTGTCACAACAAACGCTAAAGTGTCTATGTAAGGTTTATACTTAAAGGCTGCAACCAAAACAACCAAAGAGCTTCCAGCATGCATGCATGAAATGCAGAGTAGAGTTACTTCGGAAGTTTACACAACTCATGAAAATAAGCTAAGTGTAAAATCTTCCAAAGCCAAAGACCAAATTTTCCGAAGCCAAAGATGAGAGTATTCCGAAGCTCCAGAGTCTTCCGAAGCCAAAAGACTGAAGACTGGTTTCTTTCGAAGACAGAGAAGACATGCTTCTTTGATCACCTTTTGACAAAAAGCTTAACAACTTTCTGTGGCCACTTTAAAGGGTCACCAATTTAGATAAGTTAGTGAAAAGATTCATGCTTTTGTCAACTGTAGATAATGGTCATTGGTCTGTAACTTTCTACTTTTTACCTTTTTATCATTTTTGTAATAGATTAGGATGTGAGCTATGACATTTCATAGTCATAAATCAAAAGACAATCTTCCTTTTGACTGTACATTGATCTTGTTGTCTAGATTAGTGTTTCCAGCTGGCTTTGAAAGTATAGTCGGCTGTAGGATGTAGTATAAATAATCTCAAGTTCTTGTATTTATTTTAATTCTTTGTAACACTTGTAATAGAACTTGAGAGCAATATACAACATTCTTGAAAACCATACTTATCTTGTTCTTGTTCTTTGTTCTGTCTCATTACTTTCTTATGTTTTAAGTATCATCTACTTAAACATGGTCTCCTGTTTGATCTGTTAAGTGTTCTAGAACTCTCCTCATTGTGAGACTGATTGTATTAACCATTGTCCTGCAGTCTATTATATTGGTCCATAACAACAAACATTAATATGTGTATTACATTGGTCCACCATAACAAATGTTGAAGTGTCTATTGCATGGTCCATAACAACATGTGTTTTGTCTATTTTATCTTAGATATTTTAGTATAATTGGATTGACTAACGACCTATTTGATCATAATATTCATAAAATAAGTTAGGGGGTTGTTTGAGTTTATTATGATATTTGAAATTGAAAATCTTTTTAGGGGTGAAGTAGACATGTACAAACCGGGTTTAAACACAAACCGGTTTGGGATCCAAACCGAAACCGGTTTGGTCAACGTCGGTCAAAACCGGTTTGGCCCCAAACCAATTCGGTTTGAAACCGGTTTCAAACCCTAAACTATCAAACCTACCGAAACCGGTTGGGTCGGTTTGGAAACCGGTTCGGGCCCAAACCAGTTCGGGTTTTCTTTTCTCATATAATATTTGTTTTTATTATAATTACTTTAAATTCATATAATAATTATTTTATATATTATATTAATTATATAAATTTTTGTTATAAAATATATATAATCATATTATTATTTATATTAAAGTTGTATATTAAAACATTAATAATTAAGCAAAGACTCAAAGTGAGATATATAATAAAGTGAACTATATAAAACTTTTATACAATTTTAACAACATACAAGTTACAATTTTAAAAACTAAACAATTATCGTATTCGTTATATAATTGTACGTTTATTCTTCGCCACCAGAACCGGAACTGTTACGAAGGTAGTCATCATATGCCACTTCATCATCGGTCATTCCGGGTGTCAATCCGCTCTCTACCTCGTCCTCGTATAATTCCGCTTTGTATTCCAGTTCTCCTTCAAGTGAGCGTTTGTCTTGTACTCTTTCCGCGGCATCCAAATAATCTTTCAAGCAAATTGACATTTCAACCACTTGTGGAGTGAGTCGAGTTCGTCTTATTGATATAACCTTGCCACTAACAGAAAAAACAGATTCCGAAGCTACCGTAGAAGCTTGGACGGTTAGTAAATCTCGGGCCATGGTGGATAGGATGGGAAATTGATCTTCCTTACCTTACCACCAAGCCAACAAGTCAAAGTTTTTTTAAATCTTGTGGAGTCATGGTGGATAAAAAGTTTGTAAGACCATACCTCCCGAGTCCACTACTGGGAGTGTTACCACGTTGACGTTTAATACATTCATCCCTTAAAGTATTATATAAATTAAACATGGGATCATTCGAACATTCGGCATATGCCGCATGCCTTAAAGCCTCATGGATTTGTGATGTTTCCCCGTGTTGATATATAAATCAAGTGCAGTTCCATCGTGTTGGTATGTCCCAATTCGGGCCTAAACATTTGGTATTTGCGTCTTTACAAAACTTGCGATATTTAGTATATCTTTGGTTATTGCTAAAAATGTCAAGTAACATTCTTTTAAAACAATATTTCATTGTTTCAATTATTTTTAAACCGTCTTGAACGGCTAAGTTTATAATATGCGCAACACATCGACTATGAAAAAACACACCGTCACATATTGGTTTATATTTTAATTTCAAATGATCTATCGCTAGAGTGTTATTTGACGCGTTATCAAAAGATATAGAATATACTTTGTTTTCTAATTTATACGTTTGAATAACTTTATCAATAAGATAAAAAAATATTTGGCCGGTGCGAGGATAATCAAACAATTCAAACGCAATCGTACGTTTCATCAGTTGCCACGAAACGGGTTCAACCCAATGGGCGGGTGACACAAATGTACGAGTCCGGTGAACCGTGAGGTGTCGACCAAACATCACTAGTTAAGTTAACACCGGTTTGTAAATTTTCAAAATAAGATATTAATTCATTTTTAGGTTTTTTCCACATTTTTAAACAATCTCTTCGAAGAGTAGCACGACTTACATTGGTGTAACGTGGTTGGAGAATTCGTTGAATGAGTCGAGTCAATCGTTCGTTGTCGAAATGTTTGAATGGCAAGCTTTCTTGAATTACAAAATGCGCCATTTGCTCCCAAACCGCATCAACGTTTTAAGCCCAAATATTTCCTTAGTTTGTCATCGAAGCTTGACCTTGAGAAGGTTCACCTTTCAACGCTTTACAATATTTATTTAAAATATGGTTTTTCAACATTGTGTTTGCATCTATTTTGAAAAACTTGTGACAAAACTTGCAACGAGCCTTGTTTGGACCGCTAGCCATTTGACATAAATCGTAATTGCACCATACTTCGGGGTTCCTATTTGTAGGAAGGATTGCTACCACCACGTTGCTTAAAGAAGCTTCACAACCAACGGGATTGAGCACTTGATGAAGCCATTTGTGAGATTTTTTATGAGAGCGTTTAAACGAAAGTATTTGTGAGAGTGTTTTTGAGATTTTTGAGAGTAGAGAGTGTTATAAGTTGTTATGATTCAACCAAAACATCAAATACATATATATACTAACCTAATGGGGGTATAATGGTAAAAAAAACATCAAAAAACGGTCAAAAAATGGTACACACGGCTATTTGCCGTTATCTAACGGTAACCGCTTTAAAACCCGGGTTTTAAAACCGGTTTGAGAACCGGGTTGTGAACCAGTTTGGGACCGGTTTGGAACCTGTTTGGAAATCGGGTTGTAACAGGTTTGAAAACCGGGTAGATACTGGTTCGGTTCAAAAACTGGTTGAAACTTAGAAAAGGAGAAACCGAGGGGGAACCGCCGGGTTGGATCGGGTTCGAACCGGTTTGGGCCAAGCCGGGTTGGGCCTCGAACCGGTTTTGGTTTTCCGGCCAAACCGGTTCCCGAACCGGTTTTTTTTTTGCCACCTCTAGGGTGAAGCCCTTAAGCAACATGGGATCCAGGGGGAAACGCCTCCTTGGCGGGGTTTCGGGGACAGTGCCTTGGGAACGGGATCCAAGGGCACCATTGTTTTTTTCAAAATTTCACATATGAAATTCGCGAGATAAAAATGTATTATTTGGATATGAAAAGCAGTTTTCAACCCTTTCCTACAATTGTTAATTTCGAAACAGTTTTGGTCATTCTTTTCTTTCCTTTGATTTCAAAAGACACAGAAAACACAAACTACGTTCTTGATTCTGAGTTGTATCCGATTGAAATATTCGGGTGAACCACCTAATAATTTTGATCTAAAAGTGATCTTCACGACTCTAAGATTATCCAGTTTGTTTATTTGAAATTTCTAACAAACATCAAATTATCTACTGTTAAAGATGACAAACGGTGACTCTATGAAAGACATGACAAGCAAGTTCGTAAATTTGGACAAGTTTGAAGGACATGACTTTTGTAGATCGGAGAAGATGATGATTTATTAGTTGACTACACTAAAGGTTGTGAATGTTATGAGTATCCCTATGCCAGAACTAATGAAAAACGAGATTCTGGATTGGTAGTCATTTCAGAATTGAAGAGTCTCTAAGGGCTCAAGAGAGTGACAAAGTTAAGGACAAAACACATGACTGGACCTTCATAAGTGAACATGGTGAAAGTGTGGTAAACCTGGTCATTTCAAGAAGGATTGTCGAGTTGGTAAAGGCAAAAATGATGCTGGTCTAAGTGGATCTGAGGATCCGTTAAAGCAACAAGGTTAGATTTAGTTTCAAATTGTAATTCAGGTGAGAATTATGTATCACTAATTTATGAAGCATTTTATGTGCCGGATGATAATGTTCCTTGGTGGGTTGATTCAAGAGCAACTAGTTGTGTGTGTAAAGATCTTCGTTGGTTCAAGAACTTTCAACCAATTAAAGATGGATCATTACTAAAGATGGGAAATTTTGCAACTAAACCAATCAAGAGATTAGGAAATGTGAAGCGTGTGTTTACATTTGGAAAATGTTTATTATTAATAAAGTGTTGTATATACCCCGGATTCGAAAGAATCTGTTGTCTGGTATTGTCTTAAATAATTATGGTTACAAACAAGTGTTGAAAAGTGACAAGTATATATTGTCAAGACATAATAATTTTGTTGGATTTGGTTATCTATATACTAGTATGTTTATGTTGAATTTGGATATTTCTTTTAGTAAGGATTCTGTTAGTGTGGTTTCATCTAGTTCTAGTAATAATATAAACAAATTAGAATTATGGCATGCTAGACTAGTACATGTTCATTATAAAAGATTAAGAGGTTGTTTGGCAGCATTTAAATCAGCCTCTTGATGGTTCAAATATCTGAATGGTTCAACACTTAATGGTTCAAACTGTTTGTTTCACAAGCAAATGTCTGAATGGTTTAGACATTTGCCTCTGAATGGTTAAGCATTATGCTAATACTGAATGGTTAAGAGGTCTAATGGCGAATGGTTAAGACCTCTTATCTGAATTGGCCAGACATTTGCCTTTGAATAGTTAAGCGATATACTAGCTCTTAATAGTTCAGACCTCTTAATAGTTCAGCACTTAATATTTCAGACCTCTTATTGGTTCAACATTTAATCATTCAAAAATTACCAAAAACCCCTAAAAGATTGTCTAAAATGAGTTTAATCCCTGCTTTTGACATGAATAATGAAAAATGTAAGACATGCTAGATAGGTTAAGGTGGGATAGAAAGGGATTTTTAGAGTGGTTAACGGCAAATGAAATCCAATTTAAACATGCTAGATGTGTTATTTATCAATCTCGATCTTCTAATTGCAATAATATCACTGAATTCTCATACTATTTTTGTTGCTTCATATTTGATTATTTTGACCTCATGTTTAGCTTTCTCTCTCTCTTTTTTAATAAACAAATTGATCCTATTACTACTGAACTGCTACTGAAACGACACTTTTAAATATGTTATGGGTTGGACTTCATCACCCGAGGTTTCATAAAAAGACTAAGGATTTGTAGGCTTATAGTTTTGGCTTATTCAAACGACAAGTTGGGGCTCAACATGGTATCTAAAGGATGATTATCAAGGTATAGAATTCAAAGAAAAAAAGTTTAAGCAAATGGTTCATTCCTAATGTCTCTATCATATTTATGCACACATTAATTCATGATCTTGACACACATAATTACACGAGTTCTAACTTAAATGCACATTATGGTTTCCCTCATTATTAAAAAATATAAAGCAAATCACAATATGCTATAAATTGCTCAATTAGGCTCAAATTCTCACAGAAATGGTGGAAAAGGGTTAAAAATACGAAGCATGTGTGTCACCTAAAGTCCATCCCATCGAAAATTTGACCATTGAAACTTCTCATCGAACTTGGTCAATCGAAAGTCCATCTCATCGAAACTAAGTTGTTATGGGTACAGTTTTGATGGCCATCGTTCGATCCAAACTTTCTATTGAAAACTTTTTATTGTGTGAAAATTTTCAATTAAATAAAAATGTAGATATTAAGTAAATAAAGTTTTTATTAAATAAATAAGTTTTCTATGAAGAACTAAACTTTCTATTAAGGAACTAAACTTTCTATTGAGCAATGAACTTTCTATCGAACAAACCAAACTTACTATTAAGTACCTAACTCTTTATTAAGCAAATCAAACTTTCTACTGAACATCTTCAACCACATTCATCGTATCTATACTTGAAATTTTCATTATAAACATAAACGTGATTTAAGCATGTATGCTACCCCAAAGTACAAGAAAGGGGACATAGAACTCAAATAAAACATTTGTTTCCTTTAATCTCACGGGCTAGAAGATGAGCGAGTGTAAATACCATGGTTCTACCAACCATAAATTTATAATCATTTCCATTCATGTTAGAAACCTTAAATGAATAGCCATACACGTTAGAAAGATTGTACACATCAAATCTTTACATGTAATTTGACGAAAAACAGATTCAAGTGAGTCTTTTTGCTTGTTTTTGCTTGAAAACGTGAGAATGAAGGGTGTGGGGTGGGTTATAGCCAAAATGGTCAAAGGGAAGGGGGTTTAGGGTTAAATTCTCATGTAATCCCCTTAACTATGATTAAAACCCTATTTTACTCATCCAGGCCCTATATTTTCCTTTTTACATGCATAATGCATGTGAAAGGTCCTCGGCGGATTGCGTAATTTGTTATATTCCAAGAAAATATGGAATAAAAAACCAAAAAGGCCAAAAGTACATCTTCAATAACAATCCTCGGCGGAAAGTCTGAACCCATGTGGCATTGGTTCACATTGCACCTTTCAACATCTATGACATTCAGCCTTTTTTGTGTTTAATGCATGTAATCAAATGCTTTATACAAATGTTAATTTTCGAAAAACCAAATAAATAAAAAAAATTAACTTTTGGTGTAATTATAGTTTGTTGCGTAACACATAAGTAAATAACAACAAGTCATTATTTATGAAAGTTTGCGATTCATATGAAGATAATACTATACAAATATATTAGTAAGGGTGGGGGCGGTGTTGTTGTAGGTACTTCCGACCATATTGCTTTTGCATCTCGTCTCTCCTTTATGTTTTCCACACCGATTGACACCAACACCTATCCATCCCATTCTCACCTCGTTCAAGAGTAAAATTTTAAAAGGAATGGATATTTAAACATACATTTATGTTATTGCTACATCATTTACTCTCTATTTTTTAAAATAGTATAAAGGTTTGTCAAAGATAAACTTAATAATCTCTCATTCTCTTTATATCTTTCAATATATAAATATAGATACATGGAAATAGAGATATGTGAGTGTCATAGTAATAAATTTATTTTTTCTTTGAACAGATGGTTACTTGTTAGTTGTTAATATCATCAAATTAGTAAAATTCACCCATGCTAAGATTTGAACATTGGATCTCCAAAAGAGACAAAACCTCTTACCTTTTTCTTGACCACCACTAGGTTAAGAGATCATTGCATTAAACGGTTTATAACAAAGCTCTTTGAAATTGATTTAAAAGTTTATATAATTGCTAGTAGAAATGAATGAGTGTGAGTCGTGATATTTAGATTTAAATATATAGGGATCCATTCAATTAAAAACCAACAAAATAGAAAAAATCAAAAGAACCAATATACACCATTGATCAAATAGATCAATGGCTAAAAATAATAAGGGCAAAAAAGTAAATTCAATTACTTTATTATACAGAAGAGTTTAATTAAAGGGTAAGAGTGTAATTACACTTTTAAATAACTGCTCTTGACATCGTGTGGGTCCAATCATTCTCTCAAAATTTAAAAATTCTTTTGAAAAGATGAACCTACTTTCATAGAGGAAGCAATCGTTGGACGATCGACCGTAAAACCAAAAGGTATGATGCTGAATACAAATTTATTACTTTGATTTTTTGTTGATCATAACTTTTTTAGTTCTTGGTTATCAATGAGACTAATTTCAAAATGATTAGTGTACTTTTAGAACAAAACTCATAATCATGAAGTTGGTTGTATAAGTATTAATACCACCTTCGTTAACAAATTCCTTCTTATGTATATACGCATTTGATTTTCACAAATGAATTTGTACCAAAAATATGGGTGAGGACTAGACGGCAGGAGACAAAAACACGTCTTCCGCAATTACGATGCAATTACGCGACAAAACTACGACTCTCGAAGTTAACTAGCGCATAGACATATAAAGCAAGCAAGAAAGCCATGAACATTGGGAAGAAAATAAAGAAGGAAAATATTATGAAGAAAAAGAAACAGCCCAGTGCAAAGTGAAATATATAAGCACCAGTTTTTGTAGCAATGTTTCTATGTTAGTATAACATTAGTTACCAATATTTCAACATATATTGTTAAGCTAACTAACAATTTCCGTTAGTTGAATTTTAAAGATGATTTGGTCTTTAATTTTAATTAATTATTAATACATTTATGTTCTCTTTATATGATATTATTATGTATAATATTGATTGCATTACATCATAAATTCATCTCCAAATGTGTTGATTTATACATTACAAGATGCTAAGTATACACATATGGCTTGATCTGTATAACACATTTAAACTTGTCAAAAATCACTCTATTTATAACTAGTTTAACCAACTTTGAGTACATTAACATTTAAAACCCATGACTTATAAAACATAACTTCTTTATATAACCTTGATAAGGTTTATCAGAAACCAAAATAGTTTGATTCATTTGCAAATATACAATACTAAAATAAGTAAAAAAAGATGTTGATTGTATTACTGAATGTATTTCTAATTGTGCATCAATGTATATATTGTTAATTATGCATTAATGCATCGAGTAATTGTACAACCACTGTTTGGATAAGTACAACTTTTATATATTATAAAATTTTTATAAATAGTGTGAAAATGAATGGATAATGTTAAGGTTTATTAGAAACCAAGAGAGTTTGATCCATTTGCAAAAACCAATACTAAAATAAGTTAAAAAAAATTATCGATTGCCTTATTGAATGAATTACTAGTCGTGCATCAACAAATATTTGTTAATTATATGCATCGAGTAAACCTACATGTATTTATACAACTGTCTATATATAATATATAGAATATTTAAAATCGTGCAACTATAGATCTAGTAGTGCGTATGGTACATATAACACCACACACTTTTCCAAACATAATAACATGAAAAAAAGATTCAAAATCATAACTTTCATCGTAATTTATATAATTAAGCTGAAACGATAATTTGTAGCAAACCCATATTCTTGACTTTATGCCCCCGATCATTATGAAGGATCAATGAAATAGCTTCATGTTATGGGTAAACACCAAGATGACCTAAAACTTCCTAGTGCGGTGATAAGAAAAATAAGGCCTTTTTATTGCTATTAAGGATTTGCAATAGAAAAGGCACATGATGAGTGAGCAGTGGCTATTAACACAATAGTCCCTCCATAGAATTTGCAGTCGTTTCGTGAGTGTATCAGTATATGAATAAATAAATATTTTATTCAAAAGCACTCAGTTTGTTGTTTGGAGTTTACAAATGAAAATATTTATTTTAGTTTCAATTACCGATTCATAGTATTTAAAATATTAATGGTTCATTTGATTAATAATTATATGCCATAGAGCAGTTATGGATGCAAAAGAAATATCTGAATAATACTCACAACTACCCCCGAATTTAAGTTGATACAATTACCTAATTGCCCTTTCTATAAAAGAAAATGTTTAAAATAATAAAAACTAAAAAAAAATTTGTGTGGTTAAAAGTAGTTCTTTTAGTTCTTGAAAATTTTTTGGTTTCAATCGAATGTCCCTCTAAAATATATATATTATATATATATATATAATTCTTAAGTCTTATGTAAAACCCTCTTGCTTTTCTACAAGACATTTTAGGGTTCAGCCTCCGTCCTCTCCATCCGCCTTCCCCTTCTCCGTCGGACCTTAATCTATAACTCCGGCAACCCACCACCGGTATCCAATCAAACCCACAGAGATGAGGCCATTAGACGAATCAGAAACAACTCAAGTATTCGAGAAACTCTTCAAATTCACCGGCAACAATCTCAAAAACATCGTCGAATCACCGTCCCACGAAGGCCCCGATCAAAACCCAGGTCGCTACTGCTTCCGTCCCCACAAAAACAGAGTCTATTACGTCTCCGAATCGCTCGTCAAACGAGCCACCAACATCAAGCGCGAAAACCTCATCGCCCTCGGGACCAACATCGGCAAATTCACTAAAAGTGGGAAGTTTCATCTCACCATTCAGGCGTTGAATCTGTTGGCTGCTCATGCTAAGCATAAAGTGTGGCTTTAAACCCACTTCGGAGATGTCGTTTTTGTACGGGAATGATGTGATTAAAGGTGGGTTAGGGAGGATTACTGATAATATCAATGCGTATGATGGTGTCGTGGTGTTTTCGATGTCAGATGTGCCTTTGGGGTTTGGGATTGCGGCGAAATCGACTCAGGATTGTAGGAAGATGGACCCTAATGGGCTTGTGGTGATTCGTCAAGCGGATACAGGGGAGTACTTGAGGAATCAAGAGGACCTTTGAAGAAGAGGTAGAGATTCTTATTGAAGATGTGTGGTAACTGGTAAGTGTCAATTGATTCAATTTGTTATCTTTATGATATGAGATTAGTTGAAAATGCTTTTGTCTTGGTTTTAGGTGTTTCAAGTTTGTTACTTGATCTTTTTGGGTACTGTATGAGTTTGTTTGAGCTGATATGATGTTAAGTGTTATGAATTATGATATGTTATTGATGAATTATAATGAATCTTATGTTTTGGAAATATTGTTTTGCTTCATGCCTTCACGAACACCAGCTGCATCATCATCAATGTTATACCCGTATTAAAATTCATGCCTAATACCTTTCTGATACAAAAGTGTGGATCTTTATGGTTTTCCAATCACTGATTGGTTGATTTGATTCTGTTTTAACCAACTAACCCATGTATTAAGAAAAGATCTTTAGGTAACCCCATTGTGTTATATTGTGATCATAATCTCTACTCTATAATGGAGCAATGGGTGACTTGTATGTAAGGTAGCCTATTAATAGTTAAATGCATAAACTTTTTGTTAAAAGACATTTGTGCATTAGGTGTTGTATGCAAGTAAGACCAAATTTCCAAAATTTCTTTCTTGATACAATTCTATTGTCATATATGATACCCATTAAATATCGATTCTGGGAATGGTTGTAGAGGCGGTGTATGCACAAATGTCTTTGCTTTTGATCAAGTGATTGAGATTTGGAATCATTTCTCTGTTGGGCGGTTAGGGTCAATGAACATATTAGTTTGTAAGACCAGTAAAAATCAGGGTAAACTGCATGTTGCGATTGTAAGAACAGAATTTGGTTGAGTTAGATTGTAAAATTGCAATTATAGCTTTTTGATAATTAGTTTGTGTATGTCTCCAACCCATATTTGAGTAAGTTGAATTGGAGCATTTTCTGTTGGTTATGTTTGGATTCAAAGGCAAATAGGAAATGCATCAGAAGTGGAGATTGCTAATTCATTTAAGTGCACTAATATCATCTATTGATTGCACTGAAAACGCGGTGTAGGTTTATAGCGCAGGATATGGATATGTTTCGATGATGTGTTGGAATATGGTTGGGTCGAAAATACAAGAAAGACTAGTATTTTCCACAAGTAATAACATAGAATGCATCATCATTATCTTAATTCGGCCCCTAAAGCAATTAACGTGAATTTAAAGTTTAATATGTCATTCATTTGTGAAACATAAGATGCATTCACAAAAAGAAGCTGAGTGATAAAATCACATATACTAGCGCCAAAACCACTTGATCAAAATTAAGTAATCTTGTAAAGATCACCGTACCAAGAAAATGTGGAAGACTAATCGGTTTTAGGATAAAAACCCCAGAAAGCCAAATGAGTAGAGTAATACAATTGATAGCTCAAAAATGGTTACATGCATAACCCTGGAAGATAGTTTTGTGATAAAACAAGAGAAGAGGTAATTATCTATTACTATTATGTTTGTTTGGTTGGTGTTTTTTTTATAGGGTTTGTTTTGGGTGTAGTTTAAAGGTGTGTTTTGATTAGTTCGTTAGGGTTCGTTGACGTTGTCTTTTCCCGGGTTCTTGCTTTCTTTCTTCCGTTATCGCTATTAATATGTTTGGTCAGTTTTTTTTGTGAGTTTTATAGGGTTTGTTTTGGGTGTGTTTAAAGGTGTTTTGATTAGTTCGTTTATAGGGTTCGTTGGCGTTGTCTTTCTCCGGGTTCTTGCTTTCTTTCTTCCGTTATCGATACCCTGACGATTCTCGCTATCAAGGTTTGGATTTTCCTTTTGTTTGATCTTTTCGGGGCTTTGAGTTTTGTTGGTTTTCTATTTGGACTGTGTCGCCTTCTTGCGGTTTTGTTTTGATTTTTGTCTGTTTTGTGTATGGTGTTGGGCTTTGATTTAGTTTGGGTTCTGCCTGTTATTATGTGTTATGAATTTGAGGTTTTGGTGTGTTTTACTTTGTGTATTTGTTGATTTTGTGGTTTCGAATCTTCATTTTGATTTTGATTTTGATTTTGATTCAAGGTTACGTTAAAACTCGCATAGCCGTGGCAACGCACGGCGCCAAAATCTAGTTGTTCTAAAATAGACTAATTCAAATTTAAATAAAATGATAATGACTCAAAAGAAGAATATAAAGTTGCTAGAGAGAAACTATTAGATGAATATTGAGATCTAGAAAAATCATGTATAAAATAGTGCTATATATAGAATTGTAATGACACACATGTTAATTGAATTGTATATCTTATAATAACATATGTAATTGAGAAAAAATATGTATATGAAACTCTATAAGAGTATATACATAACATACATACAGATAAATAGGCTAAATGTGACTCTATAAGAGATATACATAACATACATACAGATAAATAGGCTAAATGTGACACAATGCTTTAAAAGCAAAATTTTTTAATAGGCACTTTAATTTCAAACATGTTAACGCCCACAGACATAAAATTAGTAGGTTATAACGAGTAGTTTTACAATGAAAAAAAAAAAGCAAACATAATGAGAGATATGATGTAAGGCATGAACACAACACATGATTTTATTTTATCAAATCTTGAAATTATTAATGAGAAAACGTATTCCTATATGTCGATGCGATAACCCTTATATGTTTACATTTTTCTCGCACTCACAAAAGAATTTCATATAGAACTTGTAGATATTATCATTACTTATATGAGACACTTGGGAGTTAAAAAATGTTGAATCTTTATAATTAGTACCGGGAGATATGTACGTTAGATCTTTAAATGGTTTTAAACAATCTCGTTATATATGGTACAATCGACTCGCTAATAATATGATGTACAAGTTTGATTAATCAACGAACTCTCTATAGCAGAAATTATTCTTTCCGCGAATTTTTCAAGATATATAGTATGGATTTATCAAATTACATTGATGACATCAGCGAACTTCAATATGAACAATAGTCATGCTAGCACATCCTTACTTCCGATCGGCTATACATAGACATTAATTATCGTCCCAAGTAGAGGGTGAATAAATATATAATCCAGAAGTACCATAGTTAAGCTTGATCATGACATAGACGTTTCTTGTATATATTACTAGATATGATTACATTCTTAGTACATGTGATTGTGAAGTGTAACTCAAATCCAACACGTTGCATTTTTTCTTCCTTCACTAAGTTTTTCCTCTAGGGTTTTGTTAGTAAGATTTTTAGTGATGCAACATAAAGCATCAATGTATATTTGAGACCCTCGAGTACCGTTTTAACATACCGTGAAATGTGTTTTTAGTTATGTAAAATAATCGTTAATACATCTCTGAAGTGGGGGATGTGAGTTGTACTTCTTTTTCTTAGTTATGGTTTTGTCTTCTTGTTTTTTTTTCTAGTGAGGTTTTAACGAAACAACCTCACCAAACATATCAAAAGATGAGCTAATATCCTTACAGGATTTGAGATATAAGATTGTCCAAGATACTTATCGGACTCTCGCAAGGAACTAGATATATTGTAGAACTTTTTTTTATTGATGTACTATATTCAAAAAGAGTCGGTCTGGGAGAACAAAAAGAAGCCTAACTACAATCTACGAAGACAATATGACATGGATTGTTAATATTAAAGAAGGCTACATTAAAGATTAAGTCAAGTAGTTATCACTGACTATTCTATTTCATAGATTGAAAGAAGATATTAAATTATAGGAAGCATTATACACATTGCACTTTTTTTAATTAAGTTTTATCCCATTACGTTTTTTTTGTAAGGTTTTTAGTGGTACTATATAACTTATCCGGTACTATTAATTTATTTCTAGATCTTGAAGTATTAAATTAACATCATCCTATACTATGTTGTCAAGAATTTGTATGTATTCTTTTTAAGAACAAACATAAGGACCTTTAATGGCATTATAACATCTTAAAACGTCTTAACACCACCCCATAGGTATTATAAGGGCGTTTCCACCGTAACGTCCTAACATCCAATAAATTTAATAAATGAGTAATGATTGAAGGGACATCAGAAGAGATTAACCATTACACATGTTTTTTACTTAAAATATGATACTAAGTTGATGCTGATGTGATGTAAAAACACCATTTAAAAGATATTAATTATTACCAATGATTATTAACCCAACTTGTTAAGATGATGTATCTATGATATGTAAATAAGAAGATGCCATGAGTTCAAGTCTCACTTTGAGTAAAAATACTCAGAGTTGAACCAGAGGGTTTTTTCAGCAATAGGCTTCCTCCTGAGGGGGTTGGGGGTGCCATCCCGGTTGGAAACGAATAGATGAACACGATTAAGATAACACATATCCCCCAAAGCAGGGTCGTACATATGACGTTAAAAAAAACATTAATTATTAAATGAGTAAAACACCTTTTAAGTGCGAGTATTATCCTAGAGGTGTAAAAAAAGGTAAGCAGGTGTGAACACACATGATTTGCCCACAACTTAACTGGATCAGGACCAAGACTGTGAACCAACTTGTGCTTTGCTTTTGAGTAGGACGTTTGTTAAGTGCTGCAGGCGACGATTCCAATGACGAAGTTGAAGGCTGATTCTCCTCTTTGTCGTCGCATCGTCCTCTCTTTCCTCCACTTTCTCAACTCTGGTTCGTTCCCGATCATCTATTTATATATCTCTTCATCTACGCTGAATTACACTTTCTATCGCAGTAGAATTCACAAGACTAATTCTATATTACTGATCATTTCGATTTATAGCTCAATTTCTCTGCTGGATTTGCATTCAAATCACCGATCGTTATTATAGGTTTACTGTTTCTGTTGATTGATGATGTTATCTGCTGTGATTTCCCCTTTAAGATCGCAATTAGGGAAATTAGGGTTTCTATTGCAGTTACGACCTATATGTTTTTTTCTTGAATTGTATTGTTTCAATGCTAGGTGGAAAATTTATTTTATCATACATAGATTTGTTGGGGACTTGCCATCTGACATGTGGTTTATGATGCTTCTTTTGTAAAGAGCACAGCATCTCAAAATTGTTTGTTTGCCAAATTCCATACACAACACATATCGATGTACATTTTACCCATAGCAAGACATAGTACTAGTAGTACAAAACCAATGAAACAAGTATGGTAATCATCTAAGTTTAGAAGAAATGGTGCTCTAGTGTCTATAAGTTACAAGGTTTGATTAGATGACTTATTACTAGAATTGCCATCGCCTACGTCAATCCTGAGTATTGCATTCTCCGTGTTATCTTCAAAATGTACAATTTTCTCTTCCATCTCTTTGTCATATTCATCGATCAATATAACTTTCTTGAGACGTACCGTAGGAACAGGGTGGTGGTATGAGCAGCATCCTTTTACGATGGATGTGGTGCATATGCTTTAATGACTAGTAGCATAAGTAGGCTCACATGCTCTGGAAGCTCTATTATGTGAAGTCGTCATCTTTGAAACACAAAATTGGTAACATGTTTTTTGCCATTTTCATCTTCCATCTAACGCACCAACAACACGTTACTTCCATCAATTTCTTGTTAAGAATAGCTTTGTGGTGTTCTTTATTGGGTATCGTGGTTTCAATGCATGGTCATATTTTACATACACCATGTCATCTGCTATGTGCCAATTAGTTTCTCTTCTTGGTATAAAGTTGTTAAAAGGTGCTAAATTCAGTTAGTAAATTACGTAAGAAACTAAGATGATTGAATGATATTTGATTCACAACTTACATGTAAGACATTCCAAAGTGCGCACATTATTTACACCATGTGCATTACCTGACCTGAAGCGATGCTAGCATCAGTCTGTGCCTTAGGCCTATGCACACATTTTAAACAGCATATAACGAAGACCAGAAAATGCAGCTAGCGTAACTAGACTACATTATTCTTTTTTTAAGGTATTCTTTCTGAGCGGGTAAGATTTATTAACTTATATCTTTTTTTTTTACTTCTTTTTTTTAAAAGTACAAATCTTAATCCTAATAACAGAGAAACATCATCTATCCTATTATGTTGAGTTTGTGGTTAATGAACTAAAGATCTTAAACATGGACAATTTGATCTGGTGGGAGTCTGGGAGATATTTATGTCAACTTTTTGTTTGTTATTTAAGGAACTTAATGATAGAAAGAAATAGGCATGGCTTGTATCTTTATGATTTGATTCCATAACAGGTGTTTCTTGGAATTTTAACATGGGTGTCACATCCTTGCTAAGTAGAAATATTATTAATCTGAATTGACTTTTTTGGGCCCGAAACCACCTGCCATTGCAATGCTGGTTAAGATGGTGAGCTTTCAAACACTTTATGTTTATATTTTGATATAAACATTTTAGCCCAAGGCACTTCCAAAACTTACATATATCCTGCTGTTTTTATGCATAAATCAAAATCTTTGTAAATTGACAGTTCCACTAAACCTGTTTTACAGTTGAACCTAGTTCCGCCAGTGATGGTGAAAGTCTTGAAGTTGCTAAAGACTGCTTATCGGAAGCTTTCAAGATTGATTCTTCATCTACTTCTAGTGTGCCTACATCTGATTCTCTGGTTCAGATTTTCACTTCACAAACAGGACAGAATAATGATATTAAATCAAATAAAATCCATGAGGAATCTCATGCATCGTCCACAAATGATGCTCCTGGTAAGTCTTGTTTATCTTTTAATATATATATTTGTGATGGCATGACAACTTTGTTTATTACATTTTTTTAACGGACTTGCAAATATTTTTTCTCAACTCTTGTTGTTAAAGTCTTATTTTTAAATTTCAATTTTCTTTTATTATACATTATAAACCACTTTTATTGAATGATGGTCTTCAAGATGATAAATCTAGGGTAAATATGATTGATATTATGAAATGAGTACCCGCTATGTTTCGAAGTATAATAGATAAGTTTGTGGCTGAGACGTAGAGCATATAAAGCAAAATACAACTCTGTTTAATAATACAATAATATCTAGTGTTGCACTTTTATGAATTGAATTGAATTGTCTTGTACTATGGAAATTGTCACCCAGAATGATCATTGCTATGCATCTTGCATGAGTTACAGGTGTACGTGAGGATGAACTTTTTGGTCAGTTTTTTGGTGCGCTTGAAAAGGTTCATTATTTTGGGACATCATCCAATGGAGATGATGAACAGGCACTTGATAGAGCTACACAGCTCTTCCACAATGCTTTGATGGTATTATGCCAATTTCAAAACTTTTATCATGTTATTACCATGGTTGTAATGCTGATATTCTGTAGAACCTGAATATCAATTGTTGTAACTCATAAGATATGTCATGATTTGCATATATATACAATAACAGCTTCATTAATCTGTATTTTAAGCGATGTCTCCTATATGAAGAAGTTTTGCATATTGAGTTTAATTCTCTCATCTCTTAAATCATTAAAGCTAAAAACAAAAATTAAAATGTCAAATTGAAATTATTCTATGATGATTTGTAATTTCTCATGTTTAGGTTTTACACACCACCTGTTGCCGGGTTTTTTTTCTTTTTTTCTTTTGACCTTCTCAAAACATATTATGTTATCTTTATCATACTAGTTTTGAAGTTGGAAGGTGGACTCGTTGTGTTTGAATTAGATGACTACTGTCAATGTATATCTGACCTGTACAGACAATCTATGACCCTTTTACTAAAAAGGCATTTTTGGATAACAGAAAAAGAATTTTATATCAAGATGTTCTGTTCAGTAAATTCATTATACCTTAACTTTTATCATAGTTGTTTAAAATTGCATTCAGCATTCTTGAAGGAGTTCCGACATATTTGCTAAAATCATTATAACTCTTATGATAATAATAATAATGATAAGGCAAATTGAATTTTAATAATCAAAACTATGACCCATGGCTGATAATGGCAATTTGACCAACGTCACTCCTAAATTTCACTTTTGTCGTAAAGAACAACCTCACTCACATAATCATTATATATTTACACTCAATGTACACTTGATTTCGCTTAATAGGAAGGTACTTTCCCCATTTCGTTCATAATCATCCTTGTGAGCAAAATCGAGTGGAAATCAAGTGTAAATCTATGATGATTATGTGAGTAGGATTGTTCGTAACAACGAAAGTGAAAGTTAGGAGTGTCATTGACCAAATTGTTAATATGAATTACTATCACCCATCGAGTCATAGTTTGGATAATTAAAGTTAATTTGCCTAGTAGTAGTAGTAGTAGTAGTAGTAATACTTATCATTATTATTATTTACTTTGATGAACTCTATTTTTATGATATATTGTTTTCATTTATATCTTTTGACGTGTATTTACTTTGATTCAAGGAACTGAAAAAATCTGGACGTGAGGAAATTGATCTTAAAAACTTGGCTGATACCTTCAAATTACAAGGTAGTTTTTATTCAATCCTTGATAACTTATGATCATTATGTCTTGCATGTACATCTCCATACCATCCAGATCTCAACTTGGATCTTACCATTTGTACATGCATTGAAAATTTTATATCTGTTTAAATAACATCATTTAAAACATTAAATAAGATAGTTAAGAACGATAGTAAAAAATGGAAAATAATTTTTAAATTAATTACATGTATGCACTCTGTTTTCATGTAGGTAACAAGGCTATGCAATCAAAGATGTATTTGGATGCAATTGAGCTTTACACTGTTGCTATAGCACTTTGTGATGATAATGCTGTTTATTATTGTAACAGGTGACTTGTATTCTTAAATTATTGGAGACTTTTAGTTTTTTATTATTTATTTTGATATTTTTTATCCTGTAAGTAAAATTTTTATATATCTTATGGTAAATGGGTAATTTTCAGGGCAGCTGCCTACACCCAGAACAATCAGCATACAGAAGCAATCCATGACTGCCATAAAGCAATTGAAATCGACCCAAACTACAGCAAGGCTTACAGTCGTCTAGGGTTTAGCTATTATGCTCAAGGAAATTACAGGGACGCAATCGATAAAGGATTTAAAAAAGGTTTGCACATATATGATAAACTATATCTGTTTATTTCAAAGAATTAAACATTTTCATTAAAATGAACTTGTTGACACGTCTATGTTTTAATTCCGGGTTTCATGCAGCTTTGCAGTTGGATCCCAATAATGAATCTGTAAAAGGAAATATTCAGGTTAGTTCATCTTCGTGTTTTATATCATACCTTTTTTTGCATGATATTATTCACGCTTCTCATATGAGTTTTATTATTACTTTTATGAACAAAATGAGGCTTATTTCACTGTCAATGTGTAGGCGGCCGAGCAGAAACTCAGAGAAGGGCATCAAAGAGCTGAAAGTGGCCATGTAACAGAATTTTAAGAATTAAATTACAATCAGATCATTATGAATATTTATCTTCTGTTTGTTTATGGTATACATTTCACAAAAATACCCTTTATAATTTGTTAACAGAGTTCAAGTTCCTGGAGTTATTCAAACGGGGGGTCATCAAGGAATGGGCCAATTCCGCCTTTTCCAGGGTTCCCGACCAATATGACTGGACCTATAGATTTGTCAAGCATGATGGCAGACATTACTTCTGGAATGCAGGCGGGTAACAACCCTAATGGTGAGCCTGGAATAAGAGTGGGAGTCGACCCTGGAGATCACGTGCCAGAGGAGATTTTCGGGGCTTTAAGATCTGCACTTCAGATGTTTCAGGACCGTGATGGAACACAAGACAACTCTAGTGGAAACTAAACCTTTGATGTTTGTTTGCTATGAACCTAGGTTTTACTGTTCAAAATAGTTTCTTAACAGGATGTGTTGAAATTTTGGTAACTGTTGCATATGGGTGAACCTTTACATGACCAGTTTAGTTTATACAGTTAGATATAAGTTTCAGACTGTAGGTGAACCGTTCAACGGTTTTTGCAAATTGTAGGCAGGGAATTGAAATGTACAAATCTTAAATTGGTTGAACCAGCTGATTTACTCCCGTGTGAATGGTCAGTCGGTCTTAACAGTTTATGTACACTCATACAGCTAACTTGGTTGTGTTATGCTTGTATATGATGCTCTGAGTTCCTACTAATCTGGAATATCTCCAAAAGGAATATCGAAAATCGAGTAGCTGAATTAGAAGCAGCTATTTTCAAAGTAATAGTAAGAAAACATAAATGATATCTTGGAGCATTCACATCCCAATGGATAAATTGCCCCTCGTCCTTGTACTTTATGGTATAACTTAATTAACTACCTAAATTACTCTTTCATCCCATTCCTTAAATTACTCCTTATCCTTATGTTTTACAATTAGATTTGAGATAGTCATCGTGAATTGGTAAATATGCCAATCCATTGTACATACCATAAAACAACCACCTGACCCATCCCCGCTCATCTCCCACCCCTTCCTGTTGTTGTTTCTTCTTCTTCCGCAAGAAGGTGTTCTTCCACAAATACAACCTTTTTTTTATTTATATATTAATTTCTCTCAACAATTTACTTCAATCTTCCCAACTGTCGATCAAGAAACACATC
>JACVEC010000025.1:0-37678 GCA_025215565.1 Flaveria ramosissima | reverse complement strand
AAACAAGTTTCTTCCGAAAGAAACTTACCTTCAGAAGTTTTCATTCCTTTAGAATAAAAACTCTGAGTGTTAATTCTCTTCCGAAGCAAAATTATCAAAAAACCTTTGAAATATCTTCCGAAGTCAATTTGCCTTCGGAAGCTTTTTCTTCAGAACTTCCGAAGCAAATAACTTCGGAAGATTTCTCGACTTCCAAAAACCTACTTTTGGGTGGGTGAAAGTAAACTATTTTTCAGGGGTGGGACCGACATCAGGATTTCAAATTTTATCCTTTTCATTAACTTTGTCTCAAATCCTTTTCACATAAATACCGAACGGTTCCCCCCTGTTTCGCTATATTCTTTAATTACACTATTCCTTAAACCTAAATTCTCCCAAACCGCCTTGTTCTTCATCTTCCTTCACCCTTAAGCTTCTCAAAATGGCCAACCTAAACCGCAGAGAAAAACCTAGATTTATCCATGCAACTACACATGCAACACAACAGGTTGCTCTGTTGAGCTCTGAGAAAGATGAAAGTTTTTCAGAGGTTTGCCGTTTCCTGGCTCTATCCAACTACTTCACCTCCCTAACCATTGATCCTACTCTCTATGAGGATCATTTGCTTGAATTCTGGAAGACCTGCCAAGAGGTCATTATGGATGGGAGAAGGCACTGTCTACCATAATGCAGGGGAGGACAATCTTCATAACTCCGGCCATCATCAACACTCACTTGCAGCTGGATGATAAAAAAGGTGAGTTGTCCTTCCCAAAGAAAGATGTAAATCATTCCTTTGAGCAGATGGGTTGTGAGGGAGATTTCTCTGTAAAGACCTTCAGGAAAGGAAAGGTCTCATCCCGGTGGAAATACCTGCTTCATGTGGTTATCCACAGCTTGCCAAACAAGCATGGAGGGTGGGACCAGATTCCTGAGGATCTCTCCTTCATAGTGCATGGAATGGTTCAAGGGGTCAAGTTCATGTACTCGCAGTTTGTTTATACAAATTTACTTGATAACTTGGACTCCTTAGAGTATTATATGTTTCCTAGATATGTTCAACACATTCTCAACTGTTAACTGGGCTCACAGTTGAGGGAAACAGATAATATTCTTCAATTGGGACAGATGAAGCCCGTCATCTTTGAAATTATGAAGAAGCCAACTGTAGGCTTCTTAGGGGTTGAAATAGCCCTTGTCCCAAAAATGTTAGAGCTCATTGCTCAAGGTGACAAACCTAGCAACACAAGATAGTGTTGAACCCACACCTTCTACCTCCCAACCACCAAAAAGACCACAAATCACCCTCACCTACCAAAGAAAATCCAAACGAACCTTGCTCAAGCTATTGAGCTTATGCAGGCCCCCATACACTCACCCATACAGGAGGAAGTGGATACTAGAGCTCCCACTTCCCCTGAGAAGCAAACCACTCCCATCTCTTCAAGAATCAGTGGTGAGGTTCCTCATGCTCACCCTGATGAGCTCACAAGCCCAACTACCTTAAGCCTTCACTCTGAGTCTCAACACTCAAGTGAACAACCTTCAGGGGACAGTTACCATCCCCAGCCTTTAGATTTAAATCAACCCATTCCTAACCTCTCATTCTATACTGATGAAGACTTAGGTTTCAGTGAGTACCATGAGTCTCTCTACTCTTCCCCTACTCAAAGAGAGATGAGTACTCCTGAGTCTCCTTTGTCTAGCCCACATCAGTCACCTATCACTGAGGTGGATCTCCCTGAACCTGTTCAAGAGGTCCATATGGAAGAGGCTCTCACTTCTGCAAGTGATTACATCATTAAGACCTCAACCATGGCAACTCATCCCATTGACACTTCAACTGAGGCTGTCAATGTGCAGAGGAAATCCAGCAGCCAAGAACCTGAAGCTGGTTGTGAGAGAGAGGACTTTAGTCCAATTATCTCATCCCCAATGATTCTTCTGATGAAGATGAGGGGAATTTGAGACTAAAGGTGCAAAAACTGTCAAAAACATGCTCCTATTTAGTCTCTAAGGTTAGTCACCTTGAATCTCAAGTGACTACCCTGCACAACCGGGTCAATGATCACCAACTTGAGATATCTTATCTTAGGATAAAATAGGTGGGAGACCTTTAAGGATAGCTCAACCAGGAACACAAGAACCTGTGAATGTGAGTGACCTAACTCCTAGCTCACCTATGCAAGAGGTGATGCTACCAAAAAGGGGGAGAAAGTCATTACAGTCACAGAACCTGGGATTTCTTCAGGGAGTATGGATATTAAGGACTCACCATCCTCACTTGCAATTGTGCATACTCAGTAACTTCCTCAAGTTCACATTGATGTGGACACTATAGACTCTTTCATTAGGAGTCTCTTTGAGGAAGGTATTCCAAGGCCTATATCATCCCCACCCCAAGGAACTTCAAACTATATTATTGTATGGAGGTATGATACTGATAGAAGAGCCCTCATTCTTCAAAGAGTTTAAGAGCAGCAAGAGGTGTTCAATTTTCAAACCTTGAACTACTATGAAGGTCTTGACCTGATCAACATGCCACTTGTCAACCCAAGCCAATCTAGACAAGCTGACAGGCTGGCACAAAGGATTCAAGACAGAATTACTGAAGAGTTCAGTCTAAGAAGGAGAAAAAGGCAATCAGGTAATGTCATTAGTCAACTGAATGTTGAGGCAGACCCTGAGATTAGCTTCAAAGGGAAAACCTTGGCTGAAGGCCTAGTGATAGAGCCTGAGAGCCCTGTCACACCAACAACTACTTCAGAAATTCATCCCCTCAGTGAAACACCTGCTGGTGAAGGTGTCTCACAACCTCTCTCTGGCCAGAGCTTGGATGCTACACCAAGCAATGAAGGCCAAAGCTCTCTCCACCCTGTGTCACAAAGGTCTGTGGGTGATAAAGAGAAAAGGATTCTAACTCCTGAGGAGATTGAGGAGGAGGAGAGAGAGAGAGGAAGAGGAAGCTAAGGGGAGAAGGTTCCTCTGGGTCTTCAGGCTTTATGCAAGCTGCAATCAGGGCTACCCCCAGACCAAACACTCAAAATGATGAGTTGAGGGCAGTCAGGATTGCTTACCTGCAGACCAGGAACTATGACATAGATGAGATTATATCTCTCCCTTTAGAGGAACTAAATGAACTGGCTGACATGGAAGTGTCAAGAGATATGAAGGAAGCAGAGGATGCAAGGCTACTTCTCCAATTCAAGGAGGTTAAGAGAAAGAAAAGATAATACAACCATGTTCCTACTCTCTCCACAGTTCAAGAAAGCCTTGTGCAAGAGACTGTGGCAGCTACACAAGAACCTCAGGTAGACAAGGAAACAAATAGGCAAAACATAATCAACTACCTGAGTACCACAGGTCTCTACCAGTCATCTGCACTTCTTCCCTTGTCCTTTGAGTACATTGAGTTTGAGTATCTCAAACAGCTTGAACTTCAAGTGCTCAAAGAACAAAAGGCAACAAAGAGAAAGATGAGGGAAGAGGCTACAAAGTCAAGAGCCATCATCCAAAAGAGTATGAAGAAGTCTGCTGACAGACAAAGGAAGATGAGCTTCTTGAAGTTGTGTGGATTCTCCAGAAGGAGACTTGGCCCTATGTCTCTATCTACAATGGATGAGCAAATCAGGGTAATCAAGCAGAAGATCAAGAGTGGAGAGCTAATTGACTTACACTCCCCTCCAAGTCAAGCTCCACCTGAAGTGGAGGTTAAGGTTGAACAACCTGAGACAACACAACCTGGACCTCCTGCTGAGCCTCAGCAAGCTTCATCTTCTGATCCACAACAGGGTCAAACTCCCTCTCCTTCTGAACTTGTGAGGGAGGAACACCTAACTAAGCAAGACAAAACTGATCAACAAGGTGTTGCAGACCAGTCTTCTCAGTTAAGGTCTTTGAAGAGGAAGAAGAGGATGACTTCCAAACCAAAGTCAAAGAAGAAAAAGAAGCCTGAATCATCCACCTATACACCTCAGGCTGAGTCAGATCAACCTGAGGAAATGCATGAAGAGGCAGCCCAATCAACTCTAATCCAAGTGGCTCCTCTTGCAGCTGAGAGACCCGTCTTATCCTGGACCTTCACAACTAATCCAAAGAGATGGCATATGATCAGAGATCAAGTTGGTGAAAATATCTACACATGGCAAGACTTATTCAACCTACCTCTGCATGATCACTTTGAGATGAGAAGATACTATGAGAGTCTGAGTGATCCTGACCATCTAATGAAGAAGGGCATGGTCATCAACATTATGAGGACTGTCAACAGCTGAAGATCTTCAAATGGTTTGGTAGCATCAGCCTAGGGGAAGTTTGTAAGTGCAGGACCGTTTAAGGGCTTAAGCACAATTACAACACAACAACACAATGAGGAGATTAACTAAGCTCTAATCAAACAGTGAACTGGGTAACCAAAGGTGATACAAAGAACACAAGTAAAGCAAGAGACAGAACAAGAGAATATGGGTTTCAAGGAGGCAGTATATTGCTTTCTCAAGTTCTTTTACAAGTGTTACAAAGCATAAAGAAAAGATACAAGAACTTGAAATACTTATACTACAACCTACAGCCGGCTATACTTTGAAAGCCAGCTGGATACAATTGACTAGACACTAACAAAATCAATTGTAGGATCAAAAGGCATATCTGCCTTTTGACCTTGTGACTATGACATGCCATAGCTCACATCCTTATACAATACAAAAAGGATAAAGTACATAAAGTGGAAAGTTGAAGACTCAAGACCTCAATGTACAGTTACCAAAAGCAAGGCCCTTTTCACCAACTCATGTAAGTTGGTGACTTTACAGAGATGCAGCGGAAAAGGTGCTTTATGGAACAGTACATCAGATAAAGCAGCATGTATACTAAAAGTCTTCGGAAGAAATCTGTCTTCATAGGTTGAAGCTTCGGAAGACTTTGTCTCTGAAGCTTCGGAAGACTTCATGTTTGGCTTCGGAAGATATTGGTCTTGGCTTCGGAAGATTTTACACTTAGAGTATTTTCTAATGCTTTGTGTAAAACTTCCGAAGCATTCTTCACTTCAGTACTTAGTGCATGTTGCTGAGACACTTAGGCTGTTTTGGGTTGCATCAGACTTCAGGAATCCTTACAGTAAGAATTCCTATAAGTCTGATGCAGCCAAAACATCCAAAGTTTCTCTACATGCATGCACTGAAGAATATAAGTAGAAATGCTTCGGAAGTTTTACACCTTCCACTAGAAATACTCTAAGTGTAAAATCTTCCGAAGCCAAGACCAACATCTTCCGACTCCAAAAGTGAAGTTGTTGGAACTGTAAAAGATAGTCTATATTATCAACACAGTGAAAGTCAACAAAAGTCAACATCACGGTCAAAGTCAACAAAAGTCAAACTCGACACGTTCGAGACGAGAAACCGAGACGAGATGTTGAAGATTTAAATGACTAGGAGTTTTATTGTAATAAATATATTTTTATGAACAAAATATATTTTATCTTGTTTTTAGTTATTTTTATGCTTAATATGTAATTTTGTATTAATTAGGCTAAGTCTAGGGGGTTAAGTGCAATTAGTGAATATTAGTCTAGACTATAAATAGGTTAATTGTCATTAGTGTTGGTTGATGGTTGAATGACCAATAGATTGAGGGATTATTTGTAAACACATATTTTGCAATCTAATTGAAGATCAAAGGGGTTTTGATTGTGATTATCATATTTTGATCTAATTCTTCATGATTTGATTCAAGTTTGTTTATCCTGGAGTTACAATTTGGTATCAGAGCCTTATTGGATCAAATGCATTGAAGAATTGAAGAAATTGTTGCTGATTTTTGAAGATGTTCATCAATTTTTAGTGAGAGAAACTAGGGTTCTAGAGAGAGAAAGTATATCTGAGTTCACATTTCTACAAATTCAACAACAACAACATCAGATCTATCACTATAATCAACATATATTGAATCTACATCATCGTTTGTACAAGAAAAATCAATGAAAAACTTCAGATCTGAAAGTTTCTCTCACACATACTAGTGTGTGTTCTTGGTGTTCTTGAGATCTTCAAATCTTCATGTTGTGAAACTAGAACTAATTCTGAACGAAAGTTCAAACTGTCCGGCGAAAATACAGTTTCGTCCGGCGAAACTCCGGCAAGATTCCGGCGACATTATAGTTTCGTCCGGCGAAACTATCTGGCGAAATTATCTGTTTCTGCGAAATAAAAAATTATTATCAGTTTCGGAGAAATTAAAAAAAACTGCGAAACTAATAAAATTTCTGCGAATCTATAGATTCAAACGAAGAAATTACCACATCATCAACAACCATAAACACCACAGCCAAACACAAAACACGACCGCCGGCAGCTTCTCCACCTGCCGGCACCACCGCAACACCACCAACAGCCGATCTACAACTGAAACTCTACATACAAACACCTACAGCCGACAACCACCAATAAGCCGATACTCAAAAACCCTAGCACTGCACCACACTGCAGCTTACGCGGCGGCGGAACCCTAGCCGCCGCCACCTTCATCCATCGAATTCTTCTTTTATCCTGCATATTTCAGGTTGTTACAACCACCATTGGAACCAGCATGATGAGAGGAAGAAGATGATATATTGTATGTACCGTGACTCGCCGGAAAAGTTCGACGGAACCCTAGCCGCCGCGAACTTCTCTCTTCGATATCTTCTTCGTTATTGATTTTCAGAGCAAACCGGAGCCACCATTGGATTCAGGAGGTTGAAATTAGCAGGGGTAGGCATTGTTTCGGCCATAGCTCACCGGAATTATTTTTCCGGTCAACATTGCCGCTGTGGGCCGCCGTGGGATCGCCGGAAAGGCGGCCGGAACCCTAATTCTTTCTTTCATCCGCCTCTCTCTCTATACACACTTGTGTGTGTGTTTCTTTTGTTTGAAATTAGTTGTTTGTTAGGGTTTATGTGTGTTAATGGGTTGGGTTGTTTAAAATTAGGTTTTCAATTGGGTTAAACATATTGGGCTGAAATTTGGTTATAGATTTTGGCTTTATAAATTGGGCTAGTAAAGATTAAAAATTGGGCTGGGTTTTATAAAAAAAATTAGTTAATAGATTTTTCTTCAATTGGTTTAATAATTGGGTTTGGATTGAGTAATCAATTTATTTGTTAATTGGACTTATAGTATTGTGTGGGCTTATTAAAAACAATAAAAAATATAACAAAGTTGAGCTCATTAAAATCAAGAAAATTAACTAGTTGGGATTAGTTGATGTCATCCCGATGAAAAATATTCAACGATTTTAAAGGATTTATAAAAATATATATATTTTTTGGGAATTATTCTAAATTTTTTGACCCCAGTTGCTAAGATTTTCTAGCGTGACATTAAAAAAAAAATATTTTTCCCGGGGGAGAATTATTTTAAATTTTTTGGGAAAAATATTTTTGGGGCGTTTAATTGTTTAAACAAAATAAAAATAAAAATGGTTTTTGCAGAACTGATTAAATCCTTCGAATCTGATGATCTCACAATTGCACAATGTCGGTTTGATAATTTTGCAGCTTTAAAGAATGAACCGATGTCTGATTTTGTTGATCGTTTTCTGTTGGTAGCAAGTAATCTGAAGAAGTTTGATGCCCAATTGGGAAATCATGAACAAGTTCTAAGATTGCTTGATTCCCTCCCATCAGAATGGAGCTCACACGGCAAGTCGATTAAAAGAGATAGAGGTTTTCGGGATTACAAACTAATGGAGGTGATCAACAAACTGAAAGAAATGGAGTTGGATATCAAACGTCGTGAGTACTATGAAGCAACATATCTAACTCCAAAGATCACTTCAAACTCCAAAGAGAAACCAGAAGAGAGATCAGATTCCGGCACCAATTCCGACGGTTTACCGAAACCTGGAACTGAAGAGGTACAAGAGGAGCTGAAGCAGACATCAATGGGTAAAGGTGGAGTTGAGTTGAATGCTGAAGTTTGTGATGCTGAGAAGGAAGAGAAATGGAAGCGAAATACCAGAGTTTGCAACTGTGAGAAGGCTCTTACTACTGAAAGAGTCATCCTGGATCTTCCATACGTGACAGTTCAGGATATGTGTTCTTCTGCTTGTAAAATTCGTTTATTTGGTATGTATAAAGCTAATAGGTTACTTTTAGATAACCTAAAGGAGTTAACCACCATAAACGCAGAACTTAAAAAGAATGAAGCCGAGTATTTCATAAAATTAAATGAAGCTTTAAAAGAATATGATCATTTAAAACGAAATCTTCTTGAAAGAAATGTTGAAACTAATCTTTTAAATGAAAAAGTCACTTTGGCTGAATTTGAAACAAGCAAGCTTAAAACAAAGCTTGATAGATGGACCATATCCGGTATGAAACAGGAAGAGCTACTATGTAAACAGAGGGAAGCTAGGATTAAAACGGGAGTGGGTTGTGGTGAAAATCCATACGTTTATCCTTCTCCAGCACCCATTGTTACTCTCCTATGCCTCAACCTCATCCATCTAATGATTTGATTGAAGCTGCAGAAACTAATAGTTGAAATGCAGGTTTAAGCAACGTTAATCTTAAAGAGGTTAGAGATGTGCATGATTCTCCTGTAGGTTTGGAATTTCTCAGGCAGGGGTCTGATAAGAAGATTAATGATGATTCTACCTCTGATGCTCCAAAATCAATATCAGTTGTTTCTCCAACCTTCTTTAACAAATTCAAAACAGGTAACATTCCTTCGTTTGTTCCTGTCAGGTTTGTCAAAGAAGGAACAGTTGTTGAATCATCAGGCAATCAAAATCTTATAACCGAAGCCGACACAATAGGAGGTGTCAATCAAGATCCTTTGGAAGCAGATTTGTGTATACGAGACTGGATAAGCTCAGATGATGATTCAAACACAGAGGAGCGTGTTGGTTCCTCACAAATCAATATATCTTCTGACATTGTCAAGTCTCACAAGCTTCGAAAAGCTGAATTAAGACCAATACGGATCTCGTCTCCAACTGCAAAACAACCTACTCAATCAGTGAAGATCTCATTCCTTGTTCAGCATAGCAAATGTCAAAACAAGCAAGAATCTGCTACAAGCTCAAAGCAATCCTCATCCCCACCTGCATCACACGGTTCAGTCAAGCATCAAAAGCCATTCAAGGCTTGTTTTGAGTGTGAAAAAGAAGGTCATGTGGTAAAGAAATGTCCTCAAAGGCTTGCTACGAATGGTAAAGGCAAAACAAATTGCTTCTCCGAATGTAAGTCTAAAAAGAATGTTCCAGACGGTAAAGGCAACACGGGTTGCTTCTCTGGATCAAGAGGTAAACAACACACATCTTTGAATGGTTGGATGAAAAACCCTCCATCCAAACCTTTTCATGTGAAGCCGGTTTCACATGATACAAAGATGAAAATGACCAAAGCTTCAAAACCAATTTCTTATCCTTCTGGTCTTAAACAGAAAATGATTTCCAAATTTAATTAATTATAATCCAATTTAATTGAACCGAAACAAATTTTACAAATTAAAAAAAGGATACAGCAATCCCCGATTGTTTAAACGATTGTATGCAGAAGCTTGTTACTTATCTTGATGAAAAAGGAACTTCCAGGACTACGATGGCCTGGGTTCCCCTTTCTAACTAATTTGTTAATGAGTGCAAGAACAATTCAGAAGGACTGTTAGTAATCCGGTTTACTGACAAAGAGAGCAAACAGGTTAAGGTCATGGTATTTTATCCACAATCTGGATTCTTATCTGCACAATCACAGTTCTCACTTCACAATCACTGCATATTTCTTGAGCATTCATTTCTTATCTTCATATCAGTGTAGTTTGGAAGACCTTCTTTGTTAAATTTTTATATTTTTTATACAGTTTTATAAAAAAAATATTCAAAAAAATAAAATAAAATAAAAATTTAAAAAAAAATAAAATATATATATATAAAAATAATAATAAGTTTGCAAAAATAAAAATTTAGGGAGAGCGTATAAGTAAATAAAAAATAAAAAGAGAACTGAGAACTTGATTCGAGATGACTGAGAAATGATTGTATATCATCTTGAAATGCTTGTTTTTGCATGACTTGCGTTTATAAATTGAGAAATGATAGTAACTGATGTTGTTATCTGATTTACATCTTCTATTTAATTGCAAATAATAGAAAAATAAACAGATTCTTTAATGATATGCTTGGTAGATTCAGCCTGAAGAATAAAGTAGACAACAGCATAATGATTTAAATTAAAATATATGCTTAAGGATGTCTGGATTTACGCAATCATTTTGGCCTGCATAAAAACTGAGTCCCGACAAAAATTAGATTGAGAATTGATCTTTCACCCACCATGATACAAATCATATAAGCCATATCTTTGAGCCATGATTGGTGTATTTATGTGTCTTGTGTTTGTGCTAATCTCCTCTGCTGTACGGAAGTACTGACCTGGAGTGATGATCTCCTCTGTTGTACGATAGTACTGACCTGGAGCTCTCATCGGCACATGATTAAATGGTCATCTCCTTTGTTATACGTGAGTATAGACCTGGAGCTCTCACCATTTTGGTCTAAGTAGTGTCAAATCATCTAATTCATCACAGAATGCAATATTCTGTTGATAATCACTTGCACACTAATGCACACACCTTGCTCTATGAAGATCGTAACAAAATTCAAGAAATCCTGAGGTTGGGTGAGGATTTTTGCCAAATGATTGTGGGGTCCTAGCATTCTAAAGTATTTAATCGAACCTTAACGAATCATCTGTTGCTTGTTGAAAAAGATAAGGCATGAGTTTAAGTGGACAAACATATCAGCAATCGTTGTTGATTTGTTTGAGAATTTTAAAAATCATTCAAAGACTATAATTAGATTCAGTTATCAGTGTGATCTCATTGCTTGTCGATGTTTAAATTCATCTTTGTGCTAAAGTATATCTTGAGGATGTGATCTCATGATCGATTCAGTTCTCGGTTATAAAAAAATATATATATAGATAAAAAATGTTATAATATATGTATATAATAAAAATTATAATAAATTTTCATTTTAATATTCATTTAGGTCTTCCATATTATGCCGATTACATTTTATTATTTTTCATGCATTTCATAGAAATTGAGCACAAACGAACACGGGTTCGCTTGTTTTCAAACACAGATAAACACGGGTTTATTTTGTTAAAATGAAATGATCTAACTAGAAATGTCAAGATTGTGTTTGTGAATGTGTTTTAGATTTTGGCTGTAAGTGATGGCCGATCATCATTTGAGCAGTGTACCTGATCAGAGAACCTGTTCCGCAAGTTTGCAGAAGATACCGAGCTAGGAATCCTCCTCCTACATCTTTTGAAGCACTCAAGATTAGAGATTTGGAAAACCTGTTTCAATATCCTTGTAAAGCTTGCACTCGAAAAGAGGGAGCATATAAATAGGGGGAGCTTATGAGATGAAAAATCTTTCTCATCAGATTCGGAAAGATTCAAATTGAAGATCTTTCTACTGTTGACTTCTCGTTGCTGATTTCGTTTGAAGACGTTGATAATGATAGACTAAGGGGGAGTATTGTTGGAGCTGTAAAAGATAGTCTATATTATCAACACAGTGAAAGTCAACAAAAGTCAACGTCACGGTCAAAGTCAACAAAAGTCAAACCCGACACGTTCGAGACGAGGAACCGAGACGAGATGTTGAAGATTTAAATGACTAGGAGTTTTATTTTAATAAATATATTTTGTGTGAACAAAATATATTTTATCTTGTTTTTAGTCATTTTTATGCTTAATATGTTTTTTTATATTAATTTGCCTAAGTCTAGGGGGTTAAGTGCAATTAGTGAATATTAGTCTAGACTATAAATAGGTTAATTGTCATTAGTGTTGGCTGATGGTTGAATGACCAATAGATTGAGGGATTATTTGTAAACACATATTTTGCAATCTAATTGAAGATCAAATGGGTTTTGATTATGATTATCATATTTTGATCCAATTCTTCATGATTTGATTCAAGTTTGTTTATCTTGGAGTTACAGAAGTCTTCCGAAGTTTCAAACACAAAGTCTTCTAAATCCAAAGAGTAAAGACAGATTTCTTCCGAAGACTTTTAGAGACGTGCTTTTATCTGATGTACTTTACCATAAAGCTGGATCACCTTTCGGCTGCAACTCTGTAAAGTCACCAACTTACATGGTTGGTGAAAAGGTCCATTCTTTTGGTAACTGTACATTGAGGTCTTGAGTCTGTGCTTTCTACTTTATGTATTTTATCCTTTTTGTAATATATTAGGATGTGAGCTATGCCATGTCATAGTCACTAGTCAAAAGGCAATCTGCCTTTTGACTCTACATTTGATTTTGTGTGTTATCTAGTCTTATGTATCCAGCTGGCCTTCAAAGTATGGCCGGCTGTAGGACGTAGTATATGTATCCCAAGTACTTGTAACTTTTATTGTATGTTTTCTAACATTTATGATAGAACTTGAGAAGCAATATACAACATTCTTGAAAACCAATTACTTGTGTTGTTTGTTATCTTGTTTTGTCTCATTCTTACTTGTGTTCTTAGCATCTTTCACTAAAGTTAACCAGTTTCCTATTTGATCTGTTAAGGTTCTAAGTAACTCTCCTCATTGTGTTGTTGTGTTGTAAGTGCATACCCTTCAACGGTCCTGCACATATGTTATAGCAAAATGTAATCGATGAGAAAGATTACTTATCTAAAACTCTGTATGGGTGTCTTTGAGATAGAAAGAAATGTCATGAGAGATTGTGTGATATAAGGTACAAATGCAATACAAGAGTTTTTCCAAAATCCTAGTGTTGATTATGAGAAACATAGTCCATTGTAATGGATGTGATAGCGCTATCATGATCATTAACCACACAATCTAATAAGGACTTCAGATTACATCTATAGATGTCATCACCACACATTTATATTGGACATTTGAAATGACATCTACATGAAAATTTTTTAAGAATTAAGATTTCCCGAAACATTAAAATTAGTACCTCGAGATATGAATGTTCGATATTTATATGGTCTTAAACAAGTTATTCGTATGTTGTACAATCGACTCAATAATTAATTTGAGGTATAAGTTTGATAGATTTGTAGTTAATGTGCTTTGCATAACTTAATTATGTGTTATGGATTAGTCTGTCAATTTACACTTAGAAAATATTAACACATTTTACATGATTAGTGTTAATCTGTTAAGCACACCTACAGTTGTCCGATTACTATACATACATAAGGATCCTTAATGTCCCTATGAAGAGGGTAAAAAAGTACTTCGTCCAAAAGTACTATACTTAAGTGTAATCAGTGCATCAGCATCAGTGTATCTCGTTATTATCATAAGACATGGTATTGTATTTATTGGCACATGTGCTAGTGAAATATAGTTCCAATTCAACACGTTGCACTTTTTTTCACTTCACTAAGTTTTTCTCCATTTGGGTTTTCTTAGAAAGGTTTTTAATAAGGCAATATAACTGATCCAGTCAAATCAATTTATTATATAAGCCCCGAAGTGCTGATTTAACATCATCTTAAAGTATGTTGTTAATTATATATGATGTGTGTTATCCGTTTTTCTTAACTATGGTTTTGTCCCATTAGGTTTTTCTAGCATTGTTTTTAACGAGACAGCTTTCTAAATGTATTAAAGAATAAGTTGACTTTTTGTAGGACTCAAAACATGTAATTGTTTAACGATAAAAACATAGAGTCTCAACAAGTTAATTATGCTCATGCAGTGTATTTATTGGACCCACACATAATTCGATTATAAAGATACGATAAGTTTATGCCAAGCAAAACAAGTCCAACTACACCATATGAAGACAAGACAACATGTCTTACATAAATTTAAAGAAGACCACATTGATGATCAAACAAGTGCTGTCATAGAAGATTAAACTCCAAATATTGAAATATACATGTTTAAACTAAGAGAGGGTATTATACACACTATACTTCTTTTTCTTAACTGAGTTTTGTCCTAATGTGTTTTTTAGTAAAGTTTTAACAAGTCAACCTAACTGATCCTATTGTATTAGTTAGTACAGATTATGAAGTATAAACCAACATTATTTAAAAATATAATATTGATAGTGTATAGTGTATAATATAAAATGTCAACGAAAAATATTATAAATTTATGCATTTGAGTCCAACCCAATACATATGAGTTCAGGGTTTCACCTTATATTGTATTAATAATTAACCATATGTATGATTGTATGTATTTGATATATAAAATCAAATGGATTAATCAGTTTTTCTCTCTTGTTACATTCTCAACATATGATAGATAAATTAATCCAAACTTTTAATTCCATACAGGCCCATTATTTTCGCAATAGCGTTTTCAAGTTCTCCCTTTTTTTCCGGTGGCGCTCATGACCGATAGAAAGTCCACCGTCGCCTCCGCCGATCAACGGCGACGTCGCTTCCACCACACAGCCAAACTCCGGCGACTCCACCATGACCGTCGACCAACATACAGCAACCTCCACAACGAATCCCACACTTGTCAAGCACAAAAAGAAAAGAAACGACGTACACAAATCCAACATTGACACCTCTTCCTTCAATTCGGTTTCATCAACATCTTCTACCTCTAATGTATTGCATTCAAGAACCAAAGGTGTTCGCATCTGCACCAATCGTAGAAACCCTAGAGTTCTTAACGGCTCTGTTTTGGGAAAACGGAACGGTAACGAAGCAGACGCGCTTGCTTTACCTCTTGGAATGTCGATCGCTGCTTTTGTTGCTCAGGTTTTTCAAAATTTCATTGTTTAATTGTTGCTTTTGTGTTGAATTTGGTCGGACTGTTGTTACTGATGAATGCTTCTCAACGCGATTGAACAAACATAAACCCTAATTTGAGAATCAATTATGAGTTTTAAAAGGTTGCATATTTTCGTTTCGGATTCTTTTTGGTGTGTAAAAGTTCATTGCTTTTGTATGTATCAGGTGTTAGAGAAGAAAGATCAAACTGGAGAAAAGATGTCTGTACATTATCTCTCTGAGGTATTCTTCTTACTTATTTTGAAAACTTTCTTTATAATAAAAAAATTATTTGGTACATGAGTATCTTCTACTGCTCATGTAGACAACTTTGGTTGGGACATCATGCTGAGAACTTTTCAGAGGTGGATTATGTGTTGTTGGTAAGTTTAGAGGTGTAACGGCTATATGAATGGCTTAATATTATCAATAGGTGGCAATATCAACCCATATAGTTTATACGTGTTGATTCGGTTTAACAACGGGTCAAATAGGTCAATTTAAAAACTTGGTTGCAAATGGAAGTATGGATCTCGAATTGGTCAAATTGACACGAAGTGTAGTTAAATGCTTGCAGCCTCTTTGAATCGTTTTATTCAAAAGTTAGATTTGCACATAAGAATAGAGTATTGTTGATCATGTTGAATGCATTAATTTTCACTGGATGTGCATTCTTTAAATCGTTTTATTCAACATGGCTTTTCATTTTGACCCATGATAAACTGACTTGAATAGACCCACCCTGCCCATTTGACGTAGTTGACATTAGCTGCCATTTATATATATATGACCCATTATTAAAGACAAAACAACCTGATTCAACTAGTTTTTGTATAAATGAATTGAATTTGTCACATCTACTTATCCTTCTATACATATGGTTTTTTTCTGATCAAAGGTTTTTACTCACAGATATGCACTTTGGCAGTTAAAGAATCATTATCCAATGTAAGATTTTTACATTTGCCTCTGAAACATATCCATGCCTTTTACATTGTAATTCACTTCTCGTAACATATTATTGTACTATTCTTGTTAAAGGTCTTTGGCGACAAATTTGACTGCTTTGTGAGTAACTTCGAGAGATCATTTCAGAGCACTTTAATGACACTCAGAGTAATCAGTGAATCATCGGGAAGCAGAGAAAGACCATACCTGCACGGGGAAAGTAGTTCAAATGCTTTTCTTTCTAATATGAAAGAAAACACATCAAGTGATTTTCAAGAAAAATCAACCATTCGTGGCTTAGATGACATGAACAATGTGTATAGAGATCCTATTCAGAATGAGCTTGCTGTTCATGGCTCAATAAGCAGTCAACACTTGGCATGTGTTTCTCCAAACCAACTGCATTCTGGACTTATTTATAGCCGGCCGTCCATGCTCGCCACTTTTGAAAAATCTGTGCACGAACAAGCCCGTGCTAATGATCTTAAGGCATTAGAAATCAGTCTTTCTATGAAACAAATGAGACTTAAAGAAGCACAGATTGCTGTTGATTGCGATTTAAATGTTTTGGAGAGATTTAAGTTGTCTATGGGCATCTCAAAAGCTAAGTTTAGAGCCGAAAAGTTTAAAACCGAATTAGAAGACTCGAGACATGCTCAGCTGCTTAGAAAGTGTGTTGATTGTCTTGTTGCTGGTTTGCTTTTTATGTTAGCATGTCTTGCTTATGGAGCTTATGTTCATTCGTATCAAAAACTCATTGAAGCTACTGAATCATGTATGCCCGTTAAGGTATGGATCAAAACCTGTTTATTTTATCAAATTATGACATAATTGTGTGTTAGGAATTAGGATTTACATTTTGGAACAAATTGTTATATTTAAGTTTGGATAAAATTCTTTATTAAATTGTTATGCATCTCACAACATATACCTCTCTTTTCAAACAGTATTTTTTTTATAACATATAACTAGTTTATAAGTAATCAGAATTTTTCAAACACAATAACTAAATATTTGATCATTCCAATTTAAAACAGTGTAAATATATCCGAACTGTAACTTAACTGATTTTGTTGTAACCTATTATCTTACTATAATCATGTAAAATTACTTGGTAACCTGCTTTAACCCTAATTTGAGGGCTTATACTACATTGCACAATATGTACTGCCCTTTTTTATATACAAATTTTCAATTTTGGTCATTTTATGTATAAATAAGGAAAAAAACGACAAGGTTTCCAAACATCAAAGCAAGTGCATCTCATTGTTCCAACTTCAAACAGCAAAAGCACATACAAAATTCCCTCTTACTCATCCTTTTGGTTTTACAGGAATCGAATTCATGGTGGCTCCCAAAACCAATGGTGACTTTTAGTTCAGGGTTCCACATCATTAGATGTCAAGTTCAAGTTATAAGCCGAATGCTATTTGGCATATTAATGATTGTCGCAATTATATATCTTCTCATTCAACGCTCAGGAACCACAAATCAAACAATGCCAATTACATTCATACTTCTACTACTTGGTGTTGGATGTGGTTTTGCAGGAAAATTTTGCATAGACACATTGGGAGGAAGTGGGACCCATTGGCTTTTTTTCTGGGAACTTCTTTGTTTGGTACATTTATTTGCAAACATCTGCACTCCAGTTTTGTTCCATGTGCTTCATGGGCCTGTTACAGCAGTTGACCAGTCAATGAGCCATAAGTTATTCCCATACTGGCTCAGGCGAGTGGTGTTTTATGCCTTATTGCTGGTGTATCCGCCTTTGCTATGTGGCTTGATGCCGTTTGCTGGGGTCGGTAAGTGGCTTCATCATTTTGTTTCACTAGTGACGGGTCATCTGTCCGAATGAATGTTTGTAGAAATAGAGTGAGTCCTGTGGTATTCTATCTATGTTTTGTGATCGGTTTTTGTCAAGGTGATATGGTAAAAAGAGTAGTTCATGTAAAGGTTTTACTCTGTTACTGCTATTGTATGCATGTTTGTGATAGGGACACTATGCGTTTGCTGCATAATTTATAAAATTTTGATTGTATATATTATATGATGTGTTAACATTTTTGAACTAACCCAAAAAGATGAGATTGTTTTCGGTACAAAGACTTTATAAGGTGTACCCGGTATGTGTGAAGAAGAGAGAATTTCAGCAGATAGACACATTCATGCTCAAAAAAAAAATTTATTAACCATATGATTACGTATCATGGTTAAAGTTTTAGCAATTCTTTAAGTAAGATGGTTTGTGTAGTTGGCTCTTGTCTCTCTCTCATATTACACACACTAAGCAAACATGTAGACAATTATATACAAATACACGTTTGTATGTGTGTATGTATGCATGTATGTGTATATATACATATAAAGATTGAAAATATATAATGACATAGAAGAACCATATAAAAGATGGGAAAATATTACTCTGTTATAGAAAGTAGTAGTAAAATTAGATTTTTATATAACTGAACTGTTTTCATGTCTTAAAAAGCTACCACTACTCATGCTATAATAATGGTGTAATAGTATGGTGTTCTCGCTCACAAAAATGTTTTTGGTTTAAATCATGGCAAGTGTAAAGTTAGATGGAGTTATATATCATGAAAAAATATTTTAAAAAAAGGGTGCCCCTAGCCCCCCCACTCTCTTGATTCACGCACACGCACCATATACATGTTGAGAAAGTGTTTCTTCTTATTGATTAAGTGTATAATACAGTAAAATACACTGGGATATATAGAAGATGAAAATTTGTGGAGCAAAACGAATCTATTTTATATATTAACTAATTTTTTTACCCCGTCGTGTTCTGCGGTGGCGTTGTACAGAAGAAGAACCCTTTGTTGGTGGAAGAGCTTGTTTAATCTTGAAATGGATCAATCTCTTCACTTATAAGCTTTAGAATTTAAGATATGACCAGTTTGAAGTCTTCCACTTTCAGAAGAACTTAATGATAAAGATTTTTGATGGATAGGTTGGCAAGAATCTATGTTGTCATGGTTGATGAACTTTAGACAAGGATATTTCAAGAATATCTATAATATCTAATTCACCTTCCTTCATTTCAGAAGGACAGCTGAAATACCTTTTGATCTAGAATTTGTTTCATAATTCATGATATCCCCATGCTATATTTTCAGTAAGTTGAGGATAGCAGCTTAGTAGTATTGTTTCATAATAAATAGTTATTTTGGTTATCTAGAGTTCTATCAAAGAAGGTAAAATCCTCTTCCAAATCCATTCTGCCACCCATATATGGTTGTAGTGGTGATCGGATGGTGGCTCGTCGAATATAGCAAAGGGGATCGAAGATTTTCTCAGAGGAGAAAAATGGCTCTTGATACCATATCAATGTATTGATTTGAATTGATTTACATAGAGAACAAGAGGCCATTATATACCTTATACGAGAGGAATTACAGAAGAGATTTGAGATATAAAATACCAATTTGATTAACTGCATTAAGTATGATATCTCTATGGAGAAGATTAAGGGATTGTAAAGGTATTTACGGAGGTATCCATAATAGGTAAAATATTGACATCATTATTAACATTCTTTGGATCCATCTTAGTTTAATGAACAAGAAACAAAGCGAATAAATACATTTGTATTTTGTGAACTGATTCCAAAACACAAATCGAACTACATCAACTATAACTTACCATATCTACACATTTATATGAAGCCTGAATTTAATCACCAAATAATTGGAAGATTAGTACAATGGTCACATCTTGCTAAACTCACAATCTGATATCCTCATACAAATAGAAAGTTATGCATATCATCAACTCACACATATGGAAACATTAAATATTAAGATTCTAACAATAAATGGATGAACTAAACATAAAGCATAACATTTTATAAAAATAACACACATGTTATAGTTGCATAATAATAATTAAGAAAGAGAATAAACAATAACAGTTTACATCTTGAAAAGTTAAAGATGAAATAAAACTATGTTCATGGTTTTGGGTTCTACATTTGTCATGGTTTTAGTTAGTCCTTTGTTTATCTGAATTGTTATAGCTACAATTGATGGTGTAGCAACCAATTAATGAAGTACGAAACTTGATGCAGAATTGTGAGTCTTTTCTGACCCGTAATGCAAATACAATTTTTTAATCTTTAAAACCCATGATTGGGCCTCTCCTTTTATTATTTATCGTGACAATTTGAAACAATTTTGCAAATCATAAACAATTACAATCAAATTGTGTAGAAATTACTTTGTTGTAGAGTTTTAGTTTAACATGATTGATCAATTAGAAACAAACATAACTGGAATAACAATCTTATCTTATATTCATTTAAAAACCACTTTCTGATGCATTATGTATCACGTATTTAATAATAAATGTTGGAATTGACTTTGTAAAGCATTATGATTTATATACAAATGATATAAGAATGCCATAAGGAGATTTCTTTATATACTAGAAGAACTTGAAATCTAAGTTCAAATTAGATGATGAAATTGCTGTTGTTGATTTTCTTACATTTATAAAGTCGTTGCTCTTGTTTTTTATGTTGATGAGATTTGAACAATTCCAATTGGGCTGGGGTGTTGGACTGTAGTTATTCATGATACTCGCAATGAAACAAAACTGATTCATTTATTGGGTCGTCATTTAACAGTTGACGAGTTGGGGATCATCAGTCTAAGACTGTTGACAGAGCCAAGCCTGACAAATGCATGATATTGAGACCGAAGACCTGTTCGGTTTCGGGTAATTTTTGGTTCGAGTAGCGGATATTTCGCGTAAACCTGATTTCTACTAACCTCTATCTGCACCCTATGCATGGGCGGACCCGAGAGGTCTTTTGGAGGTTCACCCGTATCCCATGAAAAAAAAAGTTTGTTTACAATATAAATGATTTAATCCTAAATTATCTAAAAAAAATTGTCATTCAAAGTCATAAAATATTGACATCGACCTTAAGAAATTTTGAGATCTACTCACAAGAAAACTTTGACAACAACCATCAACAAAAATCAATTTAAATATACAATAAATTACAACGGCCCATTATATAGGGTAGGGTTATACTAAAAATGTGATTTAAACTAAAAAGTCTAATAAGTATTGTGAATTAAACACGTGTCATTCTATTATTTTAAAAAGGAGAACATTTTCGTCATTGTATCAAATAGTAATCCTCATTGTGTATTTTACGTTAATTGTGTAAAATACCAATTTATTGTGTCATATATTTTACATCATTTGTTATATGTATTAATCATTGTGTTTTATATTTTATATCATTTTATGTTACTTTTGTTATTGATTCTATATAGACTTGTTATCTATTATTGTGTTTTACAATTGGAAACACACAATGATATACTTTACCAATGTATTTTTCAAAACTTATAGTGTTGAAGATAACATAGTGTGTTATTTTTATCATTGATTTTTATAGTTTATATAAACTTATTGTTGTCTATCAATATGTTATTTTTGTCATTGTTTTTTATAACACAATTAGAAATATACAATGATGTTTTTCACTAATGTAAAACACATAGTGTTTAAGATGACACAATGACGATCAAAAGACACAATAAGACATTGTGTTACTTTGTCATTGTTTTTTAATATAGTAGATTAATTAGTTGTTAATTTATTATTATGTTAGACATATTAATGATATACAACAATGTTAGTGCATCATTATATTTTTCTTAAATTTATCATTTCAGAAAAACACAATAGTATTCAAAAAACACAATAAACAACAAAAAGACACAATGAACTGCACTAAAAACACAATGACGAGATATTTGCTTAAAAACATAAAAAAATTATTATCTTTTTATATAGCAATATTGTACTCGTTTTAAAAATAAAAAACGCTTGTTTTTATAGTGTAATTTGTATAAAAATAATGTCATACATAAAAGTTATGAACGTTTAAAAAATGGGGGGACCTACTAAAAATCAACAAAAGTAGCTATTTTCAAAATAGCCTTCTAACAATTTTTTTTCTACAATTTAATCTCAATTATTGATTAAAAATATTGATGCTTGAGATTACTTTTTATACATTTTAGATTTAATAGACTTTTCATTTGAATCTTTATCTAAACAATTAACATAATTATAAACAAATAGTTATTACAGTTTATAAAATTACAATATTAACGACAATGGAAAGTTGATTAGTCCGGTCACAAATTTGTTCATGATTACACGCCCCCTCACACAAATTCGATTCTAAATAGCCGTAAAAACTTCAATTTAGGTATTTATAAATAAAATATTTTTTTATATTTTACTTTATTATTTCATTATTTGATTAAATATTATTTGAATATTAGCTTGAAACTTTCTGGTTGAATATTTTGTTAATAGTTATTAATCATAAACATGAGTTATTGTTATGTTAACCCAAAGAGTAGAGACCAAAAAAATCATATATCATTGTTATTATGAGTATGATTAATTGTTTCAATTATTAGATATGTAAATCCAAGAGCTTGGAAATAAATTTAACAAGTTAACATTCGACTTAGTTTTTTGGTGATGAGAACTTGAGAGATAATTATATCTGATATATTGAGAAATATTTTCATAGATACGTTTTTCTTGATAATGACTGTAAGGATTCCTTTAAGTTTGATGCAAACCAAAACATCCAAAGTCTCTCTGCAAGCAATGCACTAAAGAACTGAAGTAGAATTGCTTCGGAAGTTTTACACCATGCGCTAGAAATATTCTAAGTGTAAAATCTACCGAAGCCAAGACCAATATCTTCCGAAGCCAAATATGAAGTCTTCCGAAGCCTCAGAAACAAAGTCTTCCAAAGCTTCATCTTATGAAGACAGATTTCTTCCGAGGACTTTTAGTAACATGCTTTATCTAATGTACTGTTCCATAAAGGTGGACACCTTTCCGCTGCATCTCTGTAAAATCACCAACTTACATGAGTTGGTGAAAAGGTCCATGCTTTTGGTAACTGTACATTGAGGTCTTGAGTCTGTAACTTTCTACTTTATGTACTTTATCCTTTTTGTAATAGATAAGGATGTGAGCTATGACATGTCATAGTCACAAGGTCAAAAGGCAATCTGCCTTTTGATTTTACAATTGATTTTGTTTGTGTCTAGTCAATTGTATCCAGCTGGCTTTCAAAGTATAGCCGGCTGTAGGTTGTAGTATAAGTGTTCCATGTTCTAGTACCTTTCCATATGCTTTGTAACACTTGTAATAGAACTTGAGAAATCAATATACTGCATCCTTGAAACCCAATCTCTTGTTCTGTCTCTTACTTGTTACTTGTGTTCTTAGTATTATGATTGTGGTTAATCCAGTTTACTGTTTTGTTAAGTTTGGTTAATCTCCTCTTTGTGTTGTTGTGTTGTAAGTGACCACCCTTCAGCGGTCCTACAATTGGTATCAGAGCATTTCAGGCTCTTGATATAAGATCTCACCATCTTAAGATCCCTCACACACACAAATACTAAACTTTCAAATGGCATCCATTTCAAAGACTGATATGGAAACTGGAACCATAAACAAGTCCCCACTGATCACTCTTGATGACTTTGATACCTGGTGTATGAGAATGGAAGGTTTCATCAGGTCTCTAGACTCAAGAATGTGGGAGTCTGTTGAAAATGGACCTTTCATACCCAGCACTCCTTCTGCTACTGGTGCTGGTATGATCCCCAAAGATGTGGTTAACTACTCTGATGAAGATAGGAAGAGAGTAGAGATTGATAGAAAAGCCATGACTGCTCTTCAAACTGCCTTTCCAAACTCTGTGTACAGAGATTTCAAGAAGTGCAAAACAGCTAAACAACTGTGGGATGCACTAAAATTGATGTATGAAGGCTCCTCTAAAGCCAAGGAGAACAAGAAGGATCTCCTGAAGCAGCAGTTTGAAAACTTCACCTTCAAAACAGGTGAAACCATGACTCAACAATACTTCAGGTATGTTGAGATAGTGGATACCCTTGTGGATGGAGGAGTTCCTCTTGAAAATAGAGACATTGTAAGGAAGTTCATGTCCTCACTTCCTAGGCAATGGACACACTATTGTGTGGTGATCAAGAGGACTGAAAGTCTCAAAACTCTTACTCTGACAGAGTTATATGGGATTCTCAGTGGCTACTAGATGGAGATGAACATGAAAGGTTCATCTGGCAACTCCAACAATCAATTGGGTTCCACCTGCATGTGGTTGAGAGGGATAGCATAGAACCCCAACATCATCTCATATGCTACCCCGACAACTCACCAAAGGGTCCTTTCATCACCTTCCCAGAGACACCCAGGGAGAACTACACTCAAGGAAGCCCATTCCAAGAGACAAGCTCTTCTCAAGCCTTTGTGTCTTCGGATGAAAGTTGTGGCAACTCTCTTTTCACTCTGGAAGACCTGGATTGTATCCATCTAGATGATCTGGAATATATGGAAATAGTCTAGCAGATGGCTCTTCTCACTCATAGAGCCAAGAAGTTCTACAAGAGAACTGGAAGGAGGTTTCCAAGCAATGCAACCAGTGGAAAGTTTGGCTTGGATAAAAGCAAAGTCAAGTGTTACAACTGTAACATGATGGGCCACTTTGCTAGAGAGTGTAAGGCACCTAAAACAAATGGTGGTCAAGCACAAACCAGACCAAACTACACTGAGAAAGCCCCTCAGAATGAGAAGCCAAAGTAACAAGCTGCTGTTGCTGTTGAAGAAGGAGGCTTTGACTGGAGCTTTCAGTGGAAGATGCTCTCTAAACCAGCCTAATGGCAGATCATGATGAAGCCAAGGTATTGGAACATCTCTGTACTCCTGAATGCATTGCTAAAGTTAACAGATACAGGTCCTATAACTTGGAGATGAGATATGATCTTGAGTCCTTAAACATTTTAAAAATCTTATTTTAGAAAGTCTGAAAATGATTATAAACTAAAGATAGAGGACTTAGAGAAAACCATTTCAGTTCTAAAACATGAGCATACAGATTTTAGGACTCAAATCAAAGATCTCATAACCAAGCTAACTGAGTGCCAGGCTGAGCTTGTGATCAGCAAAGCCAATGGCAGAAAAGAGTGTTCTTGAAGAAGAGACCTTCAAGAACATGATATCCTCATACCTGCTAAACAAAGTTTGTTATCAAAATAGACAGGCACTGGGATCTAATGAGATAGCTCCTCCACACATAATCTTGTCTGTAAGATCTCCTAGGTGTGAAACTTGTGAAGATGAGCTTCCTCTCATAGATCCTGTAAGTGAAGAGGATGAAGAAGAGAATAGTGAAGAATTCATCTGAGAAGAGTGAAGGGAGGATTCTATAAAGGCCACTATCCTTCTGAGGAGAAGAAGATTACTGTGATGACCAAGTCAATGAGAAAGAACTTGTTCAGGAAGAGCAAAGAAAAGCAAGGAAGGCTCAAGAGATCAAGGCTACTTTTGACTCTAAGTAGAAATAAGTTTTTATCTCTGCAGAGTTTGAAGTAGTAAAGACTGAAGACATCAACCAAAACTCTTCAGCTAAGAGTTCTGGTTCTTGTTCACATCATCTAAGTACCAAGAAGAAGACTGATCTGCTGTGTGCCACTGCTGCACAGCCTGGACCATCAAACTCCAAGAATAGTTCCCAGCCCATAAGACTGTCTCAGCATCTGCAAAGATGAAGGTGGAGAAGGGATGTGACCAAAGACAGTCTTGCTCTCATAAGGAGACTCTTATGAAGAAGAAAATGTTATGTGTCATGTGTGAAAGTACCTCTCACATTGCTAAGGATTGTCCATACAATCCTAAAAGTACTGTCCATATGACCAGACAAGACAAAACTTCAAAGAGTTTCAAGAAGATTCAAGCTTCGGAAGGAAAGTCTGTTTCCTTCAAAAGCTCCAAATCAAAAAAGAAGGCAAATGGAAAATTATCTTCGGAAGAGAAGTTGGTCTCGGAAGAAAGGAATTCTTCCGAAGCACTAAAGTCTGCTGCAGTGACTGCAGAATCTTCCAAAGGTTCAGTCATCAAAACTTTCGAAGGCCCAAAAGCTTCCGAAACTTTGAAGGTCAAGTCCAAGACTCCAAAGGTGGTGTGGAAGTCTAAGAAAGACCAAGTGACTGAAGTTTCTCCATCAACAACAGCTCAAGATCCTTCTAGCACAACCATAGGATCTATTACTGTTGCATTACCTTCTATTATACTAGTGAGACCAAGACAAATAAGGCTTGGGTTTCTAAATGTAACTAATCATTTTCTTTATGCAGGAACAGCTCAAGACAAACAAGAATGTCTGGATCATTGATAGTGGATGTTCCAGGCACATGACAGGCAATAGGTCACTACTCCATAACTTTGAGAGGATTGATGGAGGACCAATTGCTTTTGGAGGAGATGAAGGTTGTTACATTTCTGGAAGGGGCAAGGTCACAAATGGTAAGCTCAGCATTGAAAAGGTAAACTTTGTCAAAGAGATAGGGTACAATCTTTTGAGTGTATCCTAATTTTATGATCAGAGTCATAACATGCTCTTTACTGAGCATGAGTGCATTATTCTCAAGCCTGGAGTGGTCATTCCTCATGAGCACATCTTGCTTAGAGCCCCCAGGAAGGGAACATGTACAAGATGGATTTGCAAGAAACATCTCCCTTGGAGAAGTTTCATGCTTTCTGTCTAAAGCAAATAGTGATGAGTCTTTCCTATGGCATAATAATGTGCCATGTAAACTTTAAGAACATGAATAAACTAATTAAACATTATTTACGGGGCTTTATGAGATTCAAGTGCCCCTACCTTCATGCCGGAAATGGCACTGCGGCTCTCTGCTCACCGTGGTGAGGAAATGGAGGCCGTTCTCGATATCAGTGAGTGCCTTGAGGATCAGAAGGTGAAATTCGCTACCCACTCCTTTGTAGACTCGGCTTTGTGCTGGTGGGAAAACATTGTCCAAGCCGAGGGTAGCAGGGCCATTGGGAGAATGTGATGGCCTGAACTGAACAAGTTAGTGATTGAGGAATTCTGTCCTCATAGAGAGATGGATAAGGTAGAAAGAGAGTTCCTGCAGCTGGAGGCGGGAACGATGACACACCAGCAGTACACACACTAAATTTAATGAAATGGCGCGACTGGTGCCCGATCAAGTGACACCACTATCCCGAAAGATTAAGAGATACATCCAGGGGCTGCCGGCGGATATCCGTAGGCATATGATTGCCGCCTGGCCGAGCACCTTTAGATCGGCGGTTGATTTGGCTGGTAGATTATATGATGAGCGTGAGGTGGTGGTGGCTGAGGTTAACAAGAAGGGTGGAGGTGACCGTAACTGGAATGAGAAACGGTTTGGACGTAGAGGAGCCGCTCTAAACAATAAGGTGGCGAAGGTGGGTGACCAACATGTGGTCACAACTGGTGCAGAACGGAAGAAGTGTGGCAATGTGGAAGGGAGCATACTGGTGAGTGCAGGATGGGGATGAATGTATGCTTCAGGTATGGCCAGCCAGGCCACATCGCTAGAGACTGCAGGAAGCCGAGGGCGGAGAGCTCGAGAGCGGGGAATAAGAAGCCGGAGGAAGGAGGGCAGAGGGCAAGTGCTAGAGCTTACACTATGACCTGGGAGGAAGCCAGAGCTGATCCCGATGTTGTGTGAGGTATGTTTCTAGTAAACCAAATTTATGCCTCTGTATTGTTTGATTCCGGTGCTAGCAGGAGTTTTGTTTCCACTACTTTCTGTGCTAAGTTGCCTGTTAGTAGTAGAAAGATTAGTGAACCATTCGATGTAGAAACTGCTATTGGTAAGTCCACTAGAATTACTGATGTGATAGAGGACTGTGCCATAGAATTAGAAGGTCATAGGTTCGCTGCTAGGTTGCACGTGATACCCCTAGGTGGATTTGATGTAGTACTAGGGATGGACTGGTTAGCAACCTATGAAGCAAACATCGTATGTCGAAAGAAGATGATTCGATTGGTTGCATCCGATGGGAGTTTGGTTACGATTCATGGAGATCGCGTTACTACGATCCCTAAGATGATTTCGATGGCGGTGGCGGGGAAGTGCATAAGACGTGGATGTAGCGCCTACTTGGCCTATGTAAAAGATGTGGATGCATCGGTACCGCAATTATCCGAAGTGCTAGTGGTGCGCGACTTTCCGGACGTATTCCCGGAAGACTTACCCGGAGTGCCACCGGACCGCGAGATTGAGTTCCAAATTGATTTGATACCCGGTCCTCAACCCGTTGCTAAGCACCGTATCGGTTAGCTCCGACAGAAATGAAAGAGCTGATGGAGCAGTTGCAAGAGCTGCTCGATAAGGGGTTCATTAGACCGACTATCTCTCCTTGGGGTGCTCCGGTCCTGTTTGTGAAGAAGAAAGACGGTAGTATGAGGATGTGCATTAACTACCGAGAGCTGAACAAGTTGACGGTGAAGAACCGATACCCCTTACCAAGAATTGATGATCTATTTGACCAACTCCAAGGTGCCAGTTGGTTTTCAAGAATAGATCTACGATCTGGTTACCATCAACTGAAGGTGAAGGAACATGATATCCCTAAGACAGCTTTTCGCACGCGCTACGATCATTACGAGTTCTTCGTTATGTCGTTTGGTTTGACCAATGCGCCAGCTGCTTTTATGGATTTGATGAACCGAGTGTGTCGGCCAATGTTGGATAGATCAGTGATTGTGTTTAATGATGATATCCTGATCTACTCGAGGAGCAAAGAAGAGCATGCCGACCACATTCGGGAGGTGTTGGAAACCTTAAGAAGGGAGAAGTTGTATGCCAAATTCTCCAAGTGCGTGTTCTGGTTGCGCGAAGTTCAATTCTTAGGTCATGTGATATGTCACACCCCAACCTGGACGGCAGAAACGTCGAGATGTGAGGGTTAAGATTGTTCACAGCCACATAACGCTATATTTAAATGTAAATATTAAAATTATAAGTTTCAAAAGACATTACAAACATAAGTCTCAAACATGAAATAAGTTCCAAACAAAACAAAACATTACATAAACATTTTATTTAATTAAATAGGTCCAAGTCCTAGTTTTATTGCAAGCTTTAAAAACCACTTAAACTTGAGGGTTACCTGAAACATGATAAAAATTAAAGGTCAACTATAAATAGTTGGTGAGTTTCCAAGGTTTTCATACATTATATGATAAAGTTACAAGTAGCAATTCATGTCATAGGTCATAAGTTAGTAAGGTTATAGAACATATATCGTTACAACCAAACCTCGACTTTATTACAAGTATATAAGATTGGGTAAGTGTATTTGGTTCCCATGATGAACAAGCATACGTCATCAGGAGCCGGCAATACCTTGGCTTTAGCACCAAATAGGCTTGTCAGGCCTAAAGATCTAAGACGTCGCCAGGCTAGCAATAGTTAATGATTGTAAACAAACTATGTATCTTATATAATCACTTATAACACACAAATAACCATGACAAAATATAAAGATGAATTGCAAGTGATTTACAAGTCTCAAATGTGTATAAGTGTATTATGTAAAGTAATCATGTTTCACCCCAAAATAGTGTGAAAAGGTAAAAAGGGGCAAGGAAACTCACTTGGCAATAAGTATAAGAATGATAATAAGAATTAAACGATGTTCCAACGAATTCTTTTACAAGGTGCCTAAACGTATATATTACAAGATTTAAGGTTAATAATAGGATCAATGATTAAACGCGAACTAGGGTTTCGATAAGGTTTTGGGTTTTTTTTATAAATAAATATGACTAATTATTAAATCATACATACATATTATATATAATATATATAATATATATATATATTATATATATATATATATATATATATATATATATATATATATATAATATATATATATATATAATCTAATGAAAGAAGATGCTCTTTAAACAATTTTTAAAGGAATTAAATCCTTTATAATGAGTTGTGAAATTTAATTATGAAAATGTAAATATGACTTTATAATTATCATGATAAATCTATAATTAAAGATAACGTAACGACCAATAATAATTTAATGATTTAAATTGTTATTGAAGATTTATTTTACAAAAATAACTAAATATCACATTTTTTAATAAATATTTGTTAAAGGGTTAAAAAATTAAATAAATTTACAGAAATAAGTAACTTTAAAATAATTAAAGTTCTACAAAACACCTTTTTATATTTTGCAGAAATTTTTTTATATTTAATTGAAGGCTAGAAAAGCCCCAAAAAATAAAGGAGGTTGCCCGATTCGAACCCGGGACCTCTGGGTGGGATATGCATGTGGCTTACCAATAAGCTAAGGGCCGTGGCCGTGTTATGAGATTGGTTTTAATTCTTAAAAACACATTTACAACTAAACCCCCAAACTATATGAACCCTAAATCGATTTGTCCCAATTGAAGGCCAATTTGTTAATGTTAATGCTGATTATCATGGGGCTTTTATTCCCCATGTAAAATCGAACAGGTATATGAGTTTAATTACCCGATTTGAAGTGTAAAACGCAGGAACAGATGATGAACAGATCGCGACCTACGAGTTGTTTGATTGATGCTCAAATGATGATGATAACCAAATTCGTTGCACAGGAGGTTTCTAATGGTCTTAAAGACGAAAAGCCCTCTCTTAATCTCTGTTTATGATGCTTGGAAGATGGGTTTTGATTTAGTTGCAGGTTCGTGAAAGTGGAGAGATTCGGAGGTGTATTTTTTGGGTTTCAGGTGCAATTGAGAGTTGTAAACAATTAGGTTTAGTTAGATGATTGTTCAGGTTCGTTTAATTAGATTATTATTAGGATTAAATGTTCGAACGACCATGGAGTTTATGGCTTCGATTATACACTCGATTAAACTTAGTAACCGGCATTTAAATGAGATTAATTGCTACGTTCAGGTTCGAATCATGTTCTAAAAGGGTTCGGGACGGTTTTTGGAATTAAAAACAGTGAAATTCCGAAGGTTTTGTGGTGGCCGGAAGGCCGCCGGACTTTGGCCGTGGGTTGGCCGGAAAAACGGGGAAGGGGAAGTGGGGTGGTTTGGGTTTCTGAAATTACACAACTGGTCCCTGAAGTTTATAAATGTTGGTATTTTATGTTAAAACTTTAAATTTAAGTTTCATAAATTACCTAAATTCCCCCTATACTTAATTTAAGTTTAAATCTTAACTAATTTGTTAATTCTAAACTTTTAAAAAATTATTATCATTATTAATGTCATTATAGTTATTATTAATTATTATTACTATTATTATTATATTTATTATTATTATTATACTTATTATTTTAGTTATTATATTATTATTATTATTATTATTATTATTATTATTATTATTATTATTATTATTATTATTATTATTATTATTATTATTATTATTATTATTATATTATTTATTAAGTTCAATTTAGTAATTAAATTATGAACCTTCTAGTCAAAGAATTAAAAACAACAAGGAAATTAGCATAGGCAATCCATAAGTTTCATAATTGACAACTTGACCCTTACAAGAATAAACGACATTAACTATTAGTTAACAATAAAATACGAGATGTTACATGATAAATCCCAAGGGAATTATGGTGGACCCGACAAAAGTGGAGGCGGTTATGCAATGAAGTCACCAAAGACGCCATCCGAGATTCGTAGTTTCGTGGGTTTGGCTGGCTATTACAGAAGATTCATCCAAGACTTTTCCAAGATCGCTTCTCCACTAACCAAGTTGACCCGTAAGGATGTGAAGTTCGTGGGGGGTCAAGAGGGCTTTTGAGGAGTTGAAGGCAAGACTGACCCAAGCCCCGGTCTTGTCATTACCCGAAGGAAGTGAGGACTTGGTGGTTTATTCAGATGCTTCCTACTCGGGGTTGGGTTGCGTGTTGATGCAGCAAGGTAAGGTGATAGCCTACGCATCCCGACAACTGAAGGAGCATGAGGTTAACTATCCTACTCATGACCTGGAGTTAGCAGCAGTGGTCTTCGCACTAAAGATTTGGAGGCACTATCTGTACGGGACGAAGTGCACCATCTTCACTGACCACAAGAGCTTGAAGTACTTCTTTGAGCAGAAGGATCTGAATATGAGGCAGAGACGATGGTTGGAGCTTATAAAGGATTATGTTTGCGAAATCCATTACCATCCGGGCAAAGCCAACGTGGTGGCTGATGCCCTTAGCCAAAAAGAGAGGCCCGAGCCGATTCGGGTGAAAGCTTATCAACTAATCATGACCTCCGATGTGATGAAGCAAGTCAAAGATTTTCAAGATGAGGCACTGAAAGAAGATCATTTTAACTCTGAAAGGATGAGAGGTTTAGTTGGGGAATTGGGTGAAAACACACTTGGTGTTAAAACTCGATTTGGACAAGTGTGGATTCCTCGTTTTGGGAATCTACGTGTGAGGATTATGGATGAAGCTCACAAGACTTGATACTCCATTCATCCTGGTGCCACAAAGATGTATCAAGATATGAAGAAAGATTATTGGTGGCCGGGTATGAAGCAGGACGTGGTGGAGTATGTGAGTAAGTGCCTTACTTGTTTGCAAGTGAAGGCCGAACATCAGAAGCCGTATGGGAAGATTCAACCATTCGATATACCGGAATGGAAGTGGGAGCACATCACCATGGATTTCATTACGAAACTGTCGCGTACGCCGAAAGGGTACGATGCCATATGGGTGACTGTAGACCGTTTGACGAAGAGTGCTCACTTCCTACCGATCCGCGAGACATATTCATCCGAGAGGTTGACTGACCTGTTCATCAAGGAGATTGTAACCCGTCATGGTGTGCCGGTGTCCATCGTGTCTGATCGCGACACCCGGTTTACCTCTAAATTCTGGAAGAAATTTCACGACGCCATGGGGACGAGATTACACATTAGCACGACTTATCATCCCCAAACTGATGGTCAGTCAGAAAGGACCATTCAGACCTTGGAAGACATGCTTCGGGCATGTGTGATTGATTTTGGGGGAAGTTGGGATGACCACTTAGCGTTAGCTGAATTCTCATACAATAACAGTTATCATGCCAGTATTGGCATGCCACTATACGAGATGTTATACGGTAGAAGATGTAGGACGCCCGTATGTTGGGGAGACATTGGTCAGAAAGAATTGGGAGGTGTCGAGGTGATCGAGGCTACGACCGAGAAGCTAGAAAAGATTAAGGCCTTTATGAAGGCAGCCAAAGATAGACAGAAGTCGTATGCCGAAAAACGACGCAGACCGATCCAGTTCCAGGTGGGTGACCGGGTTATGTTGAAGGTCTCACCTTGGAAGGGGATCATTCGATTCCGGAAACGAGGTAAGCTAAGCCCGAGATATATAGGCCCTTTCTTAATCATTGCTCGAGTTGGAGAGGTGGCCTATAGGTTAGAGTTACCAGAGGAGTTAAGTGGAATTCACCCGACATTCCATGTATCTCATCTGAGAAAGTGCTTAGCCGATGAAGACATGATTGTTCCATTGGAGGATATCGAAGTAGACGAAAGGCTCAATTATGGGGAGCAACCAATGGCAATCATCGATAGAAAAGAGAAGAGGCTGAGGAATAAAATGGTTCCTCTTGTGCGTATACAGTGGAAGCACAGGAAGGGATCTGAATCTACATGGGAGACAGAGGAAGAGATGAGGCAGCATTATCCTCACCTGTTCGAGGAATAACAATGTCCAAAAGGAATAACAGGTTTCGGGGACGAAACCTATATAAGGGGGGTGGACTTGTAACACCCGGTTATTCTAAAAAGACAAGAATTGAAGAATAAAAGAAAGAAAAGCAACATAGTCCAAGTGGAGGGACTAAAAGTGTCCAAAAGGACAAATCTTTGAAAAAGTTGGTGTAAAGGTGAGCATGGCCGCCCACCCTCACTTCACATCATCATCTTTCTTTGGTTTTAGAGAGAGAGAGCAGAGGAGTTCTCGGATAAAGAAAAAGAAGAAGAAAAGAAGTCGACTTCAAGGTAAGGATTCGTGGTTTTTATGTGTTTATGACGGGTTTTATCCCGGTTACATGTTTATGTGCTTATGTGTTTGTGTATGTGCTCGGGTGTGTGTGTGTGGTGGTGTTCTAGGTGTTTGAACTCATTTGCATTCGGGTTAGAAGGAAGATACACCCAAAGTAGCACCAGGTGAGTTTCTAGACCCCTGTTTCTACTTGTTTTAAACATTTTTTGGTCTGAAAATGTATTAAAACGTTTTTACAAGTTTATGTATGTATACCCGTATGTATTATGCATGCTAAATGTTGATTCTTGAATGCTTATAGGTTGTTCATGTTTAGAATAGCCATGTTAAGTTTAGAACAGATAGGTTTGATGATTGGGTTTGAAAACATACTAGGAACATGATATGCAGAAGGTTCATACGCCTGAAAATGCCATAGAAATGAATTAAGTGTAATCCATGCGCCTAAACAGTAGCCCATGCGCCTAAAATTACCTTAGAAATGTTTTAAGTATAGCCCATGCGCCCAATAGTATCCATGCGCCCAAAGTGGCCCATGCGCCTAAGTGGCCCATGCGCCTGAGTGATCCATACGTCTAAGTGCCCATGCGACTGAATGGGTCATACGCCCCAATAGTGCCCATGCATCCGAATGGCCATGCGACTAGGTGTCCATGCGCCTTAGTTCCCATGCGCCTAAGTGTCCCATGCGCCCAAGTACCCATACGCCTAAACAGGGCCCATGCGCCTAAATGGTGACATGCGCCTAAACCCTTAGAATTTAATGCAGAATGTTTGGGAGTCTGTGCCTTAGGGTTTTGACCGAGGGTTGACTAGGGCATATTAATGATGGGTTTCATGCATGATTATGAATGATAATGATTGATTATGATTGTCTTATGATTGTTGCTTATTATTATTATTGCTATTATTATTATTATTACTTATAGAATGTGACTTTACGTGGTATGTTTATTATCGTAAGGTAAAGTATATCGTAATAATAAAGAGAAAGAGCAATAAAGAAAAGAAGAGGAACATTAATAAAATGTTAACAAGTCTTGCAAGCTTATAGGAGGTACACGACCGTGTTGTCGTTAGCTCAACTATGCTGCGGGTTAGCTATCCTATTATGCACACAGGGCCAGTCTTGGAGATTGGCAGGACCCTTGTAGCGTACCCTGGGTGATTGGGTCGGCCTTGTATACAGTACACAGCACCCTTTCGAGGGATACAGTTGACCCTTTCGAGGGATATAGTTTACCCTTTCGAGGGATATAGATGACCCATCACCCGTTTTCTATCGCGCATATAGTTGCGGTATTGCTCATTGGTCCATACAGACAGTGAAAGATAAAGAAATAAGAAAACATAATAAACAAGGCATACAGTAAAGAGAACGAACAGTATTTGTTCATATAGTTATTGTGTGCTCGCATATACAGTAAAGAGTTGTATTTTTAAAGAAAAGAGTATTTTCATATACAACATACAGAAAGTATTTTATTACTATAAAACTAGAACTCACTCAGCAATGCTAACTTTTATACATTTTCAGTTGGCAGGTAAATATTGCTAAGGATGGCACGAGGGTGAAGCTACTCGGCAGGGAAAGAATGACATCCATTCATAACTATTATTGCTGTTGTTTTGTAATGCAATTAAACAGTTCTTTTGTATCTCATGAAATAATAGTGTATTGCTTAACAACAGTGTTTAATGAAATGAAATGAATGGTTTTTTATAAAATGATTCCGCTGCTTAAGTTTTTAAATTTATAATGTATTTAATGCTGTGAATGACCAACTGTGAGGTCTCCGGGAACGGGGTCTTACATATAATTATTTGATTTTTTGAACTATTACGTATATATAATTTTAATTATATTTTAGATTAAAATATTATACTGTAACTATTCATGTTTATTTTACATTAAAATTTAATCCGTTTATTTAATAAGTTTTTAGCCTATCTATCTATCTATAAAAAACTAAAATAAGCGTGAAACATTGTAAACCTCATTATACTTGCTTTCTCATTTTTTATATTATTAATAATAATATTGAATACTAATAATATTACTCATACTATTTTCAAATTAAAAAATATCTAATTTATAAATTTAAAACCTATTGTTTATTTATAACACCCTTTTTAAAAACAAAATTTATAAAATATAGAATACAACGAAATTTATCATTTTTCTTAAAACAATATATTTAAAAATCACAATTTTTATAAAATAAAGTTTAAGAAAAATACATTATTGTTTATTTACTTAAAGTAGCTATTTATACGTAATTATAATCATATTTTATCTTCAAGCATGATTTTGAAATGCATAAATTTTTATTAATAACTATTTAATATTTTATTTATTCAATCCGTGTATTACACGGGTACTAACATAGTAAGATTAATAAAAAAATCTTCATAATTTATTAGAAAACTATTTTGAATCTTAAAAGAGATTAATAATATAATTAGTAATTAAGGTAATTATTTAATAAAACAGAGAAACGGGGAAAATTTGGTGATGAGTAATATGATGTTGACACGTGTCCTACATAGTTACTATTTTATTATAGTACTAAGATATACATAAGAAGAGACGGCATAAGGAGAGAGTGTATGCAGGAAAACATAAAACAAGAATTTCATTATTTTTGTTGTATTCAACTTTATTTTTTTTAATGTTTATAAATTTTATGAGTAGGTAACTTTTTAATATTACCTAGCTTTCGTTGAAAACTAACATGCTTTAATTAAAGTTTTGGGTTTTATATCGTATGTTTGTTTTATTAATCTTAGAACTTGATTTTTTTCTTAATTAAATATGAACATGTATATTGTTTTATACTTGAAAGTTGTTGCCATGCTCGTGTATCCTTGATCTTGAATGATTGTGCACATCTGGATTAGGTTTCGTACGTTAAAATTAATTACTTTGTGTTTTCAGTTTTAGACTTTGATTAGAGATAATCTTAGGATCATTGTTTGTGATTTATTTTTTCAGCGTGCTACCTTGTCTACAACCAAGAGATGATAGCTATTGCTTAAAACTCCTTACTTAGTGCTTGTTAGGTTTAGATTTCACGAGAACGTATTTTACCTTTCATTCGTGGTGTTAGTGTTTTATGGTATTTAATTAGATTTAATTAGGTTGTCCTTATATTAGGGTTTGTGAATACAATCTTAAAGACACTATGGTAGTTATCTTTGGGGTGATCTTTCATTAGACATTTTAATAAACATATTCAGTGCTTCACACGTGTCTTTGGTTTTCTTAGGTAGTAGTAACATACCAAGTTAATGATCCATACTTTTAGAGATAGTCATACGAGTTGTCATACATGTTAGTTGGATGCTTACCTAGGTAGTTATTTCACATATTCGATCGAATTCAAGTTTTCAAGTTTGAATTCATATTTGTTTATCTCATTCTTTGTGTTTAGATTAATTGATTTTAGATAATTTGTTTTTATTTATTAATAATTACTTAAAATAATTCAGTTATTTTATTTATTAACAATTACCTAAGATAATCAAATAATTCGGTTAGAAGTCTATAGAGGTTCATTATCGAAAGTCGCCAACAGTGTCCACAAATTCGATATCAAGACTTACCTAAAGTTTACTATATTACGACTGGTACACTTGTCGTTTGTGTGAAATTTAGTTTGGAATTTCATTTTAGGTGAACAGTGTTTTCGAGGACGCATACAAGTTGCATCTCATCCAACTCTCTCTTATTAACCACACTCACAGCTGGCTTGAGTCCCTACCCATGGGATCCATTACCATATGGGCCGATATGCAAGATAATTTCATGTGCAAGTACTTCCCCCTTTGAAGATTTCTCGTTTGAGGAGCATGATCATTCTTCCTTTCAGAAGAATTCAGGAGTGCCTTTCTACAAAAGCTGGGAGCGGTTCAAGGAGCTAGTGCAAAAGTGTCCATATCATGGTTTAGAGGATTGGGTGTTAATTGAGAAGTTCTACAGTGGAGTTACTCCTGCAACAAGGAACATGCTTGATACTACTACCGGTGGTAATTTGAAGACCACCAATGCCGTTAAGAATTGTAACACCA
>JACVEC010000108.1:0-43432 GCA_025215565.1 Flaveria ramosissima | reverse complement strand
ATAAGAAGAAGAGGAATAATAAGAAATAATAATAGTAAGAATAAGAAGAATAATAGAATAAGAAATAATAAGAAGAATAATAATAATAATAATAATAATAATAATAATAATAATAATAATAATAGAATAATAATAATAATAGTAATAGGAATAATAATAGTAATAATAGAATAATAATAATAATAATAATATAATAATAATAATAAGAATAATAATAATAATAATAATAATAAGAATAATAATAGTAATATAGAATAATAATAATAATAGGAATAATAATAATATATAATAATAATAATCATTAATAGTAATAATAATAATAATAATAATAATAATAAGTAATAATAATAGTAATAATAGTAATAATATAGTAATAATAATAATAATAGTAATAATAATAATAATAATAATACAATAATAATAATAATAATAGTAATAATATAATAATAATAATAATAATAATAATAATAATAAAATAATAATAATAATAATAATAGTTTTTCATCTATATCAAAATTATTTAACTTTTTAACTATTATACTTCTAGCTGCTACTAAGGTTGTGGTTTCCCATGGCATTGTTCCTATGCTTCATCTTGAACAAATACTTGAAATTATATATTTTACTTAGAAAATATATATTCAAAATACGTTAGAATATGATGGTGAGAACACATGAATTAGACACTAGACAAATATAAAGCAAGTATGGTGTATATTAAGTACGTCCATCGTAATCAAACATGTGTTCAGTGTTCACAACCAATGAACATCTAAAATAACTTCTACTCACACCTCTTATTGTTATGAGCCAAATTTCAGTCATGTCTGTCAACATAAGTAACAAACAACATGTATATATATATCAACTGCTTCACAAGAAGGTAACATACAACCTGACGCTGGTGATGAAAAGGAGGTGGCTGAATAAGATCATTGTCATGCTCAACAAGGACGTCGTGAGGGATAGTCTGATCAACTACTTTGCTAGGCGCCACCCGCTGGTTAAACCAAGACCCAAGGATGGAAAGGTCTAGTTCTTTACTTTTACCCAAGATAATTCTAACTAGCCAGTTTATCTGATTTTTGAAGTTACTCGGTTTAAATTATGGGACTATGTGAGATAATTTTAATATGAGATGTAAAAGTCTTGTGGAGGGATGTAGGATAAAATTTTCAAAAAATGAACAAAATTAAGGAGTGTTTGGTTGGAAGAATGGAATGGAATGGAATGTAGTTGAGAAACTAATATAAATTTTAAGTAAAATTATGTTTGAGTGGGTAATGAAATGTAAACTCAAGTGAATGTTTCACCTCAAATTCCTTTGGTTGTGGGATTTCAAATTCCCTCTCTAGGTTGATTTTGAGTTGAATTCGTCAGATCTTTTTAATTATTCCTTCCGTTTAAAATTGTTAATTCCTAAGTTCTTGAATTAGAGTTGTTGATGTCAAGAGCGAAGTCCATGACAATATTGAACTACAAACTCATGATACAACGTTCTTGGTACTTTATATGAGTATGAGATTTTAATGGAATTTCTCAATATATTTGATTTCTATGTGATGTATGCGGAAACAAAATGATAAACAATTGAACCTGTTAATTCAACGAGCATATCGGGAACAATTCTTCTAACCATCGTTGATTCACAAAGAATGCCGATAATCAGAAATTCACACTAACACACACTGTGATAGAGAGAAAACAAAAGGTTTTTTTTATCAACTTCAATAATAATTCCACCCATTTCTTACATGCATATAAAAAAACAAAACAAAAGTCGAATGGACCACAAAACATAGATGGGCCAAAACCTAGGCCAAATATAAAATCTAAAAATAAGATAAAAATTGAAATAACTCATAAAATAAGTCGTTTTTGGGCCGAAACGATGACCTACGGCGGTTTGTGAAAACATACTCCAAAAAGACTATAGTTTGCTCCTCCACACTTGGGCTCACATCACTGCATTTTGATGCATTTACGTCAATTGTTTCTTGAGTCACCTACCTATCTTCATTATTTTGTTTGCATGCCTTACATGGGAACCTATATCGCTATTGGCTCATTTAATTGTTTCTTCCGCTTCTTCTTAAGGTTAAATTTTGGTTTCATGAATCATAAGATATGGGTTTTGTTGATCTCGTTGTAATTATAAGAGTAAATTACCATTTGCATCCCTAACGTTTGTTTATTTTAACCACTTGCATCCCTACGGTTTCAAAATTACCATCTGGCCCCTAACGTTTCATTTTTATATCCCTTTGTATCCAAAAGCCTAACACCGTTAGTTTTTCTGTTAATTCTTTTATAAAAAGACTAAAATGCCCCTACAGATCTGCAAACACCATTATTCCTCATGATCACAAACCCACTCCACCACAACCTCCCCCTACAGATCTGCAAACACCATTATTCCTCATGATCATCATCACTCTGCAAACACAACAGTCATCATCGATCTTCTTCAAGAATCAAATGAAAAGGGAGGTTTCAGCAGATCATATGGCGCCCAAAGAGCATCAAGAGGACACGGTCTCTCTGCATCAAGCCTCACCCACGGCTTCCCCTTCCCACTCCAATGCAACAGACTCACCGGACCTGGGTGCAGATCCCTACAAAGCCCCCTGAAATTATCACCACCAAGCCCATGCTGGTTCCACCGGTGCTCCACTGGTGCTATCTTTCCGGCGAACACCAGCAGAAACGGCGACAAAGACCCCAGCTCATATATCCTCATACGCTTCTGCAACTCCATCCACTTCTCTATCTTTTTCGTATAGTCGACGGAGCGCCACCGCTGGAGGTTGATCACCATCACGCCGGTGTTGAAGTAACAGGGTTTTCGATTAACAAAGGTGGAGGAGAGAGATGGGTTTGACCAGAAGGTGGGTGTGAAGTAGGTGGTGAAGTTGGCGTTGCAGTACTCCGGCGCGGCGAGGACGGCGGAGGGGGGGATGGGGGTGGCGGCGAGGGCGGCGATGTTTTTGACAAGGACGAGATCGGAGTCGAGGTAGACGACGGTGGCGACGGTGGCGGGAGGATTCCGGCGAGGTAGGAGCGGGCGTAGTTGAGGGGGCAGTCAAGGGCGAAGCGGAAGGAGGTGGAGATGAGGCCGGCAACGGTGGTGGTGTTGAAGGGGTAGATGTGGAAGTGGAGGTAGGGGAAGGGGTAGATGTGTGTTTTAATTTTAAGGGTAGTTTCGTCATTTTAATAATAATTTTAACAGAAACATTAACAGTGTTACTCATTTGAACTCAAACGGAGATAAAAATGTAACGTATAGACGCAAATGAAGATAACATGAAACGTCAGGGGCCGGATGGCAATTTTGAAACCGTAGGGATGCAAGTGGTTAAAATAAACAAACGTCAGGGATGCAAATGGTAATTTACTCTAATTATAATTACCAAGAAAAAAAAATACTTTTATGTCAAACAATCTATGTTATATCTAAATTATACAAAAGTGTATCTTTTAAGGTTACAAACTTATAACGCATAGTATTTTCAATACATATGAATAAATTTTGATTATTACATCAGACTATTTATTTAATATTAAACCAACTATGATGTTAGAGCATTTACAATCCGCCCATCATCACTAAAAATCACTACTTCAGGAAACATCTTTATCATCCACTCATAATCATTTTTAAAAATATTAAAAAATTTATGAGGGTTTTACCGTGTTTTCTTATTTGAGGAAACACGGTACAACCCTCATAAATTTTCTCATTCTTTCATTCACAAACACTCACAACCATGCTCTATAATATAGGGCATCCACTCACATAAAAATAAATAAATAGACTGTGAATGCTCTTACTCGGTTCAAAAATCTTGTTCGATCAACATCTCGATCCGACCAGCATGTCCGGTTCTTGTCCGGTCTGATTCTAAAAATGTTAGTAATAAAGAAAAAAAGTTGCTTTTATGATTTCTTTTATTAATGGATGTGGAGAACTATGATTGTTTCGAGGCTTGAAACTTTTTTTGAGGGTTGAACTTCTTATATTCTTTTAAAGCGATTTTGAAAAAAATATATATAATAATAATAATAATCCGTTTGGCCTCTTTTAAGGCCATTTCATGAACCACATCAAATGAATCATTAAAAGTTTTTTTCATTTTTGAAGCGTTTTTATGGTTTTTTATTTTCTTTTGACGGCCAATTAATAAAGTCTGGTTACCCAAGATACCCCAATGACGAAAAGACATCTCATACGCCCGCGAACACATATATCAACCGGGTAGCCATAACCCACCAACCACCAATTCCGGGGTAAACCCACCACCTGAAAAACCACTACGATAAAACATGACCCACCAACAAAATTTTGCTGTAGTAGAACTTAAACTCACAATCTCTACTAGAGAAATTGACAAAACTCCCACTCAACCAAATGTTTGATGGGCATGATCTATGTAAGTGATTTTTAGTGGGACCGCTTCAAAAGATAACTCTAACCGGTCTAAAAGAAACTTTTTATACTAGTAATTAGCTTAAGTAGTAAACATCGTTTAGTTTATATTATGTAATGTTTATATATGTTTGTTAGAGAACTTCATGGACCGCAACAAGCCAACAACCAAGTTTGAAAGCTAAAATTAAGTTTGTAGCTATCAAGAAATAAAGTTAAGACAACTAAAGATTGACACGAGTTTATACAAAAATGAGAGAAAAACGTCTAAAGACTTAATTTTAGAGATTTTCACACTCAAAGGAGTATAACGCACCTTAACTTTATTGTTCTTCGAAGTTTTTTTTGATGATCATATGATTCTTATTTGTTTACGAGTATTTTTTGGTAATTTAGCCTATGAGTCGGTTCCAGTCATTGTTTCGAGAGAATTATCCCTTTATTGGTGATCTAAATCCTTAAACTTTGTATTCTCATTTTGAATTAAAAGGTGTGATATAAACACTTCGGTATTGATTTGTTTTATATTCAAAACTGTCAATGTGAATGATATTTGCTAGGTGTGATGTAGTATGAACATATGTTGCATTTTCTATTGCTTCTTACGGTTTTAAGTTGCTGATTGTTTAACATTGACTATATGCACTCATATCAAATCTTAATAAATAATGTTCATACAGCATTTATATATAATAAATTAACGAGAAAAGAAAGCAGTACCATAGTAGAATATCAAAAGAGATTTCCTTAAAAAGGATCTACTAACCCAAAAGTTCAAAAGTAATATAATGTGCTTAGAAAATCAGTACTAATTCATGGATATGATACTAAAAAGATTATAATTAGCAACTAAAACATCTGGTTAGTACCAAAAGTTCAAAAGTAATCACCACCATCATCGACACCATTGTCAAAACAGTCCAGAACTTCGTTATCAAGTTCGTTTGAATGATGTGTTTCGAATTCATCTTCCATGTCTTCTCCATGTGGATCAAACTCTTCTTCATCCCAATAGTTATCTTCTTCTTCATCCCTATTTGCATTTGCTGCATCAACCCGTGTCGAATCTTCATTTTCTAAAACTTGTTTTTTTTCCATCTTTCCAATCAACCACTCGTTACTGTAATCAATGTCTTCCAAAGATATAGGGTCGTAAACAACATCTTTGTTACAAACAACATCTTTATTACGACAGGTCTTGAGTGCCAGGTTGTGTTTGACAAACACAAGGTCTTGCATCTTCTTGTGCTCCAATTGGTTCATTTTCTTAGAGTTGATCTGATAAAATTCGATAAACTTTAAATAGTTAAGAAAACAAAAGAAGTACGTATACTTGAGAGTTGTATTATGAAATAATACTTACATGCTCAAATGCGCTCAATTTTCTTTCACAAGATGATGAACTACATGTCAAACTAAGCACTTTGACAGCTAATTCTTGCAGATTTGGGACTTCTTTCCCATACAATTTCCACCAATCAGCTAATAACGAATTTAGAAGTTAGAACGTATTATAAATGAAGTATAATATAACTCAAAGCAAGATAGCTTACCGGGAGCTATTTTGCCACGTGCTCTAATTGCAAGATCATCACTAAACTGTCCCTCTTGGTTCACCCACTTTAGCAACTCCGTCATGATTAAGTCTTGTTTGGCATGGCTTGGGACAAGCTTTTTGATGCACTCCAACAACCCTTTCATCACCTCACTGTCTTTCTCAATGCTTGGGTCTGTGCAATAGAACTCTGGGTTAAAATAGTAACCCGCTACATGCAATGGATGATGGAGTTGACATTCCCATCTTTTGTCAATTATGTCACACACAACTTTACGATCAGCGTCCTTGTCAAAAGCTGATTTAATTGCTTCTTTTGCTGTATCCATGGCTTTATATATATAACCCATTGCGGGTTTTTTCTCGTTTTTAACAATTCTTAGTACTCGAACTAGAGGAGCCATTGCTTTAAGAGTCCACAGCAAATTGTTCCAAAAAGAAGGCATGAAAACAATTTTATTAGCCCTCTTTCCTTTGGTTTCTTTAGCCCATATACTTTCTGTCCATATTTCACTTGTGAACATGTTCCTCAAACACATCTTTTGTTTGCGTAAGCATTGTAAAGTAAGATATGTTGTTGTTAAACGTGTAATCCCATTTCTTGTCAGTTCCTTGTTCTTGGTGAACTCTCTCATCATGTTTAAAACACCATCATTGTTGTAAATATAACCAACAAGAAAAATTCCTCTTTTAATGGTTGTTTTGACTTTTGCAATATTACCGATATCCTCAAGCATTAGATCTATGCAATGAGCAGCACAAGGAGTCCAAAACAAATTTGACTTGATTGACATCAAACATTTGCCTGCATAATGAAATATATAAAAAGAAAATTAATACTTAATAGTGGAGATGAAATATAAAAGAAAAAACTCATGAACAACTAACCTGCTAGTATGGATTTTCTTTTACTATCAGTGATGACTTGAACAACATTAGCTTCCCCAATTTTCTCCACGAAGCTATCAAGCAGATCACACATCTGTGCCCCAGACTTTGATGATGCATCAATTGACTCCATAAACACACTCCCTTTGGAACTATTGACCAGAATGTTGATCACTGTTCTTTGCTCTCTAACCGTCCAACCATCTGAAATTATTGAACATCCATATTTTGACCACTCCTCTTTATGCCCTTCAATCCAGTGATTTACGTTGTCTACCTCTTTCTTAAGAAGTGAACCTCTTAACTCTTGATAACTAGGAGGCCTAAGATTTGACCCACAGTTTCCAATAAGCTCAATCATCTCTTTAAAACTATCTAACCTAGCAACATCGAATGCAACACCTGCTTGGTAAAAAAAACTAGCAATTGCTTGCATGGTTCTTGCTTGAAGCTCTTTGTCACAAGCATCATTCATGCTTGTTTGTTTTGTTGATTTTCCATTACTTCTTGTCATGCACAAGTCAGTTGGACCATTCACGTTTGACTTCATTCTTTTATCTTGTTGAACAATTTCTACTCCCCTCCTCTTGTGTCCAAGACCCACGTCTTGGTAACCATCAACAACACTCTTCTTTGACTTTTGTTTAAGCGTAAACGCTTTTAGTTCGTCTCTAACATCTTGGGGACACAAAATACATGTTTTCACATTTCTATAACCTCCAATTTGATGCAGCCTTGCTTGGGCAATCCCTCCTCTGGACACATTGTTGCAGAATAAGCAAGTGACACTATCGTCTTCTTCCAAATTGTTATATGCCCATGCGGGATCACTTTCCGCTGATTGAATGGATGTTGAATCACCTTCAGATTTCATTTTCTATGACATAAACAGAGCAGTGAATATAAACTTAAAAAAAAAAGACAAAATTATTTCATAACATTGAACCATGAACATAAACTGATAAACATAATACCAGTCTGATTTCATAGCACTGAACACAAACTGATCAATACATCTTGTGGGGACAATAAACTGTGAACATAACGTAATAAACACAACCGATGCTTACTTCATATTTCATAGTAGTGAATATTAATGATATCAGTGAACAGAAAATCGATCTAAATTCATAGCAATGAATCAAACTGATCAACACATATTTTGGGGACAATAAACTGTGAACATAAAGTGAAAAACATAAAAGATGCTTATTTCATATTTCATAGCAGTGAACATTAATGATATCAGTGAGCATAAAATCAATGGAAATTCATAGTAGTGAACACAAACCGATCGATACATATTTTTAGGACAAAAAACTGTGAACATAAAGTGATAAACATAACAGATGCTTATTTCATATTTCACAGCAGTGAACTTTAACAATATCAGTGAACATAAAAGTGATCTAAATTCATAGCAGTGAACGCAAACTGATCAATAAATATTTTTAAGGACTGTAAGCTGTGATCACAAAAGTGATAAACATAACATATGCTTATTCAAATTTCATAGCAATGACCACTAAAGATAACAGCAAACATATAATCAATCCAATTTCATAGCCATCCCAATGGGCTTACGAGTAAAGCAATTGCTTTAGGCCCCGAAAAATTTAAGAGCCCCAATTTTATAAAAGATCGGTAATTCTGTATTGGGTTTATAAATAGATCGGGTTCACAAGATGAAGCTCCATTCACCAAACTTGATTTCTTCTTCTTGAAAACACAAACCGCTGTCACGTTTTCAGGCTCGTAGACTAGAATTTACAAATGCTCAGTTTTGTGCACCCGTTTACTTACATGCATTACAACTATAATGCTCAATTTCTATAAGTTTATAGGCAACACAACAAAATGATAGTTAATTAAATAATATGCCTTCAAAGCCAACTTCATGAGAACAGTTGATCTGTTAATGTGAATGATACAAGTAACTCCTGGGAGACTTTATCAAACCAGAAAGAACCACCAAACCCGGTTTTTTTGTTTTAAAAGGTTTATCATGAAGCATAGATGACAGAACAAGCGATTTAGTACTCAGTAGTTAGCTTCTTTTTACATGCTAGTTTGCATCATCAAACATTTGATCAATAATAATTAATACACACAAAAACATATAAGTTAATATAAAAGTTTTAACGCAATGAGGTTCACAAAAGCCCCAAAATAGTTGAGCCAACCTAACAGCCGTAAACACAAACTGATAAACTGATCTTGAAGAAATATGAGAAATACAGAACAATGAACAATAAACTGTATTACATGGTAACGAAACATTAAGAATAAAGGCAAAAGAAAACCCACATTCTACCTTGAATATCGCTGCTACCGATCTGAATCACCGGAGAAGAAAGATCGATAGAAGACCAAAGGATAGCACGAGGCTGCTTGATAGCGTCGGCGATTTAGGTTAAAATATATAGAGAAGTATGAACCACTAAACCCTAAATCATTGCCCAAAATACAAAAAGAAAAATTTAAACATAAATCGTCACCGAATGAAGCGATCGCTTCAAAGCGCTTGAAGCGTAACGATCGCTTCACGAAAGCGAACGCCTCAAGGCGCTTAATCATGATCCAAAATTTTTGAGTGATCGAAAATGGGTGAATTGAATATAAGCGAAATTGAGTACAGATTAACGAAGAGGTATAAAGCTTCTGGAAATTTGAACATTTGGTTACTGGATTATGTTACAAGTTGGATTTGGTTTGTGAAGAAGATGAAAGTCATGGTTGAGTGAGATGGTGAAGGAAACCGGGTCGGGTTTTGGAGGTGGATTTGGTTTTAAAGGAGAGTGGTGTAGCCGCCTGATGGAATGGTTGCCTCTCGAGCATATTTAACTGTGAAGTTCTCCTTTTATTTACAACCAATACAAATAAAACACGTTAGTAATATTAGAGCTCAGATATTCCGTATAAATCAAAATTCTCTTTTGTGCACGGTCGATATTAGATTTATGTAGGGTGCAAGAATCTCTTGATTATTTTGTATATAACTAGTTTAATTTGATATTGTTCATAAATTATTATTATTATTATTTAATGGCAGCTTCGTAATTAGTGTTTTAACATATTTGATTATTTATATATTATTTAATAATAAAATTAAATGGAATTATGTTAAAATAAAATAAATAATATTATTTAAAATAGTTTTATATTAAAAGTACCGTTGGTGATATATAAATGTCTCCGTATCTCCGACGTATCTCTGGCAAAATAAATGTTAGAACTTTTGCCGCGTGGGCGATAACTCATGATTTGGTATCACCACATGACGATACATGTTGGTCAAGAGATTAATTTGGTAAAATCAAATGTCAATGGCTATATGTGTAAAGTTAACAATCGGCTATTCCGGTAATTTTTCCTATATATTAAATAAGTAACAATATAGCTTTTCAATGCCTTAACATAACCTAGCTATTTAGTCATAACAAAAGTCCAAATATATTCTAACTTTATTATAATTGCTTTATTAATAATTTGTTCAGTACTCATCATGATTCAATATCCAAACAATCACTGTATGACAATGGTGGTTGCCAAAGGGGGTCCATGCAAAGTGTTTGTGGGCATCTTTCTTTTCTTTACTTTATCATGTTTGGCATTTGGCAGCATAAGCTTCACTTCTATACATGTCAAAGTATAATTCCTTAAACACATTCATGATTCATATATTGTGAGCTTCTTTCTAATCTTTTAGCATCACCTTCTTTTAAAAGAAAGTTAAAATTGTTTTCAGGTTATTTTTGCCGATTTGATGTGTAATACTGAAAGGACATTGATTCAAAAAAGGTATGTAAAGTAAATAAAAACTAGTTCTAGTAAAAATATTATTTTTACAAAAGATACTAAATAATGAGTTTTATAGATAAGTTATAACTTATAATAAATTAATAACTTTTTGTCCAGATAGTGTCTTACAAATCTGTCCACCTAGGCGACACATAGACGTTGCCACACATGTCTTCATATCCTTCACTATTGAAATATTAACCTACTTCTCAATCTCATACTTTTAATATTTTTTACTTTTTAATAGATTTCAATAATATTCATTATTACTAATAAATACCTGGCACTTACTTTTAAATAGGTTTCATATTTCTATAATTTTTTTGATATTTGCATCATTTTTTAAATAACTTTAAAAAACAGTAAACCTACATTTCATTTCAAAATTGACGTGCATTATTTTAAAGATTTAATTTTCTTTCTTTATATATGATTCAATACTCGTTATCATAATCTAATATTATATTTGTCACTTTAATTTGATATTTTATTATGATAGATTTACATAATAATATTATTATCATTACACATATTAATGACATAATTCATCTATAATTGACTAGTTAATTCTCAGGTTGGTTTTTAATTTAGATTTATATATCTTTTTAATTCTTCCATAATTTCATATCCGTAACTGATTACCTTAATTTTGGTAAACGAATAATTGTATATTATGTTAATTATTGTCTTACAATACACAATATTAATCAAAAAGATGGTTTATGTAATGAAACAAAACTAAAAATGATAGCATTGCATAATCATGTTACTTAAGCTGGTCAGATCATATCTGAAAGTAACACAGGAAATCAGACTTTTACTCCACGTTTTAGTTTGGTACATTTGGATAAAATGATTCACTTCAAATTATATAGTTTTCCTATTAACCCGTGTAACAGATGGTTATCTAACCTACTACTAGATAATGAGTTTAAAAGGTTGTTTGTGTTTAATTTTACATGTGTTTGTGGAAGCCTTGCTTCTCAAACAAATTCTATTTTAGTTAATAGTTTGCTCCATAAAAAAGTGCTATAGGTTTAAATCTTTTACAAATATAAGATAAGCTTTAGTGAACCCTTGTATTACACGGGTTGAATAAATAAAATATTAAATGAAATGAATTTTTATTAATTATAAATAATATATTATTTAAATTACATACGAGTAAGAACTATAAATAGTAAGACATATATCAACTTTATAAAATTTTATTATTAAACTTTTTTTTGTTTTTCTAAAAAAATAAATTAAAATTTCGTTTCAAAACAAAACATTTTAAAAAAATTGTCATTTTTAAAATATTTCATGTTTTAAAAAAATATGTTGTTTTAGAAAAATTTCTTTTTATAACAATTTGTTTCTCTAGAAATAAACATTAATAAAAAGATCTATTTCTTAATCTTTTTAAAAATAATTTTTAATAAAAAAGAATTAAATAATATAATTAGAAATTAATGAAATTATTTATTAGGAGAGAGAAGCGAAAAAGAAGTTATTAAAAATAAATATGGTGTTGTAATGTGATATACTTATCCTTTTATTATAATAAGAAGATTTAATATCTGGGTTGAAAAAAAAAAGTTTAATAGTTTGAACACAATCTGTGTAGTTAATAGGTCCACATGGTGCCGTTCAAAAAAAGTCCATATGCCCACTTTTATTTTTATGGTAACTATGCGTTAGTGCACAAGTCTTTTCACACAATAAATCCCATGGATTAGAGTTTAGACAATGGGGGCTTTTGTGTTAATATCCTCTTCCCTTATTTGCACTAACTATTTAATAATTCTCATTTATACTCATTGATACATTGATACATCTATAGATATTAATAAAAGAAGATTTCTTGTGCCACATGTCATATTTTTAAACCACCTTTTTGACACTTGTCATTTTTTAAAACATCCTCACTTTATTTTCCCTCCAAAAGGGTATTAAAGTAATTTAAACACTCATACAATTTCTCTCTCTTCATAAAAATTAATTTGGTCAATTAATATATTTTTCTCTCTCATCTATATTTTTTTAAAGTCAAACTATGTTTTTAAAAATAATTTTTATTAAGAAAATTAAAATTCATATATTTTCTAAAACATTGAATAAGTCCTTTTATAAAGTAATTATAAAAAATATGGAATTTTCTAAAAGTAGTTTTAATAAAACAACCAAAATAATTAGAAACTTGAGTTTTTAATAAACAAGATTTTTATAAACAATAAATTTGTATAATAAAATCTTAAAATAAATATTTAAAAATGAAACTATTTAGATAACAGATTTATAAATAGTATAATTATTTTATCTCTTGAACAAGTACGTATATATAATTTTACATATCTTATATTAAAATATCGTACTGTAACTTTTCGTGTTTATTATTAAATATAATCCGTTTAACTAGACTATCTATTTAGCTATATATCTATCTGTCTATAATCTATATATTGTTTATTTACTTGAAATAGCTATTCATATGCAATCAAAATCATATTTTATCTTCAAACATGGTTTTATAATTCATAAATTTTTATTACTAATTATTTTATTTATTCAACCCGTGTAATACACGGGATACTAACCTATACATATATACATGTATAGACGTATTATTTATACAATATAAGGTTAAACTAGAAAAGAGAAAACCCTTAAAAGCTTTCAAAAAAATATGAACCCTTAATTTTTAGAATGGATGGATGGGAGCGTGTCATATCACGAGTGTAGTATTTAACATTTGAGGAATGATAGAATAGGAAAAGTCAACTAACTAAGATTCTTAGCGATTTCACAAGGCTTTTTTCATTTTTTATACTTTTGTAACTTTTTATCATCATTTTTTTTTTAAAAACTATATTATAAAATCAAACACTTTTTTTAATATGAGTATGGTAATTTATATATAAAACAAATAAAAGTCTTTTTTAAAAGCATTGAATTGTGCAGTTTGTACCTGCGTTTTACCCAGGACCGGCTCAACGTTTTCTGGGGCCACAATCGAACTAAAAAAATGAGGCCATTTTGAAAAAAAACACAATCTAAATAAAAACAACCTAAATAAACTTTTTTGAACAAAAGCAATAAATCAAAGAAAATATGGTATACTAAACTTGAGTACTTAATAGTTGATTTCTTTGAAAAAAAAAGAAGCAAAAAAGGGCTAGTCGATGTCGATTAGATCAATCAAAGAGGAAAACACTTAGTAATGCTTGTTTGTTTTGTGAATTGTACGGTTGTGTTTCTTTATTAACATATCAAATCATCAAAAATTTCATCACGACTCAACCATCAAATATTATTCCCGTTTCAAAATTTCATTGATTCATATAATACCAAAACCCACTATAATTTCTTTTAAAAATGGGGGCCAAAACTCGTGGCGTCACAGGTTACATTATAGATCCGGCCCTGGTTTTACCCTTTTGTGTATATAACATTTTAGATTTGTTGATAATGTTATACACTTTTGACATCAAATTTAAACACCGTGTTAAATTAATTTTTAATGTTTTACAATTGTAACGTTAAATTTAACCTAGACTTGGTCTTTTTGTACATGACATTTTACCTTTCTTATATATGATGTTTTAGTTGGTGATGATTTATACATTTTTAGCATCAAATTTTAACAAGCATTCAATTCGTCATTGTGTTATATGACTGTGGCGTTTAGTTTTGACTTTAGATTGGGTGTTCTGTACATGATGCTTTCCTTTTTTTTGTACTTGGTATAATTTGGTGACAGTGTTTTGCATTTTTGGCATCAAAGTTTAACATGACACTTAGTTTCGTTGTGTTTTGCAACCAGAGCATTTAATTTTATCATGGTACTAATTAAAACGCATGTACAGAAATATAAAACGTCATGCACAAACGCTCAGTTCAAAGCTTTTAAAAAATTACGTGTTTTTATCAAAAGTTATAGCAATACCATACTAATTTCAAGATAATAAACATTTGATTTTACTGTGTAACTTTTCTAAAAATAATAACGTATAAAAAACTACAAACGTTTAAAAAAATGAATGAAATACTTAGTGACTTGCATGGGCATTGTTTTTATTATTATTATTTTTTAAAGAGGTTACCTGGCCTTTTCTTATTTATCATTAGTCACGCTCTAATGTATTTTTTGACTAGTCTTTCCAAGGTTTCCTTCTTTCTATATTTTATAATCACATATCAAAAGGGAAAGTGAAAGTAGGTTGTAGTGGATAAGAATATATATGACACATTACAATTACAATTACAATCACAATTGAGATCATTAAGGAATGATGGAAAGAAACATGGGTGTCATCAAACTCATTCTCCTTCTCTTGATTCTATTCAACTTCACTTCTTCTTTATCATTTGCTCATACTACCAACAACTACTCAGGTTCTCTCTCTCTCTCTCTCTCTCTCTCTCTTTCTCTCTCTCTCTCTCTCTCTCTCTCATATATGTGTATGTATGTATGTATGTATATATGTGTGTGTATGCACTATGTAACTATGTTTCTTTTTTACAAAACTTTTGGCATCCATCTAGTTTAGCAATCTCTTGATCCATACTCATTTCTCATATCAAACCGAATTCTATATAAATTTATGAGAAACCTTCGATATGAATTTGTCGTGGCCTCTTCCGGCTATTAGATCAAAACATTACAGTTTGATCATCTTCATAGGTTGTATTACATGTTTACTTGAGGGTTTTCACAATGATATTGAAGTTAAAAACTGGACTATTTGACCTCAAAAGAACACTTTCTAAAAAGTTGGGTCACCTTAGTTTGGTAGAAAAGAGGCCTCTAACGTGCAAAGTGAACCGATGGTGTCTCATCAATCACGAGTTTGGATGTAAAGTGGTTCCTAAGAAACGTGTGTATGTGTTTCGTTATCAAACACAAATTGTTACATGATTATGAAAAAATAATGTTTTCATGTAGTTGCATAAACAAATTATTACATGAATACAAATTATTGCATAGTGGGCGTTGTTATAACTACGGTACACCCATTATATTATTGGAACACTCTTATACTCTTTTATTTCTTTTTATACATATACATAGAGAAAGAAAAAAAATCATGTTTCGATAATACATGAGTGTTCAAATAATTGTATTCTTATTATAATACGGTATCTTTTTTTCTGAATGACAATAATGTTTTCTATCTAGTGATCTTTTAGGTGAATGTTATGAATAATATAATAGCTTTCATATTTGTTATCACATGAACATTATATCTATTGTTTATTAAATTATGGTCCTTTAAGATTCCCACTAGTATATGATATTATGGTAGTTTAGGATCAGGTTGTTCACGAGCTCAATTCGAGCCGAGCCAAACACAACTCTAGCTTCAGTTTAAATTATATGATCTAGCTCGTTAGATCGGTCGGACATTTCATCAACCATATGTGTTATGTCACTAATCCTTAAATAGATGTATCTTGAATAACCGAGGATAAGTAGATTAGTTATTGACCTAAGAAATCGAAAATCAAATTCTTTTGATTTGCCCAAGCTTGCTACCGTTATCCATGGTCGATTGATCCTTAAGGTGGTGGATCGGTCGGACCTTGCATCAACCATATGTGTTATGTCAAGTATGATTTACTTTGTTTGTTTGGTTTTTTTTTGATATTCTTGTGACGGTTTAGGATGATGGAATATGAATAAACGAATAATTATATATAACGTTCATTAAAACAAAGGATGATTTTCAGTATGGGTAATTATAATCGTGACACATGATTTAGAAATTTAAGGACATATGTAAACCATAATTAAGATTTCACTCACTATATTAAGGACATGATTTATAGATTTTGAAACGTGTTCAACTCATTTGAAAAGGTCTTTATAAACACACTTTCTGCATAAGATAGCAAAATGAACTTTTTTTACATATAATTAATTAGCATTGACAAACAAATCATACATAGATTTTGGATTGTATCATTCATAACATAACACTTTATTACTCATAAATTGGCAGGAAAACTACGAAGAGATGGAGTCGTAAACCAAAGTAAATTTGCACACGCTGGTGCAAGAGGTGGTGGTGGTGGTAGCAGTAGTAGTGGTGGTGGTAGGGGCGGTGGTGGGCAGTCAACTAGAGGCAACTATGGAAATGGTGGTGAGTCCAGCTCCTCCCAACGAGGAGGGAGCGGGGCGGTCATACCTGTATATGCTGCTGCCGGAGCCGCTAGTAAACCCAACAACCACCACAACGATGCAAACACTCATAGTCACGGTCTGAAAGATATGGTTCTCATCGTTATAGCGAGTGGCTTAATATCACTTCTACTACATATGTTTATTTGAACATTCACATTAGTTTGTTTGTGCATCTATAAATATGTTTGATAACTTAAAGAGACTTGTATATTGGAGCTTGGTGGTTGTGCACGTTAATAGTTATTACGAACTAATGTAATATTTGTTAGTTGCTAAAGACTTAGCTTTTAACAAATAGTAGCATATATAAAGATTTTTAGACCTCGTATAATATTGATATATAATATTATAAAAATATTCTTTATGTTTATATTTACAGGTTTCATCTTAAATTTAAAGAAAACACGTTGAATATCCCTCATGTTCATATGTTGTAACGTATTACGTGATTTTCAACTAACAAACGTTAAATTTGAGGATTAAGTGGAGTCGTGTATGACATATGAGAACAATTTAGTCATTTACATTTTTATAAAAAAGTCTAATAATAAACAAATAATTGGCCACACTTGAAAGAGAATACCGTTAACTTTATCTTCTTCACTTTGTCTTAAGTCACCCATCATTCACAAATTGAATTCACAAGCAACAAGTTAAATACCCAAATTAATCAAAGATCCAAATTAAGCCCTCATAAAATCATCAAATCAAAATTAGGTCTAGGTAATCCATGTAAACTAGTAACATCCTTGTAATTAACGCTAATAGTTTCAAACTAAATACAATCTATATTAATATGGTAAGATAACGTATAACAAACAAGAAAATAAGCCATAGTAACATCATATATACCAAAATGCGTATATTATTGCAATTTATATATAAACTAGTATTAAGCCCCTCGCGTTGCGGTAGGGGGCATAAAACCAGTGGCGGAGCTTCAACAATCTCACAGGGGGAGCGGGGGTGAAATTAAATTTTCTTAGGGGGGGCGAACTCGCTATATATACAAAAATTTACACTACCGGATCAAAAATTTACACTATCGGACCAAAAATTTACACTACCGGCGAAAAAAAGAGGGGGGGCGGCGGCCCCCCCCCCCCGGTCCCAATGAACCTTCGCCACTGCATAAAACCATATCAAATAGCACGAATGTCACACACCATCAGCGACCATCAACACCGGAAAAACTCGTATTAAAAAATAAATAAAAACGAAAAAAATAAAACTAACAAAAATAGACGTAAAAACGTTGAGCCACGCACGTGACACGTAAAACTTAAAAAAAAAATAAATAAGTCGATCTAGGACTCACACATTACGACGGGTATGTTAAATGGGAAAACAATAAGCATAACAATGTTGAGCCACAAGTGCATGTTACAACGTGTTAACTCTCAAAATTTAGACCGTATATCGAAAATTTTGTAAATATGAAAGTATTGGGAATTAAAGTTGAAAGTAAAAAATTATAAGAATTAAATTGTGAAATATGTAAAATTATTAGTTTTAGAACAAAAGTATAAAGAAAAAAATGTACAACCTTTTGTGCACATTGTACAACAATTAATGCATATCATCCAACACTTCAAACTTAATTGACTAAGAGACAACTTAAAGTACAACTTTTAAAACATATAATACAACCACAATGCACCAACCAAGTTGGTAATTAGTATTATATTAATAAGCGTTAATATAGTGACACAATATGACTTGAATAAAGCTTTCGTTTATCATATAACTTTTGTTATTTTCCCAAGTCAATATTCATGTGTGTCACGTAACTTGCGTGGTTAGGTTACGTAGTTAGCTTGAAAAGAAACATGATATAGACTATTCTTTTTAAGAATAGAAATGTTAGGGTACGTTTTAAGAATAATTTATGTGTTGTAGTTATTTTAGATTCCATATATTATTTTCTTAGTAAATTACAAATTGAGTAGATTGTATTTTTCATACTTTAAATGTACCTTAAATTTCACTTTTCGATCTAAGGATGAAGAAATTACAAAAAGGAAAAGGTCTTTTATGTCTGTGTTTTGTAACAATTTAAATCCTTTCCACTAAAATATAGGACATTCTTTTTGAAACTTAAGATAAACTTTGAGAACGAAATGCGGAATGATAAAAAGTAAAATGACTTAAACTGCCAAAAAAAAAAACGAATAAGGATGCTTTTATCACTATTCTAGTTTAAGTACGAAAAGTAAAATTTAATTTAAACTCAAAAGACGAAAAATGTATTCACTATTACAATTTTTATAGTCCTAAGTTTTGTAAGGTGTTAAATATTTGGTACAATCGTTACAAGTTATAAGTTATGTGACATTAACATTATATACATATTATATGTATATACCAAATATGCATATTACTTTTAGGAAAATATCACAGAATAATAATCAAGTTTTAAAAATGTTCTAATTTAATCAATCATTCATATTTTTTTAAAATTGGACCATCAAATGATCAAATTGAGTCATCATTAAATTTTCTTATGTCAAGAAAGTAACGGTAGAGAAGAAGTGGGGGTCAGAATTTTTAATATATAAAACAATATTAAAAAATAAAAAAACATGTTAATTATAAAAAAAATTATAAAGAAAGTACCTGAAATTTATGTCAGCGTTCTATATCAGCATCAAAAGATAGAAAAAAAAGTATTTTATAATTGAAACCAAAAGTATAACATGCTAAAATACATGTTAAGACTTTTAATTTATATAAAATATAAAAACTGAGTGACCTAATTGAAACATTTTTAAAACTTAAGTTATTTAATTGAAACACGTTTAAAAGTTGATTATTATTTTACAAAGTTACACTTTAGTATACCATTGTTTACTTTTGTAAATCAAAGTTTTTTGAACGACGCATGGGTCGAGCTTAGAGCCCGTGAAACTCATCACTACATCATAAGGGTGTTAAAAGTGGTTTAAGCATATTATACACACCTCTTGAGTGTAAGCTTTTAACCTTTAACTAGTGTGTTCCAACCACGCGCGTTGTGCGCGTTATAGTCAAATCGAAACAATTTGTAGCTGTATAACTATAATTTTTGGGCTAAGAATCGATATTCAGTTGTGGCTGCTAACCGTAGACGGTAGCCATGCCAAAGCAGCCGACACCACTCCGGTTATCTCATCACCACCCTCGAAGTTCATCTAGTCAACAACACAGTAGTGATGGCTAAGCACAATTGAACTAAAAGCAAGTCTCAAATGAGGTGGTCCTCATCATCATCGACACCTAGAAACAAAAGCCATCGGTGAACAACACATACCAACTATACCATTTACCCAACAACTCAAAGTCATGCATGAGGCAGTTGCACAATAAGGATCACAAATGGTACTACAAACAATAGAGCACCGAAAAGAGAACCCCAAAAGCAAGTCTCAGATGAAAAGATCACAATCATCGACAAAAAAACACCATTCTTAGTTGGGTGACAACATCAAAGGGGGAACAACGGTGGTCGCACCACCACCGCCGCCAGCCCTAATCGCACTACTGTCACCACCGGTCACCGCCATAGGCACAATAGCCAAACCCATCACCGCTGGAAACAAGCGTAATCATCAACAATAATAGCAAAAAAATGCACATAGGGTAGATTGAAAAACCCTAAATGGGATAGGGAACAATGGTGGTCACACCACCGTCGCCGCCACCCTAGATGAAGACCAACGACCCCACCTTAACCCTAAAGAGGAGGCAGAGCGACCACCAGGTCAAACGGCGGCGCCAACACCGACCATCGACACCCCTAACCAGAATAGCAACAGGGGGCAACTACCACTGATGACCAAGATCGAGGGAAGAGGGGTTTGATTCGGAGGACGACTAACAACGATGAGGCCGAAACATGAACCGTCGGCCGGACCGTTGAACAAAGACAGGGAGGCGGAGGCTGCATCGCCGACGATAGCTCCGGAGATCTCTCTCCATGGGGAAACCAGAGAATACCATATAAAGAAAGAAGCTTCTCAAGCATAGAGATGACCAACCGCGAGAACCACTGCCGATCGTCACTATAGCAACCAGCGACACAACCTGAGAGCAAGAGATAACCACCACCGGCGAGCACGACGGGATTCTCGAAGGCGTACCAGTATTAAACCATCCAAAAAGGAAAATCACATAAAACCCAAATAGACGGAGGGAAAAAAGGCGGTGGTTAACCGGAGAGCTGACAACAGCGGTCAAGCCAGCGCAGGCAATCGCCGGCGACAACATCCTGGAGACCATCAACCTCTCAGAGTGAAGAATAATTCCAAGCAACACAAATAGGGGAAGGAAAGACAAAAGGGGAGGTGCTGCATTGATGGATAGTACTAAAAGCATCACAACCAGTAACATAGAAGTAACGGTTCATCCTGTTATAAATTAATATAAAGGTAAATTATTCTCTCACTTTTAGTTATAGTTACCAGTTGAACTCTATATGCATAACCATTTGTTTAATTTTAATTTTGCTCCTTAAGGTTTGACAAAAATAACTATTTTCCTACAAAAGATTAAAAACATTAATTTACCTTCAAAATTTCATATGTTGTTTCAATTTCACTCCAAAAGTTTCACTATTTTGGATAAAGCTGAAACAACTAATGAAACTTTGGACTGAAATTGAAACAAATTATAAAACTTTTGGAGGTAAATTGATGTTTTTAAGCTTTTGGAGGAAAATAGTTATTTTTAACAAACCTCAAAGAGTAAAATGGAACTTAACTCAAGTTTAAATTTGATATATTATAAAATTTTAAATATATTGTTACGACATTTTTATTATTTTAATGTAAATTTCATTCAAAACTGAGTTATGCGTTACAATGTGCATGTCATCAAATTTTAAATCTCATTCAAGGATTGTCTTTTACTATTTTTTAATGCTTTCCTCATACAATATTTAATTCTTGATGTTTTATATATTTCTGGATTTGCCATTTGGATACTTTTATTTTCATTATCGTTTTGACATCAACTTTTTAATTAGTAAAACCAAGTTGTAAATAATAGTATGCATGTAGTTAATAAGCAAATGTACAAACCCAAGCCACTTCAAAATTTTATAATTTACTTTTAAAATTTGATTTTCTTTAAATTTTGAACATATCATTATGACGTGCTTACTTTTATATACTTTTTGATATAAATTGTATTTGAAATCACTAGGTGAATAGTAATGTATAAGTCATCGAAACTAAATCTTACAAATCAAAATGGTATCATCGCAGCGCACGAGTTTAACCTAATAACTTTTACAAAAAACTAAAAATATAAATAAAACCAAAATCAACACCCAAACCCCACCCACTCGACCCCAGTCTTCTCATAATCTCTCACTTCTTTCTCTACTTCCTTTGGTTACCGACACCCTCGTACCATCAAGCACCACCATGCACCCATGTGCGAGACCACACCAACAAAAGCTTATGGACTCGGGTGGGTTATTATAAAAAGGGAGGAAAAATTAATAAGTGTGAGAAACATTATTATCCATTACATCTTAGATCCAAAGGCTAAGAAAATTCAGTGGCCTAATGGTAAATAATTAAAACTTTAAATAATATATCAATAGTATTTTAGTCTTAACCATATTTTCAAATTTTACATTTTCTTTAAATGCTCGTAACTTTTACATACAATATTGTTTTTAAAAAATATATACCAAAAAAACACAAGCGTTTTTTTAATCTTTAAAACATCTATAACTTTGATACATTAAAAATAAAGTTTTTTTTCATGTTAATTAGCTCATTGTGTAATATTCGTCAGCTCATTGTGTATTATTTATCAGATCATTGTGGCTAATGTTGACCATTTTGTTATGCTTTGTGTTTTTTAAAATGTAGATTTTCAAATATCACAATGTTAAAAATATAATTTTTTAATACGTTTTCCAGTCCATTATGTAATTCAGATTAGGTTCTTGTGTAATCTTCATCAAGCAGCTCATTATATTTATTCCTAATCATTGAGTCTAGTGCTAGTTGTTATGTTAAACATTGTGTCTAATGTTAACTATTATGTGTAAGGATTCCTTAAGTTTGATGCAACCCAAAACATCCTAAGTGTCTCAGCAACATGCACTAAGTACTAAAGTGAAGAATGCTTCGGAAGTTTTACACAATGCATTAGAAAATACTCTAAGTGTAAAATCTTCCGAAGCCAAGACCAATATCTTCCGAAGCCAAACATGAAGTCTTCCGAAGCTTCAGAGACAAAGTCTTCCGAAGCTTTAACCTATGAAGACAGATTTCTTCCGAAGACTTTTAGTACACATGCTTTATCTGATGTACTGTTCCATAAAGCACCTTTTCCGCTGCATCTCTGTAAAGTCACCAACTTACATGAGTTGGTGAAAAGGGCCTTGCTTTTGGTAACTGTACATTGAGGTCTTGAGTCTGTAACTTTCCACTTTATGTACTTTATCCTTTTTGTAATGTATAAGGATGTGAGCTATGGCATGTCATAGTCACAAGGTCAAAAGGTTGATATGCCTTTTGATCCTACAATTGATTTTGTTAGTGTCTAGTCAATTGTATCCAGCTGGCTTTCAAAGTATAGCCGGCTGTAGGTTGTAGTATAAGTATTTCAAGTTCTTGTATCTTTCTTTATGCTTTGTAACACTTGTAAAAGAACTTGAGAAAGCAATATACTGCCTCCTTGAAACCCATACTCTCCTGTTCTGTCTCTTTCTTTACTTGTGTTCTTTGTATCACTTTGGTTAACCCAGTTCACTGTTTGATTAAAGTTTAGTTAATCTCCTCATTGTGTTGTTGTGTTGTAATTGTGTTTAAGCCCTTAAACGGTCCTGCAATTGGTATCAGAGCTTTCCAGGCTCTTGGTATAAGATCTAACCATCTTAAGATCCCTCACACACACAAAAACTAAACTCTTCAAATGGCTTCTATCTTAAAGACTGATATGGAGACTGGAACCATGAACAAATCCCCACTGATCACTCTTGATGATTTTGACACCTGGTGCATGAGGATGGAAGGCTTCATCAGGTCTCTTGATTCAAAAATGTGGGAATCTGTTGAGAATGGACCTTTCATACCCAGCACCCCCTCTGCTACTGGTGCTGGTATGATTCCTAAAGATGTGGCCAACTACTCAGATGAAGATAGAAAAAGAGTAGAGATTGATAGGAAGGCCATGACTGCTCTTCAGACTGCTCTCCCAAACTCTGTATACAGAGGTTTTAAAAAGTGCAAGACAGCCAAACAGCTATGGGATGCACTGAAGCTGATGTATGAAGGCTCCTCTGAAGCCAAGGAGAACAAGAAAGATCTTCTGAAGCAGCAGTTTGAGAATTTCACCTTCAAAGTAGGTGAAACCATGACCCAACAATACTTCAGGTATGTTGAGATTGTGGATACCCTAGTGGATGGAGGAGTTCCTCTTGAGAACAGGGACATTGTAAGGAAGTTCATGTCCTCTCTTCCTAGGCAATGGACACACTACTGTGTGGTGATCAAGAGGACTGAGAACCTTAAAACTCTTATTCTTACAGAGTTGTATGGGATTCTCAGTGGATACCAGATGGAGATGAACATGCAAGGTTCATCTGGCAACTCCAACAATCAAATGGGTTCAGCTCTTCATGTGGTTGATAGGGACAGCATAGAACCCCAACATCATCTCATATGCTACCCTGACAACTCACAAAAGGGTCCTTTCATCACCTTTCCGGAGACACCAAGGGAGAACTTTACTCAAGGAAGCTCATTCCAAGAGACAAGTTCTTCTCAAGCCTTTGTGTCTACTAATGAAAGCTGTGGGAATTATCTCTTCACTCTTGAAGACCTGGACTGTATCCATCCAGATGACCTGGAATACATGGATATAGTTCAGCAGATGGCTCTCCTCACTCACAGAGCCAAGAAGTTCTACAAGAGGACAGGAAGAAGATTTCCAAGCAATGCTACCAGTGGTAAGTTTAGGCTGGATAAAAGCAAAGTTAAGTGTTACAACTGTAACCTTATGGGTCACTTTGCTAGGGAGTGTAAGGCACCTAAAGCAAATGGAGGCCAAACACAACCCAGACCAAACTACACTGACAAAGCCCCTCAGGCTGAGAAGACAAAGCAACATGCTGCTGTTGCTGTTGAAGAGGGAGGCTTTGACTGGAGCTTTCAGGTGGAAGATGCTTCTCCAAACCAAGCACTGATGGCTGACTATGATGAAGCCAAGGTATTGGAACATCTCTGCTCTCCTGAATGCATTGTTAAAGTAAATAGATACAGGTCCTACAACTTAGAGATGAGATCTGATCTTGAGTCATTAAACATATTAAAATCTAATTTTAGAAAGTCTGAAAATGATTACAAGTTAAAGATAGAGGACTTGGAGAAAACCATTTCAGTACTAAAACATGAACATACAGATTTTGGAACTCAGATCCACGATCTCATAACTAAGTTGACTGAGTGCCAGGCTGAGCTTGTGATCAGTAAAGCCAAGGCAGAGAAGAGTGTTCTTGAAGAAGAGACCTTCAAGAACATGATATCCTCATCCCTGCACAACAAAGTCTGTTATCAAAATAGACAGGGACTGGGATCAAATGAGATAGCTCCTCCACACACAATCTTGTCTGTAAGATCTCCTAGGTGTGGAACTTGTGAAGATGAGCTTCCTCTCATAGATCCTATAAGTGAGGATGATGAAGAAGTGATAGTGAAGAATTCCTCTGAGAAGAGTGAAGAAGAGGATTCTTCCAAGGGCCACTATCCTTCTGAGAAGAAGAAATCAACTGTGATGACCAAGTCCAAGAGAAAGAACTTGATCAGGAAGAGCAAAAGGAAAGCAAAGAAGGCTCAAGAAATCAAGGCTACTTTTGATGCTAAGCAGAAACAAGTGTTTATCTCTGCAGGTTTCAAAGTAGTAAGGACTGAAGACATCAACCAAGACTCCTCAGCTAAGAGTCATGGTTCTTGTTCAAATCATCTCAGTGCAAAGAAAAAGACTGAGCTGCTGTGTACCACTGCTGCACAGCCTGGACCATCAAACTCCAAGAACAGTTCACAGCCCAAAAGAACTGTCTCAGCATCTACCAAGATGAAGGTGGAGAAGGGATGCGACCAAAGCCAGTCTTGCTCTCAAAAGGAGACTTGTTTGAAGAAGAAAATGTTGTGTGTCATGTGTGAAAGTACTTCTCACATTGCTAAGGATTGCCCATACAATCCTAAAAGTACTGTCCACATGACCAATACAAAGACTTCAAAGAGTCTCAAGAAGTCTCAAGCTTCGGAAGGAAAGTCTGTTTCCTTCGGAAGCTCCAAATCAAAGAAGAAGGTAAATGGAAAATTACCTTCGGAAGCAAAGTTGGTCTCGGAAGAAAGGAGTTCTTCCGAAGCACCGAAGTCTGCTGCAGTGACTATAGATTCTTCCGAAGGTTCAGTCATCAAAACTTGTGAAGTTCCAAAAGCTTCTAAGGTTTTGAAGGTCAAGTCCAAGACTCCAAAGGTGGTGTGGAAGTCTAAGAAAGACCAAATGACTGAAGTTTCTTCATCAACAACAGCTGAAGATCCCCATAGTACAACCATAGGATCTATTACTGTTGCATTACCTTCTATCACACTTAATGAGCCCAAGACAAGTAAGGCTTGGGTTTCCAAATGTAACTAATCATTTTCTTTGTGCAGGAACAGCTCAAGACAAACAGGAATGTCTGGATAATTGACAGTGGCTGTTTCAGGCACATGACAGGCAATAGGTCTCTACTCCATAATTTTGAGAGAATTGATGGAGGACCAGTTGCTTTTGGAGGAGATGAAGGTGGTTACATTTCTGGAAGGGGCAAGGTCACAAATGGTAAGCTCAGCATTGAGAAGGTAAACTTTGTCAAGGAGCTTGGGTACAATCTTCTGAGTGTATCCCAATTTTGTGATCAGAGTCATAACATGCTCTTTACTGAGCATGAGTGCATTGTTCTCAAACCTGGTGTGGTCATTCCGCATGAGCATATCCTGCTCAGAGCCCCCAGGAAAGGAAACATGTACAAGATGGATTTGCAAGAAACATCTCCCTCTGGAGAAGTTTCATGCTTTCTATCTAAAGCAAATAGTGATGAGTCTTTTCTATGGCATAAAAGAATGTGCCATGTAAACTTTAAGAACATGAATAAATTAATTAAACATGATCTGGTAACTGGAATGCCAAAGAAAGAGTTTACTAGTGATGATCACTGTGTTGCATGCCTGAAAGGGAAGCAACACAAGGTATCTCACAAGCCTAAGGAAAGGAACTCCATCACTACTCCCCTACACTTGTTACATATGGATCTCTTTGGCCCCACCAGTGTAATGAGTTTAGGAAGGACCTCTTATTGTTTGGTGATCACAGATGATTTTACAAGATTCACTTGGGTCTTCTTCCTTAGAACTAAGGATGAAACCCCTGAGATTCTGAAGAATTTCATCTTAAAAATTGAGAATCAATGTGATCACAAGGTCAAAACCATAAGATGTGATCAAGGAACTGAATTCAAGAACCAAATCCTTGATACATTTTGTGATGAAAAAGGTATAACAAGACAATATAGTGCTCCCAGGACTCCTCAGCAAAACGGAGTTGCTGAGAGGAGAAACAGGACTGTAAGGCCCCGTTCCCGGGACGCTTACAGTTGGCCATTCATCGCACGTAAAACATACATTTACATTTCATTAAGAAAACATCGCAGCGGAAACATTCAAAATGACATCACATTTCATTATAAATACTTTTGCCAAATAATACATCATTAGCCGGTTACAAAATTCATGTTTGCATTACATCACAAAAGCTATATAATTGGATGCCATCCCAAAAGAGCCGAGTAGCTTCGCCATGCCATCCTCAGCAATCATTTACCTGCCAACTGGAAAATGCAATAAAAGTCAGCGTTGCTGAGTGAGTTCTAGTTTTAATAATAAAATATACTTTACTTTCATATAAAACCATTCGTTACTTTAACGTGATCACACATCATACGTACACATAGATAATATCATTATTATCTTCTTCATTCATTCTTTCATTCATTCGTTCCTTTTAACTTACTTGCGCATCGGACATCATCCATACCAATACCATATGCTACACCCCAATTAGTCACAGCTACCGGGCCGAAGTCAATAAATGAACAGCTAAACGTATGCCACGGTACTGGGGTTAACCAATCAGTCTTAGCTACTGGGCCGAAGTCAATAAATGAACAGCTAAACGTATGCCACAGTACTAATGATAACTGACGGTCATAGCCACTGGGCCGAAGTCAATAAATGAACAGCTAAACGTATGCCACAGTACTAAGGGTAAGCGGTAGAGGTTCCACATAATGGTCAATCACAAAGAAGGACCCGTTATCCGATGCATGCAAGACGTGTCATCTCTTTCCACTTTACGTTACATAATACTTTATCTCGTTCGTCATAATGCGTAAAGCCATAAGAAAGATAATCATACATCATACTAAGGAACATATCATACACATTCATCATCATCATACAGGGCATCATCATACATTCGCAATATGCATAAACATGCAACATCATCATCATCATCATCATCATGCCCTATATACACTCTAAGGCCATAACCATACTCTTACATGCTCTTACGGTTTACTTTATATCCAAACTTACCTCTAGACCCTTCCCCGAAGGCCAAAAGTCAAACTACACATTCATTCGAGTGCAACAGCCCTATCCGGGCGTATGGACACTCTTCAGTCGCATGGCCTCCATGCGACTGAACATCATGCGACTGGACCCATGCGGATGGTCATCTATGCGAATGAACATCCAATCGTGCGTATGGACCTTGTGCGAATGGGATTGCTGCGAATGGACACCTATGCGACTAACCTCATGCGTATGGACTCATGCGACTAAGCATCTGTGCGACTGAACCCTCAGTCGCACATCCCTCATGCGACTGGACTCCCAGTCGTGCGACTGAACCCCAATCGTGCGAATGACCTTCAATCGCCCTCATTCGGCCGTATGGCCTTCATTCGGTCGCCTAGCCCTAGCTGATGCAGAATGGAGTTCATCCCGAACCCAATCTGCCATTTTCGGCCTCCAAGCTCATCCAAACCCATTCTAAGCCTAAATCAACCCTCCTGGACCTTAGGAATGCATACCTTAACACCATACAAGCACACACAAGCCCGAAATCATACTCTAAACGCATCATACACATCACACCCAAATGGGTCAAACATACACACACATAAAAACGGGTTTTTGACATCTTCCAGCCCCAAAATCAGTTGAAAGCAAGTAAAAGTGGGGTCCTAGAACTCACACAATCGAGCACAAAGACAAGAGCTTCGATTTGGCTTGCTACTCGACGAATTTGGACACCCGAATCACCCGAATCAACCCTTTTCTCCCTTTTTCTCTTCTTTCTCTCTTCTCTCTTCTTTGTGAACTGAATTTTGTGTGTGTGTGGGGAGAGTGGGCTGCCCTCTCCCTACACATACCACCACATTTCCCAACTTTTCTTCGTTGGCGAGTTTGGTCCCTCGACTTTGGACTTTATTTCTTTTCTTTCTTCGTCGACTTCAAAATAATAAATTTCCGGGTGTTACAAGTCCACCCCCCTTAAATAGGTTTCGTCCCCGAAACCTGTTATTCCTCGAACAAACGTGGATAATGCTGTCTCATTTCTTCCTCAGTCTCCCACGTTGATTCGGATCCCTTCCTGTGCTTCCACTGTACACGCACAAGAGTAACCACTTTATTCCTTAGCCTTTTCTCCTTTCGGTCAATGATTGCCACTGGTTGCTCCACATAATTGAGCCGTTCGTCTACTTCGATATCTTCCAATGGGACAATCATATCTTCATTTGCTAAGCACTTCCTTAGATGAGATACATGGAATGTCGGATGAATTCCACTTAACTCATCTGGTAACTCCAGTCTATAGGCCACTTCTCCTACTCGAGCAATGATTCGGAAAGGGCCTATATACCTTGGGCTCAACTTGCCCCGCTTTCGGAAGCGAATAATACCCTTCCAAGGTGAGACCTTCAACATAACCCGGTCACCCACCTGGAACTCAATCGGCCTGCGCCGTTTGTCAGCATACGACTTCTGTCTGTCTTTGGCTGCCTTCATGAAGGCTTTGATCTTCTCAAGCTTCTCAGTCGTAGCTTCGATCACTTCGACGCTCCCCAATTCCTTCTGACCAATATCACCCCAACAAACGGGCGTTCTACATCTCCTACCGTATAGCATCTCATATGGAGGCATGCCAATGCTGGCGTGATAGCTGTTGTTATATGAGAATTCGGCTAACGGTAGGTGGTCATCCCAACTTCCACCAAAATCGATCACACATGCCCGAAGCATGTCTTCCAGCGTCTGGATGGTCCTTTCTGACTGACCATCAGTCTGGGGATGATAAGCCGTGCTGATATGTAACCTCGTCCCCATAGCATCGTGGAACTTCTTCCAGAATTTAGATGTAAACCGGGTGTCGCGATCCGACACGATAGACACCGGCACACCATGACGAGTCACAATTTCCTTGATGAACAGATCAGCCAACCTCTCAGATGAATATGTCTCGCGGATCGGTAGGAAGTGAGCACTCTTCGTCAAACGATCAACTATCACCCATATGGCATCATACCCTTTCGGGGTACGCGGCAGCTTGGTAATGAAATCCATGGTGATGTGCTCCCACTTCCATTCCGGTATATCCAAAGGTTGTATCTTCCCATACGGCTTTTGATGCTCGGCCTTCACCTGTAAGCAAGTAAGACACTTACTCACGTACTCCACCACATCGCGCTTCATACCCGGCCACCAATAATCTTTCTTCATATCATGGTACATCTTCGTGGCACCAGGATGAATGGAGTACCGAGTCTTGTGAGCTTCATCCATAATCTTCACCCGTAGATCCCCAAAACGAGGAATCCACACACGGTCAAATCGGGTTCTAACACCGAACGTGTTTTCACCCAATTCTCCAACCAGACCTCTCATTCTTTCGGAGTTAAGACGATCTTCTTTCAATGCCTCATCTTGAAACTCTTTAACCTGCTTCATCACATCGGAGGTCATGATCAACTGATACGCTTTCACCCGAATCGGCTCGGGCCTCTCTTTCCGGCTAAGGGCATCAGCCACCACGTTGGTCTTGCCCGGATGGTAGTGGATCTCACAATCATAATCCTTTATAAGTTCCAACCACCGCCTCTGCCTCATGTTCAAATCCTTCTGCTCAAAGAAGTACTTCAGACTCTTGTGGTCAGTGAATATGGTGCACTTCGTCCCGTACAGGTAGTGCCTCCAAATCTTTAACGCAAAGACCACAGCTGCTAGCTCCAAGTCATGAGTAGGATAATTGACCTCATGAACCTTCAACTGTCGGGATGCATAGGCTATAACCTTTCCTCTCTGCATTAACACACATCCCAACCCCGAGTAAGAAGCATCAGAATAAACTACCAGATCTTCACTTCCATCGGGTAACGACAGAACAGGAGCTTGAGTCAATCTCGCCTTCAATTCTTCAAACGCCTTTCTTGAGCTTGACCCCATACGAACTTCACATCCTTTCGGGTCAACTTGGTCAGTGGAGAAGCAATCTTAGAGAAGTCTTGGATAAATCTTCTGTAGTAACCCGCCAAACCCAAGAAACTGCGAATCTCGGATGGCGTTTTGGTGACTTCCATTGCATAACCGCCTCCACTTTCGCCGGGTCCACCATAATCCCGTCAGGATTCACCACGTGACCCAAGAACTGAACTTCGCGCAACCAGAACGCGCACTTGGAGAATTTTGCATACAACTTCTCCCTCCTCAACGTCTCTAGAACCTCCCGAATGTGTCCGGCATGCTCTGCTTCGCTCCTCGAGTAAATCAGGATATCATCAATAAACACAATCACTGATTTATCCAACATAGGCCGACACACACGGTTCATCAAATCCATAAAAGCAGCTGGCGCGTTGGTCAAGCCAAAGGACATGACAAGAAACTCGTAGTGACCATACGCGTACGGAAAGCTGTTTTAGGAATATCCTGCTCCTTCACCTTCAACTGATGGTAACCAGATCGAAGATCTATTCTCGAAAACCAACTGGCACCCTGAAGCTGATCGAACAAATCATCAATCCTCGGTAAGGGGTATCGGTTCTTCACTGTCAACTTGTTCAGCTCGCGGTAGTCGATGCACATCCTCATACTACCGTCCTTCTTCTTTACAAACAGGACCGGAGCACCCCAAGGAGAGATACTCGGTCTAATGAACCCCTTATCAAGCAACTCTGCAACTGCTCCATCAACTCTTTCATCTCGGTCGGAGCCAACCGATACGGTGCCTTGGCAACAGGTTGGGCACCCGGTATCAGATCAATCTGAAACTCAATCTCTCTGTCAGGTGGCACTCCTGATAAGTCTTCTGGGAACACATCTGGAAAGTCACACACAACCGGTACATCGGCTAGTTGTGGTGTTGGCGTATCCACATCCTTTACATAGGCCAAGTAGGCACTACATCCACGCCTCATACACTTTCCCGCCACTGCCATCGAGATCACCTTCGGAATCGTAGTAACCCGATCACCATATACCGTCACTGAACTACCGTCAGGCGCCGACAACCGAATCATCTTCTTGCGACACACAATGTTCGCCTCGAAGTCCGCTAACCAATCCATCCCAAGAACCAAGTCAAAACCACCTAAGGTCATCACAAACGGTCTAACAGGAAACTTATGACCCTCGAGCTCCACATCACAATTCTCTATCATCTCAGAAATCCTGGTAGACTTACCTATGGCAGTTTCTACATCAAAGGGCGCATCAACACGTCTACTACTAACAGGCAGCTTAGCACAGAAAGCAGCAGAAATAAAACTTTTACTCGCACCAGAATCAAATAACACAGAAGCTAAAGTTTGGTTCACCAGAAACGTACCGGACACAACGTCAGGGTCCGTCCTAGCCTCCTCCTGTGTCATGGTGAATGCCCTGGCGCTCGCCCTCGGTCCATCACCTCCCGTCCTCTTCGCCCCTGAACTCTCAGCCCTCGGCTTCTTGCAATCCCTGCTCATATGACCAATTTCCCCACAGTTAAAACATTTGCCCGTCAGGCAATCCTTCGCCATATGCCCAGTCTTCCCACACTTGAAGCACACGTTCAAACCCAGCCTGCATTCTCCCGCATGCTCCTTTCCACACTTTCCACACCTCCTCGACCCTGCTCCCGGTGTGGCCACGCGGCGGTCATCCACCCGTGCCTTTTTGTTACCCGTCGAGGCCTCACCCCGACCAAACCTCTTCCCGTTCCAGCTTCGATCACCACCACCCTTCCTATTCGCTTCAACCACCACCACTCCCCTCTCATCATAAAGTCTTCCGGCCAAATCAACCGCCGACCTAAACGTACTTGGCCGGGCGGCGATCATATGCCGGCGGACATCCACCGGTAAACCCTGAATGTACCTCTTGATCTTCCGAGAAAGAGGCGTCACCTGATCCGGCACCAACCGTGCCATCTCGTTGAACTTGGTAGTATATTGCTGGTGTGTCATGGATCCCGCCTCCAGCTGCAGGAACTCCCTCTCAATCTTATCCATCTCCCTATGAGGACAAAACTCCTCGATCACCATCTTCTTCAGTTCGGGCCACCTCATTCTCCCGATCGCCCGATTACCCTCTGCTTGGACAATGTTGTCCCACCAGCATAATGCCGAGTCCACAAAGGAGTGGGTGGCAAACTTACCTTCTGATCTTCTCGGCATTCGCTTATGTCGAGAACAGCCTCCATTTCTCTCACCCATCGGTGAGCAGCAGCGGCATTGCCATTACCGTCAAAAGTTGGGGGCTTGCATCTCATGAACACCCCGTAGTTACAGCCTCGTGCCACCTCTCGCACAGGCTCCTCTTCCTCTTCCTCCTCATTATCGGAGAAAATAGTTTCAGGCTCCGGTTGCTCCCCCGGCCCGGTTTCTCTCTTTCCTTTCTCCCTCCTTCACAGCTTTGATGACTTCGGTCACCACAGACGGTAAGATTGTCTGCATGACCTGATGCACTTCCTCAACAACAGCCTCCTTTACCGAGGCCCTCAAGTTCGCACTCTCATCCCCAGCTTCTGGATGAGGAGTCTCAGGTTCTGCAGGAACCTCTTTCTCAGCTCTAGGCCTTCCTCTTTTAGGGCGTGGTTCAGCAACAGGGCCATCACGGCCTCCACCCCTAGAAGCTCTAGAAGATCTACCACCAGCCATTCTCTACCACACTGAAAGATTCAAACACCAACACGGTCATTCAAGGAAACAACTCAGTTTATGTCAAGTATAGTAAGTCCCTAATTACAGTGGCCAGTTGTGATTAGCCACTTACTGTACTCTTCATACCCCAAGTATTACCTGTCCTGACTACATCAGTATTCAAATCTACATACAACACATAACATATACCATGCGCACATAAACCGGTTAACTTTAAGAAAATACCTGATGGCACGCAGCTACTCAGTTTGGCATCCCATTCCCCATTCGTCCCATTTTCAGTTTAAGTTAAGGTTTATTTTGAAAATTTACCCATTTCACTTAAACTTTGGCTCTGATACCAACTTGTAAGGCCCCGTTCCCGGGACGCTTACAGTTGGTCATTCATCGCACATAAAACATAATTTACATTTCATTAAGAAAACATCGCAGCGGAAACATTCAAAATGACATCACATTTCATTATAAATACTTTTGCCAAATAATACATCATCGGTTACAAAATTCATGTTTGCATTACATCACAAAAGCTATAATTGGATGCCATCCCAAAAGAGCTGAGTAGCTTCGCCGTGCCATCCTCAGCAATCATTTACCTGCCAACTGGAAAATGCAATAAAAGTCAGCGTTGCTGAGTGAGTTCTAGTTTTAATAATAAAATATACTTACTTTCATATAAAACCATTCGTTACTTTAACGTGATCACACATCATACGTACGCATAGATAATATCATTATTATCTTCTTCATTCATTCATTCGTTCATTCGTTCCTTTTAACTTACTTGCGCATCGGACATCATCCATACCAATACCATATGCTACACCCCAATTAGTCACAGCTACCGGGCCGAAGTCAATAAATGAACAGCTAAACGTATGCCACGGTACTGGGGTTAACCAATCAGTCTTAGCTACTGGGCCGAAGTCAATAAATGAACAGCTAAACGTATGCCACAGTACTAATGATAACCGACGGTCATAGCCACTGGGCCGAAGTCAATAAATGAACAGCTAAACGTATGCCACAGTACTAAGGGTAAGTGGTAGAGGTTCCACATAATGGTCAATCACAAAGAAGGACCCGTCGTCCGATGCATGCAAGACGTGTCATCTCTTTCCACTTTACGTTACATAATACTTTATTTCATTCATCATAATACGTAAAGCCATAAGAAAGATAATCATACATTCATAATAAGGAACATATCATACACATTCATCATCATCATACAGAGCAACATCATACATTCAAAATATGCATAAACATGCAACATCCTCATCATCATGCCCTACGTGCTCTCTAAGGCCATAACCATCCTTTTACATGCTCTTACGGTTTACCTTACGTCAACACTTACTTTGCACCTTTCCCCGAAGGCCAGAAGTCAAACTACACATTCCTTCAAGTGCAACAGCCCTGTTTGGGCGTATGGACATTCTTCAGTCGCATGGCCTCCATGCGACTGAACATCATGCGACTGGACTCATGCGGATGGTCATCTATGCGAATGAACATCCAATCGTGCGTATGGACCTTGTGCGAATGAGATTACTGCGAATGGGCACCCTTGCGACTAATCCTCATGCGAATGGACTCATGCGACTAAGCATCTATGCGACTGAACCCTCAGTCGCACATCCCTCATGCGACTGGACTCCCAGTCGTGCGACTGAACCCAATCGTGCGAATGACCTCAATCGCCTCATTCGGCCGTTATGGCCTTCATTCGGTCGCCTAGCCCTAGCTGATGCAGAATGGAGTTCATCCCGAACCCAATCTGCCATTTTCGGCCTCCAAGCTCATCCAAACCCATTCTAAGCCTAAATCAACCCTCCTGGACCTTAGGAATGTATACCTTAACACCATACAAGCACACACAAGCCCGAAATCATACACTAAACACATCATACACATCACACCCAAATGGGTCAAACACACACACACATAAAAACGGGTTTTGAACACTTTCCAGCCCCAAAATCAGTTGAAAACGAGTAAAAGTGGGGTCCTAGAACTCACACAATCGAGCACAAAGATAAGAGCTTCGATTTGGCTTGCTACTCGACGGATTCGGACACCCGAATCACCCGAATCACCCTTTTCTCCCTTTTTTTCTCTTCTTTCTCTTTCTCTCTCTTGTGAGCTGAAATGTGTGAAGTGTGGGGAGAGTGGGCTGCCCTCTCCCTACACATATCACCACATTACCCGACTTTTCTTCGTTGGCGAGTTTGGTCCCTCGACTTGGACTTTATTTCTTTTCTTTCTTCGCCGGCTTCAAAATAATAAATTTCCGGGTGTTACATATATATATATATATCATATATATATATATATATATATAGAGAATATAGATATTATATATATATATACGTATATATTATATATATATATACGTATAGATAGAATTAATTATATACGTATATATATATATATATAAGTATATATATATAGATATATATATAGATCTATATAATATATATATATACCGTATATATATTTATATAGTGTATGTCATCTATTATTATAGCTAATATACTTATATATTATATATATATATATATATATATATATATATTATATACGTATACGTATTTGTATATGTATATATATACGTATATATACGTATATGTATATGAAGATCATGTTAGGTTGGACTCACTTTAGTATAGATGTTACTTACATTGTAATAGGACTTTTGTTAGTTTCATTTTGTATTTTGTTAAGTAATTAGCAGTTTTGGCAGTCCAGCGAAACTGTGAGCGAATCTATAGTTTCGCTCACAGTTTGCTGTTTTGGTTCACCCGGCGAACTTGTGTTCTGCCGGGCGAAACTATAGTTTCGGCATGACAGTTTCGCTAGTAGCGAAACTGTCAGCGAAACTATGACTGCTATATACTATTGTCATTTCATTTTGCAGGATAAGTTTGCAAAACCCTAATCGTGGAATTCTGTTGCAAACTATCATTTCCAAGCAGTTACTTCATTGAAATACAATTGTGCTTATTGTTATTGAGTGAGTTTGTTCATTTGAATATCAATTATGTCTTGATTCATCATATTCTCTTCTCAATTGTTGTTATTGGTTTGTGTATTTGATATTGATCAAATTATCCTATCAATTGTACTGTTCATCGATCACATGGACCAACAATATGGTATCAGAGCATTAGTGCTCTTGATTTGTTGAGTTTTTGTGGTTTTGGTCAATATCTAGTTTCAATCAATTCTCATTGGATTATCAGCTGTTTTTGGGATGGAAATTGATTGAATTATGCTTGTTCTTGATTGAGGAAGATTCTACAATCATCAGATCTCAAATTCATTGAGTTTTGGATGATTTCAGATTGATTTTGAGGTGAAAAAGGGTTTGAGATCGACCAGCGAAATTACTGTTCTTACTGCGAAACTGTCATCTTCATTCAGCGAAATTATGAGTTATTTTGGATCTGAAGTTGTTTTCTAGAGTTTCAGCGAAAGTATTTCCTTGAACGAAAGTTCAGTAGTGTTTTTTGATAATTATTAAGCGAAAGTGCTGCCGAATCTATTTCTGAACGAAAGTTCAAGCTTGTTTCCTGCGAAATTAGCAGTGAAACTAAGCAATTGTTGTCTCTGATTCAAGCGAAAGTGCTGCTGAAATCGCAAGCGAAAGTGTCTGTGTTTGCGAAAGTGTCTGCGATAGTATTGTTTGAGCGAAACTGTTAGCCAAGTCATCTTTCTCAGCGAATTTGTTAGCGAATTTGTCAGCGAATTTACTAGTGAATTATCAATCTTTCTGCCGAAACTATAATGTAGAAATTAACTACTCTTACACTTGCGGATCTTGAAAGTGTTGCTCCTAATAGACCTCCAGGCTCATTAATGGAGATAATTTTGAAGATTGGAAGAGATGTCTCAAAGCTTTCTTTTTCTACACAGATCATAATCAATGGGAATCGATTATTTCAGGTCCTCATATACCTACGGTTACAGTTGGTGATGTCGTTTCTCAGAACAAAGATCCATCTTCTTATACTGAAAGAGATCTGAAACTGATTGATCGTGATCAAAAAGCATTTGGTGCTCTAACTCTCTGCTTGGCTCCTGACATCTACAATCGTTTTGCAGAGCATAAAAATGCTAAATCCCTTATGATGCTCTCTGTGAATTCTTTGATGGGAATGCAGATCTGGTGAAAGACAAGAGTATTCAAGCTGAAAAGGAGTTCAATTCGTTTGTAGGATACAAGAATGAAAGTTTGACAGATCTTACAAATCGTTTCTTAACTGTCTCAAGCACTCTGAAGAAGTATGATAAAAGACTCTCCAACAGTGAACAAGTTAACAGGCTTCTCGATTCTCTTCCACCACAGTGGAGTCTTCAAGTGAGGATGCTCAAAAAGAAAGAGGTTTTACAGATTATAAGCTGATGGATATCATTAACAAGTTGAAATCTTTTGAGTTGGATATGAAAAGAAGAGAATTTAACCAGACTATGATGCCCACACCTGGTTTTTCTCAAAATGCTGCTTTATTGTCATCCGCTGCAAACTCTCACATTCAAAATCCAATTCAAGGAGGGAGCAATACAAGTAATTTCTCAAGTGGTAGTAATCATGTTGGAAAAGAATTGGGAAATTCTAAGGTGAATGCTGAAACTACAATTCCATCTGAAACAATGGCTCTTTTTGGAATGTTTGTTCAGAGCTATGAAGCTCTTGTTGCTGGTGAATTGAAAGGTAAAGGAATGACTATGGAGGATATGTATCAGGTTGATCCTGATGATTTAGAAGAAACTGACATTCAATGGCAAATGGCAATGTTAACTTTAAGAGCCCGGAGATTCATGGAAAGAACAGGAAGAAAGAATTTTGGTGGTCAATCATCAACCTCAAAACTAGGATTTGATAAGTCAAAATTGAGGTGCTTCAATTGTAAACAATGGGACATTTTAAACGTGAATGTCCATTACCAATTGTCACAGATCCTAGTAACACTGGAGTACCAAGATTGACAGCAGAGAAAGTAAAGGAAGAAGGAAATTCAAAAAAGGAGTCAGCCTTGATCTCAAATTTTGACTGGAGTGCAGAGGTGGAAGAAACAAGATCTGAAATAAATCACGCGTTAGTTGCTGAGATTGTGAAAAGTGATGAGATGGAAGTTGAGAAAGATGAGTTTGTGTTGTTTAAGGAATTCAAAGGAGAGAATGAATCTTCAGTAAAGGAGAAGAAGAGAAGGCTGATGGAGAGAAGAAAGAGGAAATTACAGATTCAAATGAAGATAGAAATTCAAAGGCTGTGAAAGGAAAAGAGAAGGATGATGCGGCCGCTACTGTTGAGGAAAGGAAATCAAGTACTCCAGTATGCATGTGCGATAAAGCTCTAGCTGCCGAAAAGATGGTAATGGGACTTCCTTATGAGGTAATACAGGATATGTGCTCATCTGCTTGCAAAATTAGACTTTTTGGGGTTTATAAGGCTAATCGTTTGTTAATTGATAATGAAAAGGATTTAAAACGAATTAATGATGAACTTAAAATGAATGAATCAAAATATTTTGTGAAATTAAATGAGGCTTTAAAAGAAACTGATCATTTAAAAAGAATTGTTTTGGAAAGGAATGTAGAGGTTAATACTTTGACTGAACGGGTTGCTCTTGCTGAATTTGAAGCAAGCAAACTTCAGTCAAAATTAGATAAATGGACTATTTCTGGAATGAAACATGATGATCTTTGTAAATCTCAACGGGGAGCAAGAATTAAAACAGGTTTGGGTTATGAAAATGTACAGGTTTTTCCTCCTCCTAGTACATACTGTTATTCTCCTATGCCTGTTCCTCATCCTTCTAATGATTTAATCAAATCAGATACTGACAGTATGTCTGCGGGTTTAGTTGGGAATAACTCTAAGTACATTCGTGAAGACTACGACTATGGACCAACTAGTGGGCTTGGATGCACTAGTTCTAGTACACCTGAAAAACAGCAGTCTGTTTTAGATAATAAGTCTAGTTTAAATTCAGTGTTTGTTTCTAGTTCAAATGTAACAGACTTGAATGTCTCATGTTCTCTTGATTGTTCTATTCATCTTGTAATTCAAATCATGATAGTGATGATTTTTGTTCTGGTAATGAATGCAATGAATCTGATGTTTCTCCTAAAATAACTGAGCAAATTAAAATTAATTCTTTCGAAAAGTTCTTTTCTCAACCTATTCCATCTTTCATACCATTAAATATGACATCTTCAGAAAAATGCAGTTCGTCTTCATCTGAAACTGGTACCAATGGTACGAGTTTTACTAATCTGTCAGAAGAATCAAGTTCTGATTTTGTAAAGAATAACTCTGATTCAAATAAACAAAAACATCATGAGATGTATGAGACATTCAGTGATGTTGATTCTAGTTTGTCTGAATGTGATGAGGAGATTATTATTGATCATATTTTACTTCATCACATCATCGACCTAGATTCAAACATCATTGTTTCAGGTGTGGTGAAGAGGATCATCTTATCAAAAATTGCCCTTTGATTGAAAGATCCTCTAATAGAAATTGGTTTGGGAATAAATTGACAAAATTGGTTAATAATTTCTTTCATAAAAAATCAGCTTCTTTAAAAACAAAAGTTGTTCAATCTTGGGTCCCTATTACTCCTGGCTAAATGATTTGTTCATTCATTTCAAGGATCTTCTTCAAAGATTGTACACAGTCTGTGGCATGTTGATAGCGGCTGTTCCAAGCATATGACGGGATTAAAAGATTTGTTGACTAATTATCGGATTATAGATGGAGGATATGTGGCATTTGCTGGAGACAAGAAGGGTGGAAAAATGATTGGACAAGGAGAAGTACCAATGGTTCTCTTACTCTGGAAAAAGTCAACCATGTTCCTGAATTGGCATTTAATCTTCTGAGCGTCTCTCAAATTTGTGATAAAGACATTCCTGTTCTATTTAAATCTGACGAATGTTTATTTTTGAAATCAGAGATAGCTATTCCAGAAGATTTAATTCTCATGCGTGCTCCAAGGAAACACGATACATATCTTCTTGATATGAATTCTAATGAGTCCAAAGCTACTGCAACTTGTCTTCTCTCAAAAGCATCAACCTCTGAGTCACTCTTTTGGCATCGTCGCTTAGGCCATGTCAATTTTAAGATAATTAATAAATTAGTAAAGAACAATCTTGTTAGAGGACTTCCTTTAAAATATTTTTCTGTTACTGAAAAATGCATGGCGTGTGCCAAAGGGAAACAACATAAGAAACCTCATAAGCCTAAACTTTAAATAGCATATCAAGTCCTCTTGAGTTGTTACATACTGATTTATTTGGGCCAATTAGTGTTAAATCAATTGCTAAAAAGTCTTTTTGTCTTGTTGTTACAGATGATTTCTCATGTTATTCATGGGTGAGGTTTCTTGCACACAAAAATGAAGTTGCAGAGGAATTGCAGAAATTAATCATTTCTATTGAATCAGTCAGTAAGAAAAGAGTTATGGGATTAAGAAGTGACAACGGCACTGAATTTAAAAATCAGATTCTTGATTCATTTTGTGCTCAAAAAGGGATTGTGAGACAATTTAGTGCTGCAAGAAACCCCAGCAGAACGGTATTGCAGAAAGAAAGAATCGTACTCTTGTGGAAGCTGCTCGTACAATGTTGATAGAATCCTCATTACCAGTTATTTTCTGGGCTGAAGCTGTTAATTGTGCATCTTATGTTCTAAACAGAGTGCTTATTGTGAAAGATAAAGTGAAGACTCCATATGAACTTTTTCATAAGAGGAAGCCACTAATTGATTTCTTTCGCCCATTTGGTTGTTCTTGTACTCTTCTGAATACTCAAGCTCAAAAGACAAAAATTTGGTTTTGGTGTTGTTTCTGACGAGTGTTATTTTGTTGGATATTCTTCTTCACAAAAGGCATACCGAGTTTATAACAAGAGAACACGTATTGTTCAAGAGTCATTCTATGTTGACTGGCAAGAATCCAATCCTTCTGAAGTGAAATCTAAACCTGCATGGTTCTTTGATTCCGATACTGTGTTCAATTCATTTAATTTGCCAGTTTTCGATGATGATACATCAATTCCATGTACTCAAACGAATATTATTCCATCATCTTCATCGTCTGTTCATCCATTCCACAAGTAAATGATGCTGTTTCAACTGATGTTAGCTCATCATCTCCAATGCCTGATCAAGCTCCATTATCTGATTCTTTATCTCCTACATCTCCTAACATACCTGATTCAACACCTGTCATTGATACACCTTCATCTACTCTTTCTCCGGCAATGGCTGATACTTCTTCAATGATCTTTCCTTCTTCAAGTGATTATAAAACTTTGAAAGATCATCCACTTGATAATGTGATTGGATCTGTTTCTGATGGTGTTCGCACGCGAAGTCAATCCGGTCTGATTAATGTTTGTCTTTTCTCATGCTTTATTTCTCAAATTGTTCCTAAAAATGTTCATGCTGCTCTACAAGATCCTTGTTGGGTAGAGTCTATGCAATTAGAACTTCAACAGTTCCGGAAGCTTAAGGTTTGGACCTTAGTTGATTTACCTCCCAACAAATATCCAATTGGTACAAAATGGGTATTTAAGAACAAACCAGATGATCAGGGTGTGGTGGTGCGAAACAAATCTAGATTTGTGGTGCAAGGCTTTGCTCAAGAAGAAGGAATTGATTATACGGAAGTCTTTGCTCCCGTTGCTCGTCTTGAAGCAATCCGAATATTTCTTGCTCATGCTGCTCATAAAACAGTTCAAAGTGTACCAGATGGATGTGAAATGTGCTTTCTTTACGACGACATTGATGAAGAAATATATGTGTGTCAACCACCAGGCTTTGAAGATCCTGATTTTCCTGATAAAGTGTATAAGCTTGATAAATCTTTGTATGGCCTTCATCAAGCACCTAGAATCTGGTATGAGACTCTTACGCAATATCTTTTAAGCAATGGTTATCTCGTGGTACCATTGATATGACCTTATTTAAAAAGGAAGTGTGAATGGTGAAATGATCTTTATTCAAGTGTATGTCGATGATATTATTTTTGGATCCACAAACTCTCAATTATGTAGAGAGTTTGAAGAAGTGATGAGCCAAAGGTTTGAAATGAGTATGATGGGTGAAATGTGCTTCTTCTTGGCTTGCAAGTTGAACAACAGAAAGAAGGAATTCTTATTCATCAAGAGAAATACATTAAAGATATTCTGAAGAAATTTAAGATGGATGATGCGTCTACTGAAATGACTCCTTTTACTGCTCAGACGTGTCTTACTCCAGATGGAAATGGAAAACCAGTTGATCCTCTCTTTTCGCGTCTATGAGTGGCTCTCTCATGTATCTTACTGCAAGTC
>JACVEC010000107.1:0-34308 GCA_025215565.1 Flaveria ramosissima | reverse complement strand
GGAAAGTCTCGCACAACAGGAATGTCTTTCAACTCCTTACCCTTGGCCTTCGCATTAACTACATATGCCATGAAAGCCATGTATTTGTTACTTAAGCACTGCGGGCCTTGATGCAAGACAGAGTTTGAGTCTTTGGGATGATTTCTCCCCAAAGACTTTCAAGGTATCTCCAGTCGGTAAAGGAATTCGGATACACTTCTCGAAACATAGAATTTCCGCACGATGCTTGGCTAACCAATCCATACCAATGATAACATCAAAGCTTCCCAATTGCATAGGAATAAGGTCGACGAAGAACTCGTGTTCGTTAAGGCTTAAGTGCAGTCACGTATTACGACGTCCACGACGATAGATTTTCCATCGGCGATTTCGACAGTGAAAGATCTTTCAGGTTGTCGCGCGGTTTAGAGAAGTAAAGACTCGAATTCCAAGGACACAAACTCCTATCGGCACCCGAATCAAACAATACAGAGGCCATAACGATTATTTACAAGATACATACCTGTTTGGTAACAACCTATTATTGGTATGATGGCCATAGATAGGAAATTTTACAAGACAAGAAAGAACTATAAGAAATTCAACGGCGTACCATTCACCACAAATCGTTGTTGGCTTGTGCTTGATTGGCGTTGATGTTGAAAGCCCTCCATCCACGAGCCGGTGGCACGGTTCCCACATTGCGAGGACATTGAGGGCGAATATGGCCAGCCTCGCCACAGTTGTAGCAGGTTCGATGGGTAAGCATGGCAGTGTTATTTGGTGCACGAAGAGAGGTAGTCACCAAATGACCATACTTTCCGCACAGCGAGCAGACTCGGCATGGAATGTTGTTTGCATGATGGTACTTGCACGTGTTACACATAGGATGTGGGCCAGCGTAAACCCTAGCCATGGGAGCTTGATTCACAACCACCATTTGTTTTTGAGGAGCATTAGGAGCGGTCACGGCGTAGTTGCGTGTCGGATGAACTTACGCTTTTGTTTTGCGAAGATGACTCGGCCCTTACCTCTTTGTCTGCTTTTGTTTCCTTACCTCCTTCCTCGATCACCTTCGCACAGACTTGGACCCTTTGCCGACATAGTACCAGCTCTTATATGATTCTCAGTGAGCTGTGCAGTAATGGTAATTGCTTCCTCCAAAGTTGTGGGCCTACTACCCACCCACGGCATCTTGAATTTGAGGTGGCACCCCCTTGATGAATTTCTCGATGTTACGGGGCACGGTGTCCACCATGTGTGGTAGGAGCATACTCAACTCATGATGCCGGGTGGAATAAGCCAAATGATTCCCACCATCCTGTTTAAGGTTCCAGAATTCCTCCTCTAATTTTTGCAGCTCGCTCCTTGGACAAAACTTTTGGATCATGATCTCCATAAATTCCTCCCAAGGTAAGGTCAAAGCAACCTCGGTTCCACGGTTTCTTTTTTCACTATTCCACCATGTGAGTGCTCGTTGTTGAAAAACACTTGTGGCATAGCGAACCTTGAACTCGTTGGGGCACTCACTAACAATGAACGTGTTCTCCATGCTTTCAAACCACTCGAGAAGTCCAGTGGCTCCTTCTTTTCCACTAAAGCTAATGGGTTTGCACGAGTTGAAATGTTTGAAGGTGCAAGTACGGTTGTTCTCTTGTTGATTGTTCCCATTTTGATTGTTGCTATTGTCTCCATTAGCACCACCATTGTTCCCATTGGTGTTGTTGTTGTTGCTATTAGCCATTAGTGTGCTATTGAGTTCAGCAACCATAGTCGGGAGAACGGCAGCCATTTGTCGGGATTTATATAGATTAGACATAACGTCTGAAGATCCAAGTCATAACATAAGCATGAGATTCCACGTGTCGACGAGAAAAGATTAAGAGAGTTCATGTTCGGGGAGAGTCAAAGAGTCAAAGTTAAGTTTAGGGAGACAAGTAACAATGTTTAGGCAACCCTATGCTAAGGCATCAAATTGCACATAAGGGGCATAGCATTATGTAGCATGAAAAGTATATAATTTACAAGATAGAAATATAATTCTATAAGGTTCATGCATACTATAGCCTAGGTCACCATTTCTAATAACCTAGATCCCTATAGTTATGGGCTCTGATACCAATCTGTCACACCCCAACCTTGACGGCGGAAACGTCGAGGAGTGAGAGTTAAGATCGTTCATAGCCACATAACGCTATTAATAAACCAAATAAAGTTTAAACATAAGTTTTAAATTGTCACATTACGATCATAAGTTTCAAAGGAAACACAAACATAACATAGAATGCAATAAATCATTCCATCTTATTTATTAGTCTAGGTCCATTCCTAGATGCAAGCTTCAAAGTGTAGATAATCAAACTTGGGCATTTCCTGAAACATGTTAAAAATAAAGGATCAACAATAATGTTGGTGAGCATTCCATAGTTTTTAATACATAAGTACATATAAAAGATGGCGATTCAAGTTATAAGTTAGTGAATATATAGTGATTAGGGATGTTATGAACAATGCAACAATCAAACCTTGACAATAGTTTTACAAGTCTCAAACGTTAAAAGTATATACGATCAGCTAAGTGTACTTGGATCAACCAAGCAGGCTTGTCTTACCCATAGATCTATGACTTCGCTGGGCTAGCAATAGTTAATGATTGTACATATAACGCCATAACATGGTAACCACATAAATTCAACTAACCACAACTTAACATGATGAATTGCCATAAAGTTTACAAGTCTCAAATAAGTTTACAATGCAGAGTATAGGTTAACATGTTTCACCCCAAAAGTGTGAAATAAAATGAAAAGGGGGTATGGAATACTCACATGATCAATAAGTATAAATTGAATGATTAATAAGAAATAATAACAAGCGTCGATTCAACGTAGCCCTTCACGATGTACCTATAATATATATATTTATAAGATTTTTAAGTTTAATTATATTAAGTTAACGTGTTAACGGAGACTAAGGTTCTAAGTGGAATTTTAGTGCTTGTCAAATAATTATGTTTTAACAATATGGAATCCATTATATTTATTAAAATCAAAGAAATTTGTTACATTCTATATAAAGTTTTATATATAAATATAACATTAATAACAATCTTGGTATATAACGATTTAAATAAGTCTATAAACATAATCTAACAATAATTTAAGAACTACATTTGAAATAATCATATTTGTGAAATATAATATGTGTTTTTTTTTAATATATATATATATAAACAATTAAACTAGTTATATATTATTTCTTGATTATTTATCAAAAGTAAAAAAATGTTCATTTTTTTAAAGAAATAATTTTCAGAAAAACAATTAAAAACATTTTAAAAAAATGCAGCTTTTATAAATGAGTTTTTATAATTTTTAAAAAGTTTAGAATTGGTTTTGAAGGCTAAAAGCCTTTAAAAAAAGAAAACATGAGGTTCCTGGGGTTCGAACCCGGGACCTCATGTTAGGGAAGCTTGTGTCTTAACCAGTGGAACTAAGGCCTCAGCCGCGTTAACAATCAGTTTTATTTACTTAAAAACACCAAGCACCGAATCCTCCCCCAAATCACATGAACCCTAGGTTCGATTTACCCCAAATTAAACCGTAAAATGATGTTGTTGATCGAATTAACCATAGGGCTTTTGATCCCTATGTGTAACCGATCACAATGGTGTATTGAACTTACTTGATTGCGTCCGAATTGGAGTGTTTATGCCCGATAGAGCTTCGGTTCTTTACGCGACAACGAGATGATTCGATTTCGAGATTTTTCGTGAAGGTTTCGTGGAATTTAGATTACAGTGAGTAGAAAGGGGTCGAAAGAAGAATTTGCCCCCTATTATATAGGTTTGATTTGATCGATTTAGTCCTGAACGGGTTTCATCTTTGATTCGATTATTTCGGTTACAATTTGGATGATTAAGGGGTTGTTAACCCAAATTAAACTTCTTATTTAGTTTTTCAGTGATTAATCGTGCGTTTCTAATCACTCAACGGCTCAATTCAACGGATTTCAAGTGTAATTACATGGTGGCTTTCGGTTTCGTGTGGTTTCTTAATGAAACCATCATTTCGATCGAATTAACTTCGGTTACAAGTTCGACTAGTGCCCACGTTCGATTCATTAGCTTTAATTCGGTCGAACCAAACGTTTATTGAGCGTTTTGCCCTTGCCGGAGCTCGGCCGGAAGTTGGCCGGATCTTGGGCCGGAAATACGTGAAAGGGAAAAGGGGGGGGGGGGGGGGTTGGTGTTTTCCTGATTTACACAAATGGTCCCTGCGGTTTTGGTTTTAATATTTTATGCACAAACTTGAATATCTAAAGTTTCAAGATTAACATAATAACCCCCTGGACTTAAATACCCTTAGGTTTATTAAATTTTCTAAATTATTTGTTATTTGTAACAACATTATTATTCTTATTATTATTATCATCACTATTATTATTATTATTATTATTATTATTATTATTATTATTATTATTATTAATATTATTAGTAGCATAATATTATTACTCTTGTATTTAGTTATTATTATTGTTATGTTCATTAATATTATTTGTAGTATTATTGATATCATTATTATCTTTACTATACACCAAGAAAAAATTAAAGGCAACAACTAAATAAATAAAATAAGGCCCATAAGTTTTATAAATGAAATAATCAGTCTATACAAAAAGTTGACAAGGTTAACTTAAATTAACTCAAAAAAATACAAGATGTTACAATGCGGATAATACAAATAAATATTACACACACATACGTATCTGTGTAAGAGAGGTTCAAGAAAAAACTAATTTTGTTTAAGAATACTAAAAAGAATTGTTAACCATTTCAAAACTGACTTAAACGAACTCTGATTGAACTAATTTCAACATCAATAGCATCAGCTTGTCCTACAATTATAAATATAATACATAATTCATCTTTTTAGGCAAAAGTTAGATTTTATCTTGAATTTTATAATTATCTTAAAACCACAATCTTTTAATTAATTGAATTCCATATTAACTAGCTAGTGACATCATGTAAAAAGTTAAATTTTGTTAGTAGAAATGACATAATGTGTGATAAGTTTTCAAATAAATGATGCTCAGTGTACTTATAAAAGTTTTAAGTACAAGATTCATAATTTTAAACGTACTTAAAGGACAAAATTTATAATTTACTCTTAAACCAATGACAATTTTGTTGCTATAGATCATTTATTAAATATGCAATCACATATATACGTACACACAAATAAATACAAAATTCATACACACAAGCAAACATGCACACACATATAAATACACTATCACATATACATACATAATTACATATACACATACAAATACATAATGCATACATACAATTACATATGCATACAAACATGCATAGATATACTTACACATACACAATTACACAATTACTTATACATACACTCATATACATACTTACAAACACAAAACAGACATGCATGCATATATTTTTTGAATGATATTTTGGATCACTAACGGGTCACTAGCCCACACAGCTAATTATCTTCATTACTTGAGTACGAAATCTTAGGACACTAGGCTGGTACATTCCTGAAGGCTGGCACATTCCTAAAAAGACTCTTATTTATCAGTTTACCTTCATCAGTCTCGAACCTGAGACCACCCTGAGAAGAAAACTTACTATAGATGAGAAAATCACCTAGCAAAATCTTAACCATTTTTAAGGTTACGAAAATGACTTGAACCCATATCTCCATATTTTAATGAAGTCTTGTGTATCTAACCTCAGTCAGTTGAGTTGAGTATCATTGGCACATACATACAAATATACAATCAAGCATACAAACATAAAACATACTTACAAACATAAAACATACAAACATACCCATAATATATACATACAAACATATATACACAATTGCAAAATTACATACATACAGGCATATACATTAACAATTACATACAAAAAATACACATACTCAATTACATAATTAGAAGCATATACATACTTACAAACATACATACATTTATATGACCTCATTTCATCAAAAAATTGGTAGACATAAACTATTTTAACCACCATATATATATATATATAATTACATACATAAAATCATATACATACACAATTTCAAAAATAGACATACTTACAAAACATATATATGGTGTCATTTCTTCAAACAAAAAGTAGACATACAAAACATATATATGGTGTCATTTCTTCACAGGAAAGGAAGATATAAATCAATTTACCCGACTAATGGTTTCTAATGGATTTCAATAACAAGCTAATCACTTATAAACATTAAAATCGTGAACATTAAATAAATTTCATATAAGTAAATTTCATATCTCGATGGCCTACTAGAATGGTTGGAGAAGGTGGAACACTTCAAACCCTTGAATTTTACCTAAAAAACAAAAATTTATGAAAAACTCTTTAAATTATAGTCATGATTCGATAAAGAAAACACTGAAAAAGCCTTGATTTTCACCTTTCATTTGATGATTTTGGTGAAAAAAATTATTGAAAAACCAACAAAGAAAACAAAGAGAAATTGCAAGAGAGGGTTTTTGTTATTTTAGGTGAAAGAAATGAGCAGAAAAGTTACTCGAATAGTTTTATTTGGCATGAGACCTATACCAACGACATTCGTCTGTATAGGCTTGGTCTGTTATAAATTAAAAGTATTAAAAATTAAATAAATAATAGCGTACTTGTACCTACGACATCTCGGTCGTCGACATAGGCTAGCAGCGGTGTTGTTTCTTGGTACTTTTATTAGTAGTATACAAAAATACATAATAATCAATACTGATGACATGACTTCGGGATAGTGTTTTGGTATGGTGCATAATTTTCCTTCCATCATCCCGCCCATCTTTCTAGTAAGGCATGCCATCACTATAGAATTTGACCAACTAAATTTCCGGGTTGATTTATGATGAAGTAATTTTGTTGCCACAGGTTGATCTATACCGACGACCATTTCGTCGCTATTGCAACTTTGTCCCTAGCTATAAGGTAAATTTTTTGTAGTGTATACAAACATGAAAGCATGTACAATAAATACATGTATATATACACACATATGTATATATGGGCATACACAATTAAATACATACATACATACATACATTAACATACTTGCGTTCATACATATAACATACTACATTTGTATGTTTTCACATAAAAAGGTTATGATAGAATAAAAATCTATTCAAGAAACACTTAAATGTGCGTGTGGATTATACAAATAAATATTACACACATACGTATGTGTATAGGAGAGGTTCAAAAAAGAACCAATTTTTACGAAGCTAAAAAGTATTGTTAATCGTTTCAAAACTGGTTTAAATGAACTCCGATTGAACTAATTTTAACGTCATTAGAATCAGCTCGTCCTACAATTATAAAAAAAATAGTACATAATTCATCTTATTAGGCAAAAGTTAGATTTTATCTTGAATTTTATAATTATCTTAAAACCACAATCTTTTAATTAATTATATTCCATAATAACTAGCTAGTGACATCATGTAAATTAAAGTTTTGTCTTGGTTGTACCAATGCCACCACCGAGTCACTTGGGAGTGGCCCTAGCAAAGATTCTAATCTCATCAAATTGGAGAGAAGTCTCTTTCAAATCACGTATCATTCACATTTTGGGGTCTCTTGTTCTCTTCACATGATCAAAAGGGCATGTTAAATCTTAACTATGTCTCTCAACCTTCCAACATGTATAGGAAACACCCCCACACACCTCCTCTATGCTTGTATCATGTAAGTTGTTAAGGGCACAAGTTTAAACCATCAATGCTGGATAACTTATGATTTCACTTTTGTTATTCGGGTCTTCTAAGAAGATCTTGTACGTTAAAAGTTAGCACACATGTGCTATTATTGTTTATAGAGTATATACAAGACGAATACATGTATGAGCGTATGAGTTCGGCATTTATATTGCAGACGTGAACTTTAAACTACTAGATGAAGATCAGTTCTATGTTGATGGTTTAAGTAGAACCTAGATGTGTGAATATGTAATTTGTATTTCGAAACCAAGCATTATGTATAACTTCTTTGAAAAACTTTAGCGTAGGCTTCAGATAGTAAATAAAAAGATCGAGTATGGTTAGAATGATATCGCTAGAAGAAATAACAAAAATATATTCTAGTTTAGGTGGACTTAACAAATTTATACATTCATTCCTTCTTCTTCGATCAAGGATCACCATTAACGTATACATATATATAGTTAAGTACTTGAATGAATATTACAATTTAGCTGATAAACAACTTCTTTTACTAGTATCTAATCTTTAGTGAATAATCTATACATTTTGACCTTTTAGCATCCACAATGAGTGTAAATGTTGATGGACACGTTGAAAACCCTCTTCTGTTGATCAGGTAACTCTTTATTTATGATACTAGTTACTTTTTTCTCTAACTGATACCCGTATTTATATATCCTTTAAAAAACCATTTAGAAAAAGCATCTCTAACGGATATGATAGTGTCACGGGTCATTTGTTCCCCCTTTTGGAGCAACTTGATCAAATAAAACAGTAGTCGTTATGTTTAGTTAGCATATAAATGGTAGATCTTGTTAGGTTTGAAACATTGATATTAGAGTTTCATGAAAATGTCTTTCAAATATAGAAACTAAAAAAAGAGTTTTAGTTTTTTTTCTTTGAGTTAATTCTTTAATAGATGGGAGATGTGTTAGAACATGCCTATTGTTTTTTAGTTTAATCTAAAAAGTTAATCACATCTTACCATAATTAGTCTAACATTTTTAGTTTTAGACATGTTATGCCAAAAAAAAACTTTATATAAAGTTTGAATTTATTCTACAAAATTTAGGTCAATTTAAAAAAATACGTCTGTAATTTCAATACACCTCGTTAACTTTTATTATGATTTATGTTTTTGTATTTCAATGGTGATCATGTTTGATGTTGAATCATGTTTTCTGAGACTTACCGTACGTGTTACGATCACGTATCAGTACTGTATTTATTTGTATATTTCTACCTTCGAAAGTTATATTCCATGTTATTATTGTACTTGATCGCCACTTTTTGAGATTCTATTTGTTAATATGTGAAAACAAATGGGATATTGATATTTATATTATATAATATTGCCCAACAAACAATAATGTTGTTATCTATATACTATCTATAATGAATCTACTGTGGATATTTATATTATATAATATTGCACAACAAACGAAATCTAAATCATACTAGGAAAATGTTACATTCCTATCAATGTAATTTGTTATATTACATGAAGAAAGTTTAAAACGAAATTTGTGTATTAAAATATCCAAATTAACTTCACTAGTATTTGATACTAAACAAAACAACATAATTAGAACAAATAGTACACACAGTGAGTGAGTAAGTGAGAGTGAGAGTGAGTGTGTGTGTGTGTGTGTTAAAGGGGTGAGTTTTACCATTTCAAAGGTTGCAGATGGAAAGTTATGTGTGGATGTTGTGGGCTTTTTGTGATGTGTGTGGGGTTTCACTTTTTAACTGGCAGAAAAACAGAAGTCACCCCAGAAGCTTCAGAATGAAAAAACAACAGAGGTGTTTGCAGGGGTACCACGTGACACGCACGTGATATGTGGGCCCATTTGGGCTGAATTTGTGTACTTGATGGGGCCCATGAAACTTGGTCTTGGACAATTCTCAAGATTTGAGAAGATTTGGGTAGAAAGGTGGGTGACCTTGGACAATTTCTTTTAATTTACACTATCTGTTAGGGGAATTATTTATATAGTTTTACTCCCTATCCTAAGTTCTTTCTTGGGTTTTAATCATAGAGAGAACTAACTAAAGTGATGGAAAATGTTAGTTAAAAACAGGGTTATTGTAGTTTAATAATCCTAAGTTTTATTTATTGGCCGGGATTAATCCCAGCGCAGTAAATGTTTACAGATACTCCAAACTTTAATTTTATTTTTCTCCAACGATTCTTTACTAACTGAGAGTTAACCCCGTTAGTTTTCTGATGACGTGGATTGTTTTTGTGGCCAAACACTAAACAGAAAGTTGAAATCTATAATCAGGTCCGTTAATTTGAAACTTCCGCACCCAAAAACCTATCAATCTCCACCTTTTGATTTGAACCACCGAACTCGTTGGAGGTAGATTTCAAGTGATGATACAGGCTAGATAATGGAAAACGGAGCTAATTGAGACTAGGCGGTGCTGGAGTTGAAAAATGGCTCAAAATTGGCCTCATTTCAAAAAAACACTAACGAGGGTTAACTCTCGGTTAGTAAGGGATCACTGAAAGAAAATAAGTTCAAAGTTAGGAGTGACTGTAAACATTTCTTGAGTTGGGATTAATCCCGGCCAATAAGTGAAAATTAAGATTATTAAAATCCAATAACTCTTATAAACATCAATAATTTACTGTTACTCTTTCAAAAAACAAAGAACAATATATTTCACCCGATGGTAATCAAGTTTACCAAATGTTTTATTAAAAGTTTTTTTTTCCTTTAAAGTTATTTAATTTTCACCAAGTGTTTTAATTCTATTTGATATTTTTATACATGTTTAAATTTTTAAAATTAAATGATACAAATAAAATGTATCGTGATTTTGATTACTAATTAGTGGATATTTCAATTAGTGAAGAAAAAGTATTCAATAATAATCAAGTTTTATAATTGTTGAACTTAAGTCGGATTAAATAATCTAATCACTGAATAATAACCACGATTATATATGAAATTCACGTGATTTTAAATTTATAAAAATTTAGAAGATATTCATTTAAAAAAAAGTCAAGTGACTTGAAAAAAAAAACTTTAAGGGATTTTAAAAGAACATTTAGAGAAATTTAATTACTATTGAGTAAAGTTACATCTATCAAAAATATTAACTAAAACTACATTAGTCTATGGCAACTTACGAGTAGGGGTCAGTTATACTCACACCACACACTACCTAATCACACACCGTCTGTAAATAATCATACGAAAACATGTAAAACATCAGTTTGCAGGCTAAACGACCGTTTAAACGTAGATGAAATAGCAATTTGCAGGCTATCTCAAATCTCATGGCCCTTCTAAATTTTAAGTGGCCCTTTGAGTTTGTCATCAAACAGCCATTTTAGTTTCAAGATGACGTTTAAGTTTGAGTTTGGTGTAAGTATAGCATGACCCTACGAATATTTATGTTCTTCAATATGATAACAAGTTAAGACCATATCAAAGCAGTGAAACGTCTCATTAAGAAGGAAACAGTTCAAGAACAATGAGACGATGCATGAGACTTAAGGTTTCAACATTTGTTAAATTAAACTATATACACTGATCATATGTTTTAAGATAAGAGAACCACACTAAAATATTAAAAAACAAAAATGATATATAACAAAAAACAAACCACTAATATCATACTATAATTTATGTTCATAAACTTAAATAAGTTATTCAAAATTAAAACTTATATATTTAACACATAAAAGTAAATACCAAACAGTGTGAATAGATGATCGCATACCCAAACTAGAAAGATGCAATAGTATATATACAATTTACATTAGGGGCACATGAAGGGTTACTAACTACTAACTATATGAAACTAAATTACAAGATACGAATTAAATGAATAAATGCTAAGATGGTTTAATATCCGCTTTCAAACGAAAGGATGAAGGACCAAGGCCAAGAATGACACGAAAGAATTTAAATTGTGGCCGAGGGAGGCTTTTTGTAAATATATCAACAACCTAAAGCTTGATTGAAAAAACTTGGTATGAAGCCATTGACGAAACAAGCTTCCTGATGAAATGACTGTCCAAATAATATATTTAGCCCCTTTATGAGAGACCGGATTTTATATGAGGAAAAGAGCACTCTTATTGTCACATAGCAAAGTCGCTCGATCAAAAGGTAGGGCATACATTTCTCTAAGCAAATGCATAATCCAAATTATTTTTGTAGCAGTGTTTGCATAGCTTAATATTCAAATTCACAACTTCAGCATGAAATAGTAGGTTGTTTCTTGATACTCCAAAAATAAATTGCCACCAAGAAAGATGAAATAACCATAAGGCTAAAAGCGAGGGTGCCCATAACATACATGTTGGCTCGATGTTTTGGTTTATATATCCCAGCTTTGGTTCGAGTCGCCTTAGGGTGGGATGAAGTGACCGTCGAAGAAACTTCTAGAGTGCTAAAGAAATCAAGGAGAGGGAAGTAGATGAATAAGCCTAACTATATCTCTCAGAATGTAGATTTATATGAATTTGCAAAAAAGATGTTTGGTATAAGACTATAAGTTAGATAATCTACTAGGAGGAGGTGCAAAGATAAAGAAGAACATAATAACCAAATTCTTAAATGACTATATCATTCAAAGCATAGCCTGAAAAAACTCTAGAAATGATTTTATTAAGGATTGGCTTTTCTTATCAACTCAATGAAGAAAAGAAACATTATAAAGGCTAATGAGGATTAGACTATCAGGTTCATATTCGAAATGTATCGAGTGAGTGGAAATCCCAAACAATAACTCTTTAAGCCACTTAAGATATTGAAAAAAAAAGCTTCTTCATGAATGATTCATGATACTTCACTTTCATAAGGCTGACATCAATGAAGATTCTATCTCAAAGAGAGTTTGCATTGCCTTAGCATCAAAGGAAATTCAAAAGAAGAAAAGTAAAGGGCAAGAAGGAACAACCATGTAAGACCCCACATATCAATTTCAAGAAAAACAAAAGAAAATAACGATTTTTTTAGTATTAACGACCGTAACAACATGGCCTTACAACTCCGTAAGTTGGTGGTCAAGATTCATTCCTAGTGTTGACACGCACGAAGCATGAAAAGGACAACATCACAGACCGTAACATTAGTCCTTACAGTCCTTAAAATTTTGGTGGTGTAAAGGATCATCCAACGCATAACACGCGGTGATGACTCACCAAAATTGTGGCTTATAGATCTTAACATCCTCATCCTTGAAGTCTGTAAGATTAACCTAAGCAGTATATACATAGTAACTTGATCTCAGATCATTTTAACACGTACAATTTTAAACTCTGAACTCGTTTAGGAGATTAATCGATGGTACTTACAAGCCACGATTAGTCTAGAAGCGTCTAAAAAACATTGGGTTTTGTTTGTTACAAGCATGATTAAATGATGATTCTAGTCATAGTCACTAGTGATAACTTTGGCTTATCATATTGTATATGCCTTTGACTATTATAAGCGTGGGATACAATAGAACATCATCATCCAAGACTATTACATATACTAGGTGAGATAGTAGGGACGAGATGTATGTGCTTTTAAATAGTAAATATTGTTTTATGCTTCTTTCATATGTGACATTTAAAACTTTATGCATTGTCTCTAACGTTACCGGTATATTAAATATGTGGTCCTGGTGGTTAGCAAGACCGAGGGTGGAGTGCCTTAGCAATACAATGCATAAGACCTTAGGTGGGATAAAGAACGTAAAACATAAATACGTATAAATGATAAAATGTTTGATTATAGAAATGACCTCATACATAACCTATTTAAAGTTTTGAAAAAGCATTATGAACCTCATATTAGCTCACCAACATTTTCAACTGACGTCTGTTTTGTTTTAATTGATGTATCTCAGATGCACCCTCAGGATAGAGATAAGTTGCCTTAAGATATTGAGAGGTTGTTTTAGTCGCAAGCTTTTGTTGTATAATTTCCTTTATATTATTGTAATGACTCTAAAGTTTTAATAGATAGGTTTATTGTTTTGTTTCTATTATTAAGTTGTTATTAAATCATTCATGAGATATGCCACATCTTACGTGGGGTGTGACAGATAAGTATCAAATTCAGAGGTTTAAACGAATTAGGTATTTGACATGAATGCTTAAGTTTTAACTATTAAGCTCAAAGACAGTTATGAAGTTATTACAGGATAAGATGGTAGAAAAAGGTAAAAAGTAAGGGATACATAGCTTTAAAGCTCCCAAGTCCCCTAATTCTTGAGAAAGAAAGTAAACCCGAGGAATACGAAGAAGAGGAAAAAGAGGAGGAACTCAATGATATTTACCAGAACCTACCTAACTTACCACCACATCCAGAAACCTATTATATACTTTTAAGGAGATACAAAGTTACACATGCATAAGCTTTATAGAGAAATACGATAAAGCATGAAGTGTCTTTCATAGTGATGCATGTTCTACACGTACCCCTACTTGGTGTGGATAGCATACAACTCAAGTTAATGTATATGCCACTTTTGAATCAACACGAACGGGTGTGCGTTGACACCTAAAAAATCTATTAGGTATGGTGACGTTTTAAGGATCCGACAACATGAAATATAATCAAGGATTGTGAGGAGAGCTTTAAACATTTCAAGGAAAGACTTGATCAAAAAAGACAAGGAAGATAGACAAAAAGTCAAAACCTCAAGAAATTTCTATCGGCATGGGTGGCATTAGTAGGAAAAGAAAACCATGGAAATAATTTTTTGTAAAATATATTGTAAATGAAAGATGTATAATAGAAGTTTCTTTTAATCTTAAAGTTTTGTTCAAATATAGTAAATGACTCAGAATAGCGACAATCAGACTAACGGATGCTATCATAATTACAATTTCGGATCCTCTTGAACTAGAACAAGTGGACATGAATCTTCTTGTTTACAAGAAGATGCGATATGAGAAACTATTGCTCAAGAAATCGTGAAAGCGGCTGTGAACCTATATATACCTGAATCTTCTCACCCTGAAGAGAGGAGATTATATAGAATTTTTACTAGTAAGAAAACTACAAAAAATAAATAAAGAAATTAATAATATAAAGAAATAAACAAGAAAAGACCAACTACACATACAAAATCTTTAAATCCTATGATCCTCAATCATTTTGATTGAAAATAGGGGAGCCATCAAAGTCGTCATGTAGCCAAACCAAAGTATATCATGAAGTTTAACGAGGTGTCTTGGTTGATATCACATCTTGTGAATTCTGAAGAAGCAAGGATTAACAGATTTATCTAGGGATTGCCATCTGAAATACGGACTCTATGCGGTCCTTGAATCCGAAGACAAATGTTTACACAGTTGAACTAGGTGTAGTATTGGCGGTTGAATTGGCTAGACAAGAACGACATGAGGCTATTTGGCACAAGGAAATACGTTAGAATATATTCAAGTCATAAGAGATTATCCAGAATTATTACCTGAAGACTTAACAGGCGTACCTCTTTATAGGCAAGTGAAATTTAGTATAGAATTAATTCCAAAAACTGCTTAGGACCATGTGTGTGTATACCATACATTCATCTAATTACTTGTAAACTTTAATTAGAAATTTGACATAAAAAGATTTTATATTTGTGTGAAACCAAATTAAGGTGTACATCTTGAACATTGGTAAGGTCATGAATACAAGCTCCTACAAATATGCAAGGTAAAAGTTCTTATATAAGTCCTAAGTGGTTTGTCACCCCCTGACCCTGCATACTTGGGTTTTTTGTACAATGTTTGTACTTTTGTGAAACCGAATTAGAGCATTCACAACCTATTTCTCATTTTCATCCATATAATTACACTAAAAATCACTAATTTTTCTCTCTATTTTTTATTTAAATAATACTTTTTATATTTTTATCATTACTTTTCTCTCTTCTCCATAAACAACCACTTAAAATATATTAAATATATTATAAGGTTTTGAATAGTGTTTCTCAAAAATACAGATTGAACAGTAAGTTTTTTATATTTTTCACTTACAACCACTTATAACAATACCATATAATACGGTAAAACTTCATTTTCAAATCATTTCTTTCCTAAATATTATGATACTTTAGGCCTTAAGGCCCATACCACACGACCATTTGTCAATTGGTACATAGTTCAAGATCAATAGACACTTCAAGCCCAAAGAAAAGAATAAGCGAAGTCGAAAGTTAAAACTGAGGCCCCCTTTCAATAAATCCACTTATTTTGAAAATGATCACAATACCTTAAAAAAAATATATACAGAATTTTAAGATATTTATAGGATGATACAGTCGTTAGCAAACGATTACCCTCATTCGAATCATGTGTCCATTATGTTTCAATGTCTTGAAAGCTACTTAGTGCAAACTGCGATCTACTAGATCCTTTTACTAACAAGGTATTAATAAATCTCATAAGTTTACTGGTAACAAGTTTTTAATTTTTTATAAAACAAGTGTTATATGATAGTTTGTTTATCATTACAAACTATAATTAAATATAATATAAATTTACCCCAAGAAGAAGAGTTTAACAAGGTATTACCTCTCGTGGTTTTTTTTTTTTTGAACTTTTATATTAAAACTCCTCGTGTATTTAACGACCCTATATACCATTATAATCTCCATCTGTTCCGTTTCTATATATATCACCATACAAACATATATAGATATAGTATATATATATATATATATATATATATATATATATATATATATATATATATATATATATATATATATATATATATATATATATATATATATATATATATATATATATATATATATATATCTAGATCCATACATTAGACACAAACGTGGGTACGCTATATACACGATGAATATAAGCCTACGTGAGTGTGTGTCAATCAAGTTTCGTGCCGAGTAAATCAGAAAATTACTATGAATATTCGGTTTCTCTTATAAATCTTGTAATTCCCAAGTGTTTGGTTAATTGACCCACCCATATGGCCATATTACCGGCTATCACAAATCTCAACATGGTCATACATCCTCCCAAAACATTCATAAGTTAGCGAAACCGGGGTTTAAGAAATAACAACAGAATATATCACTTGAATGATTTCAAACAAAAAGAAAACAAAATCCTGACTCGCTTAACCAAAGAAAAAGTAGAACTAGAGTAAGGAACCGGACCTAGTTGTCAAGTTTATCTTTAAATAACACGAGACATGTCTTAATCCTTACGGACGAAGTAGAGCTTACCCATGACATGCAGTACAGCAACAAAAGCAATGAACCCAATGCTCATCACAAGAACAACATTTGGAGAGATCTTCAATCCAGGTGCGTCATCAGTGTAGAATTGTAGCATGTTGCCAGCTGTCCCGCCTGCTGCCCCTCCAGTTCCACCGGTTCTTCTCCTTCGTAAGTTGGCTGCAGCAGCTGCTGCGCTTCCTCTTGGTGGAGCTGCCCCGTTTAAAGCCATTCTGTAGCAAAAAGGTTTTGCAGACAGAAAGCATTAGCTTCAAATCAAGGGTTTCTAACAAAAAACCCAACTTTGAGCCATTTTGAGTTTAATCTCAAATGAGTCGAATCTAAAGATTTAGCTTAGGTGTCGAAAGCTAATTTTGACTTTATACAAACTTATGAAACATTAAATTTGAAGATTTAGATTATTATTGGGACAATAATGTTTTTCTAACATCACATTAATTATTTATATTCAAGTGTTTTGAACAATGTTTCATGTCAACCGAATGAGAGTACGTTCTAACTAGTACCAAAAATCACCTGTTACCCAACTGCCCAATCCACCTATTTGGCACATCTCTAGCATGAGAAAATCTTTGGAGCCATTCAAAAGTCAACCTATGAGGTCAGATCTATGTGCATTACCACCACATTGCCTTTTTCTACAAAAAGCTATGGTAATTCTGGTGGTAAATTTGCTGGTAGATATAGATTTGCTCGAATCACAGCATAGGTGATGAGGTTAGAAATATAAAAGACACCTTTGATGTTTGAATAACTAGCATTCAAAAACCAGAGACAAAAGTTGTCTTAAGTGATTAACTCATGTTTCTTTTTCCAATATTTCATACTATGAAACTGACATTTACATGACAATATCATCTACCACTAACTAGTGATCTTTCTTTGAGAGTTATGATTTGGCATACTCGAACACCTCGAAAATGATTATCCACAAGACCAGATAAAAAATTCACTTAGTGGGACTATTATGTTTATTGATAATGATAACAATAATAATAACAGTCTGGGATTAGAGAAAATTCTTCATTTGGCGAGGTTATTCGTTTATCAAGGTTATAATGTATTGACAAAGTATAACCATTAATGAAATTGTGGAATTGTCAGTGATGAACAAGTGTAATTATCATAACATACAAACCAACAATAAAAATATATTTGGATTGGGAGGATAATAGGCTAGATTTATCTCAACTCTAAGAGGTTTTTGAGCAATAATTGTATTAGTTAATGTCAAGAACTCAGCATTTGAGATACATAATTCATGAAAGCATTAATACACAATATGCATACACAAGCCATACTTCAACCGTTCAAACTACAAACTAGTCATAATATTTAAGTTTCAAGTATCCACTATTTGACTTTTGAGTATGTTATCGAACAATTTCACGCAGATAACCATGATATATGTGAATCTATAGTCGCATATCTACTTCTACTCACCTAAACCATATATATTTTCTTGCCAACATGAATAATAATAAACATGTGCATCTATACATGAATAAATTACATACACGATATAGTCCCTATGACCTTAGTTAAAGTGATTATTGATAGGAAAAAGTTAGATACACGAGTAAAAGTAGTTTTGTATCTTCTGGCTGAATGAGTGCTTTAATTATAACACTGCTACATAGACATAACACACCCAATAAAATGATTATATGTGTGATTCTCTCTTGTTTTGATACTAACCACTATACTAGCTAAAATGCAAACCATCCAAGTATAACCGATTCTATCATACATGTGGTTCCTTTAAGGCTTTAAGATAACAGTTGAAAATTGTCTAGCATCACCCCGTTTAGCATACTCTAGCGTTCTTTTTGTATTTTAACAAGTAAATTGGTAATTGATTACCTTGCAACCTTCTCCTTACCCTAGTATAAACAAATTTACTTAATTTTCAAGTTACAATTCCTAAGCAAATCTCACAACCTACAAAGTTATTGTAATATTAGATCCGAGAAGCGAATCAAGACAAATTTCAATTATCTCACCAAACTTTCGATCAAAATAATCCTCATAGTTATCGCTATACACATAAATCAAAATAACCATCACATTTAGAGGGCTAGAGTATATGCAGAACGATCAATCGGGCGAATTAAACCATAATCTACCATTCGTCGAACAGATCTAAGTTAGGGTTCTAGGAACTCCAAATCACGATTGAACTAATAGATAAACCAAACAAAATTCAATGATTCATGAACAAAACAAACGATAATTAGATGTAAAGAACTAAAAGATTCAACTGACCTTAATTGCAGAGATCAAAAAATATGCGATATCGTTCTCCTTGCGTTTGAAGATTCGATGTTTTCGAGAAAAGAAGAATGCCTACTTCTTGTCAAAATTATGGTCTACTTTTTGGCATTAACTCTTGTAGGTTGCCACATCAATAGAACCAATCAGTGTTTGCCACGTCGAACGTTTTACTTTTTTTTTTAACGGCAAATGTACGACTCTACTTCGGAGATAAATGTTATTTTAATCGGGCCCACCTATTCGTTTTCCAGCTGAGACCGCACCTCTAACCCCCTCAGGAGGAAACTCATTGCTGAGAAAACCTCATGGCTCAACTCTGAGCGTTTTTGCTCAGAATGAGACTTGATCCCATGACCACCCATTTATTTACATGTCATGGGTACCTCACCTTAACCAGTTGGGCTAAAAATCATTGGTCGTCGAACTTTTTACTAGTAAGGACTACAAGCCCATGTGTTTTGATATTACTATTAGGTGCATGTGTGATACGATAGACGCAATGTCGTGATACGACATTTACATCAACCACACGTTTTTGGTATTTCATTATTCTTGTAATGCTTTTACAAAAGTTTATTATGTTTTTTAGATTGAAATTTAAAAAATTAAATAAATGGGTTGTGCATGACTACTTGTATATTTATGCATTAACTTATTGTAACTCATAAAATATCAGTCCGGTTCAGCAAAAAAATAACAACAAAACTTAAAAAAAACATAGGTTAGAATTATAACCACAAAAAGTTTTTACATGTGATCAATTAATATATATAGCTGAAATCTTTAAAAAATCAGTTTTCTTTTTGTTTATTGGAAGATAATGTAAACTTTTTATGGAAGTGTTAATAAGTATAGTGTTATTTTGTGATTAATTGTAATAGGTAATTTGTAAATAATGTTATAAGTATTATTTTACCATCAAAAGTAAATGCATTTTATGCATTGAAAAGAGTAACTATTCTTAATTTTATGGTATCTTAAAATACCCGTATCATATGTTTTATAAATAGCATTGAGAAGTTGAGTTAAACTTCATAAGGTTAGGTTTGTTATCTTTTTGAAAATTACAAATAAAAATGATAAGTTAGTGGTTTGTTAGTGATCATTTAGCTGTTAAAAAAATTAGTTGCTATTCACTCAACAAATTTGATGCGCTAGTTTTTCTGTTACATATCAATATAATAGTAGTTTTACCTTTTACTGACGAATAAAAGACAAAAACAAAACCCACCCAAACCCTCTTCATCAATGTTTCAATATCGGCTAACTGTTCACAACCACCCATTGTAGATTTTGGTTTTGATCGGTAGATTCTAATCACCGATAGTTGCACGCCCACGTGTGCTATAGGTCATCTGCTTCGTATTTATAGGTTTCAATTTAACATACGAGGGGGATGTGACATCCATAATTTCATACGTAATGTAAGACCTCAAATTTTGAAAAGTAAAGTTAAGGGGCTGTTTGTCAGCATCTGATTGAATAAGTGCTCAACCAGTAAGAGGTCTGAACCAGTAAGAGGTCTGAACCAATAAGTGCTGAACCAGTTTAAGTCTGTTTGGTTGGACATCTGAATAACTGTATAAAATAACTATTTTACCCCTCTAATTATTTCTTGCTGAATATAATTTATTTGTTTGGTCATCGCAGTAGAGATTATGAAACTGAAGACGTACCGAGCGGTGGTGGACGGAGGCCGAGAGCAGGGGACGGAGGCCGAGCGGTGGTGGACGGAGGCCGAGAGCAGGGGACGGAGGCCGAGAGCAGGGGACGGAGGCCGAGCGGTGGTGGACGGAGGCCGAGAGCAGGGGACGGAGGCCGAGCGGTGGTGGACGGAGGCCGGCGGTGGTGGACGTTCAAGAGATGTTGCAGCGCAAGGGAGGAGTGGAGCTACAGACTTGAGAAGAGAAGAGGAATATGGTCAGATTAGGTTTGAACTCTGACCTAATAAGAGGCAAATAAGAGCCTCTTTTTCAATAAGAGGCATGCAACCAAACACGAGATGTCTGACCGAGTCAGACTTGAGCATCTGACCAAGCTCAATAAGTGCTAAACAAACAGGGGCTAAAATTAAAGTATTGGAGTTAATTATATAACAATTAAAAGTTGATGGGAAAATATGTAAAAGAGAGTTTTTAACCCTAATATTTTCTTATTTAAAGAAAGATAGTTGCCCGGCCCTTCTTCTCTTGCTTATATTCCACACCTTCTAGAAAGAGAAAAAAAAGAGAGAAAGAAGTTACTTTCATATTGTTTCATTAAGATGAGTTTTCTTATATGCATTTGTTTTACTCACTTGTCTCTCAGACTATTTAAATAGATGTTTGATAATTCACCCGTAAGTGATAGTTCATCCGCATCTAATATTTCACTTGCACTCGTCTACTCATCCGCATCTTAGGCTACTTAAACGAAAACCCTGATTGTTAATTCGTATTTGATCCTATCATCCGCATCTCCCCGTACTTAGTCAAAATTCATGATACTTTCTATATATGTTTTAAAGTTCTCATGTCTAAGGGAGCTTATATGTATGTAATTAAATTCATAATAGTTTCCTTTATTTGATGATAGGTGTAGTCTTGTGTTTCTTTTTTTATTTGAAGTCTGCCTTCTAGTTTCCTATATTTGAAGTCTGTTTTAAAGATAACACCCTGATACCATAAAAACACTATATGAAGATAACAAAAAGGTTTTATTTTCAAGTGTGTCTCATTCACTTGCTTAATCTTAGAAGTTACAGTAAATATGTGAAGATAAAATGTGGAAGCTAAAACTTTATAATAAATCTAATAAAGGAAGAGAAACACAAACAACTCATAACATCACTAATAAATTAAGATATGCAATGTTATATTTCTTTTAGTTTAACCCTTCAATTATCTTTTCATTCTATCACAAACTATTAATTAATAAGTTATGTTTTTGTAAATATTTACATCTCAAGAAACGAAATAAGTAGAAGAAACCGACATTGTTGATTAAAAATCTCAAAAATTCATATTATACATAAGATATCGGATTTAATTACAAAAGTAATAAGTTATAGTGGAAAAGAAAAGAATATGGTCGTAATGATATTGTACAAAACTGTACTTAGCATTTGATGAAGATTTTGTTGTCGGAAATAAAATGTTTTGTGGGCTTAGACGAGCCCATCATTTAATAATTAATCTCCTTCATAATTTTCATATTTCATTGATTTTTATAAGAATATTCTGTTTAATAATCAGTTATTTTAAAATTTGAGTAAATCACTTAAACTTAATTAAATAGATCTAAATTCATAGGACCGTTATGTCCAACACATAGGACCCACGAAGGTCCGTTGTGGTCCACTAATCCTAATCCTTTTATAATCTTCATTCTTTAATCTTTTTTTCTTATATTCATATGTAATCCTGCCCCTTACGAAAAGGTCACACGCTGCTCGAATATGTTGGGTGATACCGTCGAACTTTGTAGATCCAATAATTACGATCCATCTGAAATCTATATCTATAAAATATAATAAATGAAAGAATATATGAGACACGTGATGGATTCTTGTTAACTCTAAAATTGTGTTTCCCTGCCTCTGTCTTGTATTAAATGATAATCTATACTACTATATAATACAACTCATTGAGCAACAATGTAATTGTAATCCATTTTTAAGAAACTTAAGAACAATGTGGTTATATTTGGGACAAGTGATTATGCATATACAACTTGTTATTTACAACTTTATCCATCCATACAGTAATATAGATACTACATTGGCCAACACAAGAAAAGCAATATAAGAGTCCAACACCTATAAAAAGAAATAATGGACTTTGAGGGAAAACAAGCTCATGATTGTGTATCATTTGTTGTGCAAATCCATAAAAAGTATCAATTCCAGTTAAAATTTTATAGTGTTATTATTATATTTTTTCTTATTCATCTTTGGTTTATATGATTGATTTGAACCCCGTTCTCCTTGAGCCCTTGTTAACTTGATAGGTATATCATGTATAAGTTTGAAGCATATTTTGAAATTTATAAAGTTATATTATTCAGTTTATAAATATCTATGATATTTTATGTCACACCCCAACCTTGACGGCGGAAACGTCGAGATGTGAGGGTTAAGATTGTTCACAGCCACATAACGCTATTATTAAATCCAAATATATTATACATAAGTTTCAAAATTACATTACAAGCATAAGTCTCAATAAGTTTCAACATGAAATAACAAACATAATCATTTTGTTTATTATCTAGGTCCAAGTCCTAGAATATGCCAGCAACATAAGTTCACTTCAAAACTTGGGGGTTTTCCTGAAACATGATAAAAATAAAAGGTCAACTATAAATAGTTGGTGAGTTTCCAAGGTTTTCATACATAATATGAAAATGGTTACAAGTAGCAATTCATGTCATAGGTTATAAGCTAGTAAGGTTATAGAACACATATCGTTACAACCAAACCTCGACTTGATTACAAGTATAAAAGATTGGCTAAGTGTATTTGGTTCCCTAGTGCACAAGCGTACGACCCCTAGGAGTCGGCAATACCTCGACTTTAGCACCAAATAGGCTTGTCAGGCCCAAAGATCTAAGACGTCGCCAGGCTAGCAATAGTTAATGATTGTAAACAAACTATGTATCTCATATAAACACTTACATTACACAAATAACCATGACCAAATAATAAGTAGAATTGCATGTGCATTACAAGTCTCAAATGTGTATAAGTGTATCATGTATAAGTATCATGTTTCACCCCAAATAAGTGTGAAATAAAGTAAAAAGGGGACAAGGGAAAACTCACATGGAAATAAGCATTTCAAGATGATATAAAAGATTACAAGATAAATCCCAAGTGTCCATTACAAGCACCTAAGTATATAATTTACAAGATGAAGATTAAGGTTAATATATTAATTAATGTTTAAATAAGAATTAGGGTTTCAATAGTTTTAGGGTTTTGATGAGTAATTATGTTTATAATGATGGTGATAATAATTTAAACGAGGTTCCAAATGATTTCTTTTACAAGTTATTTAAACGTATAGATTCCAAGATTAGGTTTGGTAATAAGATAAACAATAAAACATGAACTAGGGTTTCAAATGGAATTTGGGAGTTTAATAATAAACCATTTAGGTTTAATAAAGATAATTTAAATCAATTAAGACCAATAATAATTGAAAATGTCTTAACAATTTAAGTTATTGATTTTATAGAAATAAGTATAATAAAAGAAAATAATTAATTTAATAATTAATTATTTGGTAAAGAGAATTTATTAAATACTTATTTAAGTGACTTTAAAATTATTTAAAATCATTTTATTAAATGATCTATTATAAAGATCTTATAATACAAGATTTTAATAATAAAAATAAAGTATCATATATTATTTTATTAGTTCCAAGAATTTAAATAAAGGTTAATAAGTTTCTTAAGCATAACATGGTTACATGATTAATTATTTAAAAACTATTTGAATAGTTAACATGTAATTAATTAAGGTTTTGAAATAATTCTAAATTGAACCATATTATATTTATAACATACAATGACTAAATAAATTATGATATTTTTATTCTTTTAAAAGAAAAATAAATTGGATGTTACAAGTTTAACAATCTTTAAAAATTAACTTAATAATTTCAAAAATCTTTTTAGTTAACAAAATAATTTTTATTTTTTTATTTTTAATTATTAATATAATATTTTTCTGAATTATAAATTGTTCAAAAAAAAAAACAAAACAAAAATTAGTTAAACACAAAAAGAATGGCAGAGGCCCGGTTCGAACCCGGGACCTCTTGCCCATTGAGTCATTGCATTACCAGTTGGGCTACAGCCCATATCTGTTTAATATTCAAAATAAGTTTATAAATCAATTAGTTAAAGAAGACCCCAAATCAACTCAAGAACCCTAGAACGAAATGGGATCAAATCGAAGCACCAAACGATCTAGTGAACGTGAACAATCATGGGGCTTTTATTCCCCAACCAAAACCGAGTGTATTACAACGTTTAATTACCTGATTTGAGACGGAATTGGTGATGAACATGTACAAGTACAGATCGCGACATTCTTGGCACAGATTCGATACCCAAACGATGATAATAAGTAAATTCGTCGCACAGGTAGTCTCGAATGAATCCAATGATGAATAGCCCTCTATCAATTGCAAGTTATAAGGCTCGGAAGGCGATGTTCGATAGAGGTGCAGGTCGCGACAGAGGAGATTGATAAAATTCGATGGTTAGGTTCGTTTCATGTGCAATTGAGGGTTTTGTTTGATTATACACTGATAAACGTTCGATATGGTTGAATTAATTGAGTTATTATTGTTGTTTTAAGCTCGAACGGCTAGCGAATTCAAGGCTACGGTTACCCTCTTGTTTTGGCTTCGTAACCGGCACTTAATTGTGTTTATTAAATGTCTACCTGATCGAAACGGTTGTTCGAAGGTTTTGGGACCAGTTTTAGATTGTAGAGTCGTCGGATTTTGGGGGAATAGGGCGGCCGGAGCGTCGCCGGAGTTTGGCCGGCACCGTGGCCGGAAATACGGGCAAGGAACAGAATTCATTTTGAGTTTATTAATATGGCAATTTTAGTCCCTGTGGTTTAATATTCAACCTTTTATGTACAACTTCTCAATTCAAGTTTTTTTACATTTGCAAATAAACCCCAAAGTTTGTAAAAATCATATTTAATTAACTAATAAATTTTTTATAAATCTTAAAATAACTCTCTATTTTATTTATATATTTTAATTTAACAATTAGATTCCATAAATGCTAAATAAATCTTTATAACTTTTGTAAAGTTTTTAAACTTTTCCATTTAATTATTTATTGTAAAAAGATTAATAAACTTTTATATCCTTATAGAAGAATTATTTACAATCCATAATTATTATAAGTTATTTGAACTATTAATAAATGAATAGTTTCAATAATAAATTTTACATTTAATATATAATTGATCTATTACGATTATTAAATAATTTAATAATAGAAGTTAAAAATAAGTTTGGGTTTGGATTTATAATATGAAAATGACGGATGTTACAGTCTCCCCAACTTAAGAGAATTTCGTCCCGAAATTAAAAATGAACTTAGATGAACAAATGAATTATAATGAAAGGTAAGTGTTCAATGAACAGTTTTTGACGTTTGATTACAGGTGGAACGCTTCACCTTATGGAATCTTACAAGATTCTCAGCATAATAAACGCGGGACGTTTTAAGATGAAACGTTGGAAAACGATGACGAGTTACCGTGGTACCTTAGATTTATAAGTCACAACTTCTAGAATATAATGATGTTTAGAAATCAATAATAAGCCAACAATGATATGAAACGTTAACCGTCGGGATTCAAGAATCCCAATCGTCACCACATGTAACGAAATGATCATAACACATACCTTGTGAGTATGTATCTCTCTTTTGACCAATCATTGGTCTAAGAATAATGCGATATGCGAAGATTTTGAAATAATTTCACGACGATGGTTGGGAACATTATTAAAAGCAGAAAATAAATTGATTATCCATCTTAATGATCGATGTTTAACGACATACCACGGTATACGACTATTGAAGATAGATACAAGCCAATTTCTCGGCCCGTTATCCCACATGAGTTGATATGCAATTAACCGATCGGTCTATAATGCACCAATTGTCATCATTACGGCTAAGATAGAAGACACTTAGTGAATGAAAAGTTAAACAGAAGATCCATAAGATCACGAATGTTAGGTCTTGTCATGTGTGAAGTTAAGACACTTGGATACATACCAAGTTACGTCTTTTCCTTTATGCCAAACCCATGACTACAAGTTACGTAGGTTTATGAACCTCCACGTCACAATGTAAGTAATAGCGCGTCTCGTTAGTCGAAACCAAGATAGAGTTTTAAAGATTTCCAAGGTTGAGAGTTCAAAAGTGATCAAGAAGTAACGCAAACAATAAGACATGCATTTGTAACCATGTTTTGCAAGGTGACAAATTTCCAATTATAGATTGCATACGTAATTCATCAGACCCATAAGTACAGTCGAGAACATTCGTATGACTAGAAAGACATAACCACAAGTTGATAATGTCTTTATTTAGTAGAAAGATTGTTTAAGAAGGCTACCATCACACAATTATGCGTTGATGATAACTCAAAATGAAAGTTGATAAGTAGTGAATAAATGGTTCGATATAGCTAGATCAAATCAAAACATAAGGATAAAGGAAAAGAAATCAATTTAAGAATTTAAATGCTCCAAGCTCGAAATCAAAATCAACCTAGAGTGATCGGGTCTCCTTTCAAGTTCAGAAATCATGTTTTGGCTTGATAGGTCCAAACACTAACATTGGTTCACCCTTCAAGTTACTACATGTTCCTTGTCACTTGATTAAAACCTTGGTAAGTTGGAGATCAAGAAATGAGAACAGTCATCAAGGTGTGGTTTTCACTCCTAACTTGATGGTGTATTCCCAAGGTATGATCACTAACTTACCAATCAAAAAGCTCGATCCCAACTCATTGTTGAGGATCCACAGAAATAAAACGAGGTAACTCACCATTAAGGTAAGGGAAATCACTCCTATCTTAACGGTGAAGTTTTACAAAAACAAAATATAACAAGATGAACTTCTTCATCAAAATCCAGAAATCACTCCTACTTTGATGAAGTCGTCTCATTTGAGCAACTACAATTCATAAAGATGATATTATCATCAAGGTATGGAATTCACGCCTATCTTGATGATTGAATTTCATCATAGCAAGAAAACAATCGAAGATTGACATTTGTCACCAAAGTACGGGTTTCAATCCTATTTTGGTGAGATCATGTCATTTGTGAAATGCCATTCCAAAGAAAATAATTGAATTCAATCCTCGGGATAAGGAAATCACCCTAATCCAGAGGATGAAATTCCATAAACACACAATTGGAAACCATTTATCGAACGAATAGAGAATCATCAAAGTAAGGGAATCACCCTTTTTTTTTGATGAGTTAGAATCATTTAGGAGACACAGGTGTTCTTAGTTATAGGTTGACTTTCAAACACTTGCATCTCTCACGGTGCAGACGGTACGGAATTTGACTTAACGACGAAAGGAAAGTAATATCAATTAGAAATTCGGAAAATTTCAAGTTACATCAATGTAACAAAAGGGTAAAATCATGTTTACAAAATTTAAGGTCAAAGTTCGAGGTAACAGAATTAGTTATGATGGTGTTCAAATCTGGAATGGTTTAAATCGGGAAGACTAAATCAATGACAAGAGTGATTCAACACCACGACGAGATGTGAACATTCGATTCACAATTGAAGGAATTACACGAACTTCTCAAGATGTGAGGTCAAACATAACCTTATTGAAGACACACGTACTTATAAGTGATCACTCATCTCAAGGGTTTCGGGTCAAATGAATGGATTCAATGATCGAGTCAAATCACCATTCACACTTTGCCTAGACAAAGTATCTCGAGACGTAAGAATTCCACCTATAGCATTGCATGTTCTTAGTTATGGGATACACCCTTAAGGAGACTTTAGAACCATAAGTAACGGTTTAAAGTTTTGAAGACCATTCGTTTTAGATTCCCAATATCATGGAATATATTAAGAGTCATGCACACGTTGGTCAAGGTATAGAAATGGATACATAAAACGCTCAACGAGTAATGATGTTTAAACGTAAGAGTTGAAATGTAGGTTAGGTTCAATATTAACAGGAACATTACGTATGATAAGAATGAAGAGATACCAGTTCAAGAAATCAAAGATTTTCAAGATACAAAGAGGATGGTTCCATTTGGTAACGCATTACCATTTGGAATCGTTGACACGTCAAAGTGAATTGACCCATTTGCCATAGAGATTTGTGTATATTGACCATAGTGTATCACTCATCCCAGAAATCCCCAGGTAAGCATAACTGGTCTCACAATGAGATTTATACGATATGCTTGCCTTAGCCCGAAGGCCTTTTGCCAGGAAATCCAGAATACAGGTGTCTATGTGTCACACAAATTTCTTTGGTTTATGAAATCAAAACCTTGATGAGATTTCCATAGATTAGACATAGAGTCTAAGGAATTGAACCCAGATGATAAGTGTAGATTCCACATGACGTTGAGAATAAGTTTAGGGAGTTCATTTGTCGGGGAGAATCAAAGAGTTAAAGTTAAGTTTAGGGAGACAAGTAACTAAGTTTAAGCATACATAAGGCAATCCTATGCTAAGGCATCAAGTTGCACAAAAGGCATAGCATTATGTAGCATGCAAACAATAAGTAAGCACAAAGTATAATGATCTTTCTATGAGGTTCATGCAACTATAGTCTAGGTCACCATTTCTAATAACCTAAATCCCTATAGTTATGGGCTCTGATACCAATCTGTCACACCCCAACCTTGACGGCGGAAACGTCGAGATGTGAGGGTTAAGATTGTTCACAGCCACATAACGCTATTATTAAATCCAAATATATTATACATAAGTTTCAAAATTACATTACAAGCATAAGTCTCAATAAGTTTCAACATGAAATAACAAACATAATCATTTTGTTTATTATCTAGGTCCAAGTCCTAGAATATGCCAGCAACATAAGTTCACTTCAAAACTTGGGGGTTTTCCTGAAACATGATAAAAATAAAAGGTCAACTATAAATAGTTGGTGAGTTTCCAAGGTTTTCATACATAATATGAAAATGGTTACAAGTAGCAATTCATGTCATAGGTTATAAGCTAGTAAGGTTATAGAACACATATCGTTACAACCAAACCTCGACTTGATTACAAGTATAAAAGATTGGCTAAGTGTATTTGGTTCCCTAGTGCACAAGCGTACGGCCCCTAGGAGTCGGCAATACCTCGACTTTAGCACCAAATAGGCTTGTCAGGCCCAAAGATCTAAGACGTCGCCAGGCTAGCAATAGTTAATGATTGTAAACAAACTATGTATCTCATATAAACACTTACATTACACAAATAACCATGACCAAATAATAAGTAGAATTGCATGTGCATTACAAGTCTCAAATGTGTATAAGTGTATCATGTATAAGTATCATGTTTCACCCCAAATAAGTGTGAAATAAAGTAAAAAGGGGACAAGGGAAAACTCACATGGAAATAAGCATTTCAAGATGATATAAAAGATTACAAGATAAATCCCAAGTGTCCATTACAAGCACCTAAGTATATAATTTACAAGATGAAGATTAAGGTTAATATATTAATTAATGTTTAAATAAGAATTAGGGTTTCAATAGTTTTAGGGTTTTGATGAGTAATTATGTTTATAATGATGGTGATAATAATTTAAACGAGGTTCCAAATGATTTCTTTTACAAGTTATTTAAACGTATAGATTCCAAGATTAGGTTTGGTAATAAGATAAACAATAAAACATGAACTAGGGTTTCAAATGGAATTTGGGAGTTTAATAATAAACCATTTAGGTTTAATAAAGATAATTTAAATCAATTAAGACCAATAATAATTGAAAATGTCTTAACAATTTAAGTTATTGATTTTATAGAAATAAGTATAATAAAAGAAAATAATTAATTTAATAATTAATTATTTGGTAAAGAGAATTTATTAAATACTTATTTAAGTGACTTTAAAATTATTTAAAATCATTTTATTAAATGATCTATTATAAAGATCTTATAATACAAGATTTTAATAATAAAAATAAAGTATCATATATTATTTTATTAGTTCCAAGAATTTAAATAAAGGTTAATAAGTTTCTTAAGCATAACATGGTTACATGATTAATTATTTAAAAACTATTTGAATAGTTAACATGTAATTAATTAAGGTTTTGAAATAATTCTAAATTGAACCATATTATATTTATAACATACAATGACTAAATAAATTATGATATTTTTATTCTTTTAAAAGAAAAATAAATTGGATGTTACAAGTTTAACAATCTTTAAAAATTAACTTAATAATTTCAAAAATCTTTTTAGTTAACAAAATAATTTTTATTTTTTTATTTTTAATTATTAATATAATATTTTTCTGAATTATAAATTGTTCAAAAAAAAAACAAAACAAAAATTAGTTAAACACAAAAAGAATGGCAGAGGCCCGGTTCGAACCCGGGACCTCTTGCCCATTGAGTCATTGCATTACCAGTTGGGCTACAGCCCATATCTGTTTAATATTCAAAATAAGTTTATAAATCAATTAGTTAAAGAAGACCCCAAATCAACTCAAGAACCCTAGAACGAAATGGGATCAAATCGAAGCACCAAACGATCTAGTGAACGTGAACAATCATGGGGCTTTTATTCCCCAACCAAAACCGAGTGTATTACAACGTTTAATTACCTGATTTGAGACGGAATTGGTGATGAACATGTACAAGTACAGATCGCGACATTCTTGGCACAGATTCGATACCCAAACGATGATAATAAGTAAATTCGTCGCACAGGTAGTCTCGAATGAATCCAATGATGAATAGCCCTCTATCAATTGCAAGTTATAAGGCTCGGAAGGCGATGTTCGATAGAGGTGCAGGTCGCGACAGAGGAGATTGATAAAATTCGATGGTTAGGTTCGTTTCATGTGCAATTGAGGGTTTTGTTTGATTATACACTGATAAACGTTCGATATGGTTGAATTAATTGAGTTATTATTGTTGTTTTAAGCTCGAACGGCTAGCGAATTCAAGGCTACGGTTACCCTCTTGTTTTGGCTTCGTAACCGGCACTTAATTGTGTTTATTAAATGTCTACCTGATCGAAACGGTTGTTCGAAGGTTTTGGGACCAGTTTTAGATTGTAGAGTCGTCGGATTTGGGGGAATAGGGCGGCCGGAGCGTCGCCGGAGTTTGGCCGGCACCGTGGCCGGAAATACGGGCAAGGAACAGAATTCATTTTGAGTTTATTAATATGGCAATTTTAGTCCCTGTGGTTTAATATTCAACCTTTTATGTACAACTTCTCAATTCAAGTTTTTTTACATTTGCAAATAAACCCCAAAGTTTGTAAAAATCATATTTAATTAACTAATAAATTTTTTATAAATCTTAAAATAACTCTCTATTTTATTTATATATTTTAATTTAACAATTAGATTCCATAAATGCTAAATAAATCTTTATAACTTTTGTAAAGTTTTTAAACTTTTCCATTTAATTATTTATTGTAAAAAGATTAATAAACTTTTATATCCTTATAGAAGAATTATTTACAATCCATAATTATTATAAGTTATTTGAACTATTAATAAATGAATAGTTTCAATAATAAATTTTACATTTAATATATAATTGATCTATTACGATTATTAAATAATTTAATAATAGAAGTTAAAAATAAGTTTGGGTTTGGATTTATAATATGAAAATGACGGATGTTACATTTTACTAGAATAATTAGTTAGTTTATATGATTGGTTTGAACCCCGTTCTCCTTGAGCCCTTGTTAACTTGATAGGTATATCATGTATAAGTTTGAAGCATATTTTGAAATTTATAAAGTTATATTATTCAGTTTATAAATATCTATGATATTTTACTAGAATAATTAGTTAGTGTTTATCTTCAACTTCAAATCCTAAAAATTTAGATTTACAAAGAGACAACGTTTATACGTCGACATTTAAGATATTGGAGGACATCAACAATTCTCTTATACTGATTATGATTTTATTATAAATTTATTTAAAGACAAGTGTCTACAGAGTTAGATAGATGTTATCTCATCGCATAGCCTGGTGTACCTACTATTATTACTTCATAAAGTATTTGAAGTGGGCAATTTAGTACTTTTCTTAAAAGTTTAAGACACTTAAGAAAAAAAATGACTGCATTTGGTACAAGTGTTGATGCATAAATAACTCACCATTTACAATTTCGTCCCTTTGATGATTAATTATTTCTATCCCACATTGGCCAAGCAAGAAAGCCAATGTGGATTTTACTATTATAAAAGTGGTTCATGATAGCTAGAAGAAACCTACACTGATGTATGCTTATTGTGTGTGGTGTTGTGTAATTTGGTGCATGACCAAGAAAAAAGTTAATGCTCATAATATGTTCTACAATCAAAGTTTTAAAAACCTCATTTTGTTTTGATATTTTTGTTTGAACTTTGGTTCACATAGTCAGATTTGATCCTAGTTCACTAGATTTAAGAATTACCACCCAGTTAAATAAAGCCGGTCGAATACATATTAAATGGACTGTTAGCACAGATGTTTCTGGTTGAATAGGTCAAACTAGCCAATCTAGTTAGGTTCTCTAAACATTAAATATAATTAAATGGAGTGAGCGTTATCCCATGATGCAGCACGGAAGCATTTAAGATGGACAATTTGATAATTTTCTCAAAATTTAAGAGATGTAAGATAAATGTTGTTGCATTTCATACAAGTTTTGATATATAAATCTATACTATATTTATAAATTTTTCCCTAACCAAACTATAAAAATTATTCATATTCCACATCTCTTGTATAGAGAAATTAAGAGAGTACTCAACTCCAATACAAGGAGCCATTTGCTTCAAGTTAAAAGAGGAGTTGTGTTTTACGTGCATGCCTTCTTATATGTCATTAAACATTGAACCAAATTGGTAAAAATCTTATTGGTTTTTCAATCGGCCGTACCAGGAGTTGCCGGTTAAACTGTTCGCTCTAGTCTGGTTTTAAATCACAGGTTAGTACAATAAGAAAAGGTTAGCCAAAGATACAAAGTTTTACAAACTTTTATAACCCGCTACATCGTGTGATCTCACACATTATTACTCAAAAGTTTAAGACACGTAAGAATTGTGATTTCATTTCATACTAGTGTTGATGCATAAATTTAGTTTCACATTTACAGCTTTTGTCCCTAAAACAAAACTATAGTTAATATTTCATCTCACCTCGTTTGTATAGAAAACCTAAAGTAGTATCCAACTCTTATAGAGGGTGTTTTTCTCTCAATGTTAAAAGAGAAGTAGTTGTGTTTCATGTGCATTACCTTTTAATATCTTTAACATAAAACCAAATGATAACAAATGTCTTTTTGGTTTT
>JACVEC010000106.1:0-41895 GCA_025215565.1 Flaveria ramosissima | reverse complement strand
AAGGCCAAGAGGCCTCCGAGAAGCCACAAACGGCCGAGGCAGTGGCCGCGCTGCAGTTTGAATTCACGGAGCTGGTGGCTTTCTCGCGCGTGCAGCGCGAGGAGATTTGGGAGCAACAGGGGGGTGTCGGCGTTGAGGTCAAGAAAGCCCCCCCCAAAGAGACTCGCAAAGCCCCGCCGCGGGTGATCAGCGCGAAATCCTGAAAGATCGTCGGCCCTCATAGACCCTGTATCAAATCGCTACTAGAATAGCGATAAATTTATGGCCATATGGCCGGGGGTGTTGTGATGGCCCAGGTCTTCTCTGAAAAGCAGCTGATCGACGCAATGCAAGCCGCAGAACGGGAGAACCCTCCCGTAGCCAGCGGAGTGCTGAGCAAACCGGTTGCCAGAATCGCAGACATCTTCGGCGCTCTGGTCTACCAGAGAGTGCAGTCGATTTCTGTCGAGGACCCTGACGTCGCAGCGCTCATTGAAAAATACCTCGCATGACGCGAGGCTCTCAGAAGGAGCAGCTGATGCTGTCGAAACTCGTCCTGGTCGCCGTAGCTCTCATCTCTGCAGGTGGAGTCCAGGCCAGATGCCCACCCCAATTCGTGACCAGGGCCCGGTGCCAGCGTTCATCAAGGAGCGCGGTGCCCAGGTGATCGAGGTCACCCCCGCGCCCGGTGGGATGAAGGCCTACACGGCTATCAAGGATGGAAAGCCGATCGTCCTCTACACCTCGCCCGATGGCTCGGTCACCTTTGTTGGCGTTCTCTTCGACTCTGCGACTGGCAAGAATCTCTCCGACCCCTTTGTGGAACGCAGCCAGGCCTTGATCGGCAAGGCGGTGGAAGCGACTGCAGCTACGGCCGCATCCCAAAAGAATGTCGCGAAGACGGTGGCGGGGCCCACGTCTTCCGCTGGCGCCATCACCGCGCGCTTCTATTCCAACGAGTCGCAGGCGTGATGGAGGGGCGGGCCTCTCCAGAAGGCACGACCTATGTCTTTTTCGACCCACGGTGCCCGTACTGCCATGCGCTTTTCAACAACACGCGTGACGTGGCCAAGCAAGGCGCTGCCATCAAATGGATTCCGGTGAACACCCTGGGACCGCAGGGTGTCCCCATGTCGGCCGAGGTCCTGCGTGCTGGCATGCCTGGCATGGAAGCGCTCGCACGCGGCGCGGTTCGTGGTGTGGAGCCATCTGTGATGGAGCGTGAGCGCATTCAAGCGAACACGGCGTTCTTCGGGGCCGTGGTCCGCCAGGTCGGCAAGGACGCAGCCACCCCAACGATTGTTTTCCAGGCGCCCAACGGCAAGATCACTGTCGTGCAGGACGATGGCTCCGATAAAGCGGCTTTCGCTGCAGCATTTCGTGCAGGTGCAAAATGATGAACAAACTACGCAAGTTTTTCGTGGCGTCTGAGCCACAGGTGGCCGTCGCTGCCCACGTCAACGTCATGTTGACGGCCGATGGTTTGATGATCACCCATGCATGGCCTGATGGTCGTTTTGCAGCCACCCCTGTTCAGGTTCCTGGCGCACAAGGAACCCCTGGCGCATGGGCTGTTGGTCGCCCCATCAACTTGTCTGTCGCTGACGAGGCTGATGGCCAAGCCGCTCTCCATATGGGGGGTATTGGAGACGAGCCGCTGAGGGTGTATGTCGGACGTCGTGAGGACGTCGAACAAGCCGCCCGCGAAGTGCAGCGTGCCTGGCTGGCGGCGAACTCTGGTGCGCCGGCCGTCCAGGTCCCGAATATGGCTCCGGGGGCGCAGTGGGCGGCGCCATCGGCAGTTCCCAGCTATACACAAAATACAGTTACACATTATCATCAAGCCGCAGTTCGTTTCCCGCGCGCTTGGCGGAAATGGGCTGTGGTGGGAGTGGTGGCAGTGGGGTTTGTCGTGGGTGGTTGGGCCGCGGCGAACTACTACCTCAAGCCCAAGGGGCCAGGTATTGATCTCAGCGCCATGTCGATTGACGACGTGGCTTCCCTGGATGCCAATCCTGCCGCCGTGCGGCAAGTGCAGGAGTCGCTCATGGAGGCCGTGGGTGTTGGCCGAGCCCAGGCGGCGGAAGCCCAGGGGAAGATCGAGCAGGATCACATTGAAGCGCTCAAAGCCATGGGACTGCAGCCAGGCGTGTCGATGAAGAACGCCATGGCGTGTTTGGCGAAGAAGTAAACGCTTAGGAGCGCGATAGCATGACAGAGGCAATAGCAGGGACCAGTGCCCGAGGCAATGAGGATTTGGAAATCCTCACGCCCATGATCGAGGACAGAGCCCTGATGGCGCTTATCAAGCAGCGTCATGTGCCCTTCTCCTTCATTGTGAAGCGGTTGTTCCGAAAACCCGATCTGGAGACCTCGATGGCAGTGGTGCGAGCGCTGGTGGCGTTGCGCCCAGGCAAGGAGCACCGGCAAGTCGCTGGGGTCTTCGAGCTGGACTTCCATTTCGCCATGATTCAGGACGTGCTGCATGTGTGCGGCGGCGTTCTTGGCGGCGGAGGCCGCAGTGGGAAGCATTCCAGACGGTGACGGAAGAGCAGGTCCGCGAGGCCTTGTCCACCAAGAGCCGTGCTGCAGGACGGAAATTCGCTGCCGAGAAGTATGAGCAGCTCAAGGAAATGACGGACCTCTACGAGCGTGTCATGCGCGAGTGCGAGCGATCGATCAACCTTGCCGAGGCGCTTCAGCGCGCCAAGATCGAGCCGGAGAAGTGGAATCTGATCAAGAGCTGGATGCTCCGCTTTGGCCTGATGCGTGATCCCGCCTACGCGAAGTCCATCCTGTTGCAGGGCCGCTCGCGAAGGAGATCGAGCAGCGGTATGTGGGGGACCGTCTGGAAGACGTCGTGCACCAGCTGCTGAAGGATGTCATCTTTGCCCCGCGGCCTGTAGAGGCGCACTAACGAAAAAGCCGGCATAGCCGGCTTTTTTATTGGTCACGTTTTGCAACACTTAACGATATTGATCGTCTTCGTAGCCCTGATTCTGGCCTTGGCCACGGTTCCGGTTTTCAGCCAGCCACTTGCGCTTTTCTTCGCCAGGGGCGCCGAAGTTCCAGGAGCGGATGATGTACGACTCGCGATACACCTTGTCTTCTTCTGTGCCGCCCTTGGGGATGTATTCGTTGTTTTCGACGCGGGCAGTGAGGATGATCTGGTCGCCCTTGAAAAAGTGCTGGTGAATGGTCTCGGCCATGTTGCCAAAAGCCGTGAAGTTGAGTGCCACAACGCGATCTTCGCGGCGTTCACCAGTATCTTGGTCGGTTCCGGTCGGTTCGTTGTGAATAACGCGGATGCGAGTGACTTTGGTGCCACCGTGATTCGTCATTTCAGGCGCGGCTGCAAGGCGCCCTTCAAAGTTGAGTTGGTTCATGCTGATCAAGCCCCTTGATGGTTGAGATTCAAACGCGAGGATGGTCCCCACACGCTAAGTGTGGCACAATCCCCGCGCTCAAACAACATAAAAATACCTCTCGTGCAAAGAAAATAATGTTGTAGTTTTATGAGCCAACAGGAACGTTTCGATGAATTTTTAACGCGAGCTGATGTCGTAAAGGGTCAGCTCGCGGAGCGCTTTGAGGGCGTTGAATTGGTTCTGGAGCTGCAGCAGCAAGCTGCACTGAAGGCGCCGAGTGTGGCGAAGAAGATTCACTGGCTACGCAAGGGTGCGGGCACGATTGCGGCGGCCGTAGATGGCCTGGCCGCTTGTGATGCAGCCTGCGACGCCTGCTGCCACATCCCGGTGATGCTGCTGGCCAGCGAGGCGAAGGTGATTGGCAAGGAGATCGGTGTCCAGCCCCTTGATGTCCCGGTCGAGCGCAGAGACGTCAAGCCTCCGATCTTCCGTGGCGAAAAATACCCGTGCCCCTTCCTGAAAGACTCGCTTTGCTCAATCCGCGAAAGCCGTCCGCTGGCGTGCCGGCTGTTGTTCAACCTGGATCGGGACAGCTATCTGTGCCAGCACCACGAGATCAGCAGCCAGGTTCCATACCTCGATACCAGGGGATTCGAGGTCAGCATGGGTCTCGCCATCAGGGTGCCAGATGACTATGTCGCGGAGCTTCGTGATTTTTTTCCAAACGGGCTTGATGGCTAGTTGACAGAAAAGAAATAAAGAAGAATAATTCACCCAACTCAACGCAAACACATTTCGGGGGTCCTATGACAACGAAGCCTACGGTGAAAAAGGGGAACAAGGTGGCCAAGGTGGCGGAAGCTGCTGCGAAGGTGGCAAAGGGTCACCATCGCACCATCAACAACCTGCGCGGCCTGGCTGAGGCCAAGATGGGTGTCAAGCGTTCCGACACGTTCCGTGTGGAGCCGCTCGTTCTGCAGATCGAGCCCAACTTCAATGTGCGTGTTGCGACAGACCCTGAGCTGCGTGCGCACATCGATTCGATCAAGGCAACGATCCGTGACTACATCACCCGTCACGACCCTGATAACCGCCATTGCGAACTGATTCCCGCTGACATCATTCCGGACCTGATCGTTCGGGTGACTGAAGAAGGCCAGATTTTCCTGGTGGACGGCCACTGCCGTACCACAGCGATCCGTGAGCTGATCGAAGAAGGCTTTGTCATCGATTTCGTGGGCGTCAAATCGACGGCCGAGGACCGCAAGGGCCGCATCATGATCATGGTGCGCTCGTCGCAGGGCAAAGACCTGGCGCCGATCGAAAAGGCCAAAGCCTTTGTGGAGCTTGCTGACGAAGGCATGAGCTTCCATGAGATCGCACGGGCCATGCCCAACACCGTCACTCCCCAACGGGTGGAGCAGCTGGTGCTGTTAGGTCGTGCCCCTGAAAGCGTGATTCGCTTGGTTGAAGACAAGCGTGTGACGGCAGACTCTGCACTGGAAGTTGTCCGCAAGCATCGCGACAACCCTGCAGAAGCGGAGCGCATCCTGCTGGAGTTGGTGAACGGCAAGGAAGCGGGCGCTCGCCCGGTGGGCAAGGCTGAGACACGTGTCTCCATCCCGAAGAAGGCCCAGGAAGGCATCTACGCTGCCGTGGTGACGGAGTCGAAGACTCTGAACAAGCAGATCAAGGCGCTTGAAACCTCCGGTGAGGAAGGCTGGGAAGAAAAGTTGGTCAACGTCAATCTGCCTGCCGGTCTGGTGAAGCAGCTCCTCGACCAGCAAGCTCGCAAGGCCAAAACCGACGACGCCACTGGGGAGCAGTAATGCAGCTGGTGAAGCCAGGACGAATCCAGGCTCACCGGGTGTTTGGAGGCACGGACTACGGGCCTTGCCAGCATCTGTTGGTGGATGCTCCGGATGCGCGTCTGATGTGGGTGGGTGGGCACACCACCTATTGCGGTCGCATGCTTGGCAACAAGTACAGCAAAGCTACTCTCTGGCTGGTGCGTGATGAGATGTCGATCGCCAAGCGTGTCGTTCTCGAAATCACGGGCAAGCGTTTGTCGCAGCAGTTGCTCGAATCTCAACCTGTCCAGGATGCGGTGAGGGCCATGTGGGGCGAAGCGGTGGCTGATGCCCTGGCTGTGGATGTGACGGTTGTCCTGGGGCCTTCGGAGACCGAAGAAGCCCGACGCCAGGCGGCGCGGACCGATGCAATCGGCGAGGTGTCGAATGCGTGAATATGCCTTCAACGGCCTGGCTGGATGTGTTGTGCAGCAGCGCAGCCGCGCCACCAAACTGCTGGTGAGTTTGTACCGCGCTGATCAGGCGCAGATGGATGCCACAGCAGGCCTGTGGGCCACTGTGTGCGAGGAGCACGGCTCCATCCTCAACCATTCCACGCTCGGGCTCGCAAGGTCGCACCTGAGCGATCCTCGCGGCTGGTGCGCCACCTGCGCGCCGCAGGCAGATGAGGAGACGCCATGACGCATCCCCTCAAATTGCGCAAAGCGCAAATCCAGTCGGCATACGGCAAGGTCTTTGAGGCACCGGGGTGATCAACGGAAGTGCACGTGTGCGCTTTATAGGCGTCTGGCCCTCGGGAAATGTGGCGGTCATGAAAGAGACTGATCCGGACAGTTTTGGGCCACTGACGGTGGCTCCTCAGAAAGCAAGGCCTCTTCTGGAAGCCATCGGTCGGCGTTTTGCCATGTAGTTTTGCCACGCGGCTGTGGGGCGATAGGAGGGGATTGTGAAAGTGCAGTACGACGAGTCTCAGCGCGCGGTGATCGAGTGCGAAGACGACAAGATTTGCGCCGAAGCCAAGGCCGGCGCCGGCAAGACGACCACTGCCATCGGCTTTGCTGCGCGTCGGCCGGATGAGAAATTCATCTACTGTGCCTGAACAAGGCCATGCAGCTGGATGCCCAGCGGAGGTTCGGGCCGAATGTTGAGTGCCGGACCACTCACTCTGTTGCTTTTGGCTCTGTGGGGCGTTTCTTCGCTAATCGTGTGACCGCGAAGTGGGGCGCCCGACTGATCGCCGATGAAATGGGCGAGCGCTCTCCGCGTGTTGCAGCAGCTGCGCGCGCTGCGCTGCTCAAGTTCTTTGGCGATACCGAGCGTGACGTCCAGGAGCACCATATCCAGGACATCCAGACCGACTGGCAGCTCTACGGTCCTGAGCCGGACCGCGCGTGGAGCTTGCCAGGAAAGTCTGGCGTAAGATGCAAGACACCAAAGCCAGCGTAAGTTTGCCGCACGATGGCTACCTCAAAATGTGGGCGCTGACCGAGCCGCAGTTTCAGCACCAACGCGTGGTGCTAGACGAGGGGCAGGACACCAACCCCATCATTGCGCAGGTGATCCGCAGTCAAAAGAGAGCCAAGGTGCTCGTGTTGGGTGACCGGCACCAGGGCATCTACCTGTTCCGTGGGAGCCTGAACTTCATGCGCGAGTTTGCAGAGTCCGGGGCAACGGTCATCGACCTTCCCAGGACATGGCGCTTCGGTGATCGCACTGCAGCGATCGCCAATGAAATTCTGGGGCGCCTCAAGGGCGAGACCACCAAGATCATCGGAATGGGCAAGGATGAACCGGCCCCCAAGAGGGGTGGGCGGTTCGCGTTCCTGTCCCGCACCAACTCGGTTTTGTTCGGCGTAGCGGCTCAGCGCCGCGGGAAGTCCGTGCACTGGGTGGGTGGCATCCAGAACTATCGGATCGAAGCGGTGGAGGATGCCTACCGGCTGTACTCTGGCCAGCTCGGAGCCATCCGGGACTCCATCATCCGTCGCTACCAGTCCTGGGGCCAGTACGAGGAGGAGATGGAAGCGACCAAGGATGCGGAAGCACGCATCCTCGTCAAGATCGTGCAGCAGTTCCGGCATGAAATCCCGCAGCTGGTTCAGGAACTGCGCGACAACGAAGAGCGCGATCCAGAGCGCGCCGAAGTGGTGCTCTCCACTGCTCACAAGATGAAAGGGCTCGACGCGGATCACGTGGTGATCGGCGATGACTTCGAGTGCCTGTTTGATGCCGAGGAGCAGCTGGATGGCGGCGGCGTTCTGACGCCGGAGATGGAGCAGGAGATCAATCTGCTCTATGTCGCCGTGACGCGCGCACGCAAGTCGGTGCGGCTGAACCTGGAAACCAAAGACTGGTTCGAGCAGAACGGAATCCTGCTGCCAGGCGACGCCGTGCCCGCATAGGACTTGACGAAAATAGAATAGCCAAGATAATTAGGCCAACATTAACAGGCAGGAGCAATGATGGCCGCAGGAATGAGAAGCTGGAGCGTCTATGTGACCCGCGATGGGGTTCCCGTGTATGTCGGCAAGGTCGGAGAAACTTCGGAGGAGCTGGCGCGGTGCGCAGCCCTGTCGAAATTTGGCGTGTCCGAAGACGATGTGGCAGACATCGATCCTGATCGCGGTGATGTAATCCTCCCCGATGAAGAGTTCTCTGTTTCCCTTGCTGAGGAGATTCCCCCATGCGTAGTGCTGTGACCCCCCCTGCCGCCCCGGCAATCACCAATGAACAGTGAAGGCCCTTGCCGCCAAGGTCGGAGTAGAGGTTGTCCGCCTCGCGCCTGGATGGCAGTGGTTCCTCAAGAATGCCGATGGCACGAAGAAAATGATCGGCAAGACGGAGCCCAGGCCTGGGACGTGCTAGAAAAGATGTTGCCTAAGGAGCCCGTCAAGGCGCCGAAGAAGCTGCGTTTGTGGATGGGTTCGGGTGCAGGGGTTGTGAGCGCCACTGACCCCTTGCTCCAGGGCGAAAGCGCTGGGTGAAGGTGTTCGCATGTGCACCGTCGCGTGCGGCGCTGGTGCGAATGCTCCAGACCTACCGGGGCTTCGACAAGCCCAGCATGGCCTATCGCGTCAAGACCCACTGGGAAGAGAAGTGGGACTTGCCCATGGCAGGGATGGCTGCAGAGGTTGGTCTCTGGCTGCAATATGCGCCAGGGACCAAGCCTGTGCGCGTGGTGTGAAGCGAGGCGTGCTGTGCCACGGTTGAGCGCAGACACGCTGCTGCAGCGCGCGATTGAGCCGGCGATCAACGATCGTCTGGCTCTTGCCGATGCCTACTGCGGGATTGGCCCCGATGCCGATTCGGCCAGCAAGAGGCAAAGGCCTTCGCTGGTCTTCGGGGCAGGCGCATCCGCGACTTCAGCCCCGAAGAGCGCGGAGCGGCTTTCATGGCCTTTGTCTATGCCGAACAGTACGAGGCCTCGTTGGCGGATGCCTCGGTCGCGAAAGGGGTGAGGCGCGAGGCCATGCTCGCTGCGAAGCGCTTCAGGGACGCTCGGATCGCTCTCTGGGGGAAGACCAAGCAGGAGGTCTTTCTGGAGTCCGCCATCCTGGTGGACTCCATGGAATACATGAAGTCGAGACTGGCCGCCAGCGCAATTTGACGCGGTGCGGTGGGTCGGAGAGAATCCAGCAACCATTGTTGCGTTTCAGGATTCCCAGATGCTCCCTATTTTCGACATGAAGCCGAGCGGCCGTTTGTGTGTGCGCATGGCGTCGGGTGGTTCGCTACGACCGGAGTGCTCCACTTCCCGTCGTCATTCCGCCCGGAGGAGGGCACGGCCTATCCGTTGGTCATCGGTGAAGACGGCGCGTTCGAGGCAGTGCCCTATGCGTTGGCCCGCATGGATCGTGCGGAGCTGGATGGCAGCATCACGGACTGGGGAAATCAAAAAAGTTGGCCGCAGATGCAGCGTGATGGTTTTGCCGCCCGGTTTGTGCAGGCATTCGAGAACGGCTGGACCACCGTGGCCGTGACGCGGAATGATCCTTCGAAGGGGTGCTTCCTCCTGAGCAGCGCAAGGTTGACCATGGGCACTACTGGGTGGACGTGACGGATGGGGTGGTGACAGCCATTGAGCCTCCTGTTCAGCCCAAGCGGTTGATGGGAACAGCGCTCTCGCAAATCTGTTCGAATTTTTGTGTCTGGCCGGATGCCGAGGGGCGCCCCCACACATTGCCGGTGCTGACGCGCGAGACGCGCCGTGCATTCGAGGTGGTGGGTGAAGTCACGGGCCTTCTGGCCCAGAAAAAGCTATCAGAAGACGCCGCCAACCAGTTGCTCCGGTCTCCGGGGCTGTATGGGCTGGGCGGTTCCCTTGGCGATCCCCAGTATCTGGAATACCGTGCCGTGGTTGAGAAATACGGCATGCGCCGCGGCTTTGGTGAAGCCATGTCGCGGGAAAAATTCCAACGCACCCAGGAATGGTCGCGTTTGGCGGTGGAGGCCCTGCTGGGGCAGGGCTTGGATGAGCCCGGTGTTGCACGCAGCCTGCGCCTCGCTGCTGACGCCAGGGAGTACGAGCGCGCGCCAAGCTACTTGGTGCGAAGGCCTGGGACTACCTGCCAGCCCAGGGATCGCAGAAGACCGTGCGCTGGGTGTTCGACCCGAGCGCGAACGAAGTCTTGAGCGCCCAGGTACACAACGGACGCGATTGGCACGCCATGTCGCGGTCGGATGTGCAGGACCTGGCCGAGTGCTTGCGTGATGACTGCGTTGCCCAGGCGCCAGAGAAGTTTGATCTGGCAATGGTGAAGACGCTGCCTCTGTGGGCTATTCGTGATCTGGCCGCCGCCGCGGAAAACCAGCCAAAGGCACCGCAAGCGGAGTCTGGTCCCAGCGAACCGTCCGTGTGAGCGGGGGCATGATGGGGATGGAGAAGCCCAATCCGCTGGAGAGCGAGGCATTTCGGCGTTGGTTTGAGAGCAGCCCTCTGCGGGATGCCGATGGTCGGCCCATGGTGCTGTACCACGGCACCACGGCCGACGTCGCAGCCTTCGATCTGGCAGCAGCTGGTGCCGATGGAATGCTCTACGCGATGCCTGGCATCTTTGCCACTGATGACGCCGAGCTGGCGAGCGACTATGCCCAGCAGAAACTCAGCAGGAGATTGGTGGTGCGATGCGAGAGCTTCAGCGCCACAAGAGCCTGCATCCAGGTGACTACGGTGAAGACTACGAGCTGCGCTATCAGGCCCTGCAGGCGGAGTTCGCGCGCGGCCAAGCGCAGCGACAGCCCGTGCATGGTGATGGAGCCAATGTCCTGCCTGTCTACGTGTCCCTGCAGGGGCCGTTGGTGGTGGACGCTGGCGGCCGGCACTTTGCGGAGGTGATACCTGATGCTGTGCGTCAGCTGGCAGCTGGCGGGCACGACGGGCTGATCGTGGAGAACGTCATCGACCATGCCTCCGAGGCGGTGAAGCGCCCGCAAAAATCGTCATGGCGCTGGACCCTGGCCAGATCAAGTCAGCCATCGGCAACGATGGGTCGTACGACTTCACCAACCCTGACATCCGGCACAGCCTGGCCGGTGTCGAGAACTTCGACCAGTGGTTCCAGGGGAGCAAGGTGTCCCGTCGCGGGCGCCCGGTGGTGATGTACCACCGCACGGCCAGCGACTTCGAGGAATTCGATACCGACCGTGGAGACCTGGGTGCCCACTTCGGTACCGCAGAGCAGGCTGAGAACCTGCTGGGTGGCCACCTCCGGGATGGTGAGCGCACCATCCCCGTCTACCTGAGCATCAAGAACCCATTGCGTCTGTCGGATCGCGGCGGCTTCCATGCGGACGCTGTGGCTCCGCAGCTCAAGCGGGCGGGACTCATCGACGGGCCAACCGCCAAGCGCCTGGCCGACGTCGGCGCCAATGGGCGCGTCACTGAGCGCCGGGAGGCGAACCGCGAGATCAAGCGCATCCTGGCCGAGGCGGGGTATGACGGGATCGTGTACCGGAACACCACGGAGGGTTCCGGCGATTCCTACATCGCGTTTCACCCATCGCAGGTGGTCAGTGCGATCACCAGTGGTCCTGGCGCTCCCGCTCCAGCGCGCGAGATGGCTACGCATGACAGCGTGCGAGCTGCGATCGCGCAGCTGGTGCGAGTGTCGGCGGACGAGCTTGCCGAGGGTGTGGGCACCATCGTGGTGGCCACGAGCGAGGAGCTTCAGGCCGCCAGTCAGGCGGAGGTGCCGGCTCAGCGGGATGCTGCCTTCCAGGCATGGTTTGCCGACAGCAAGGTGGTGGATGAGGTGGGCAAGCCGCTGGTGGCGTATCACGGGACAGCTGGCAATTTCAACGTGTTTGTGCCTTCAGAGCACGGAGAGCAGAAGGGCGGCTTCTTCTTCGCGGTCTACAAGGAGATCGCAGACGGGTTCGCTCGGTGGCGTCATGAAGCCATTGGAGAGGAGCCGGTCACGATACCGGTCTACCTGTCCATCCAGAACCCGAAGATCATCGACGCCGCAGAAATGATGAGAGATGGGGAGCACTCGCTTGATGCTGAGTTCAAGGCGGTGAACGATGCCAGGAGGGAAGGCTACGACGGGTTGCTGATTCGAGATGTGCCCGACATGGATCATGTGGCGGATCAGTGGGTCGCATTCAGGCCTGAGCAGTCAAGTCTGCCCTGGGCAATCTGGGAACATTTGACCCTCGCAATCCGGATATTCGGTACAGCCGTATCAGTGGCGGGGCCACTGGTGAGGACCAAGAGGTTGACGCACCTTCGGTCACGGAGTTTATGGTGACCAGATCGAGGTGCAGGGACAGTGGTTCCATGCAGAACGAATCTTTGGTCGCGCGGCATCTTCGTACAGCGTTGGCGATAAGGTCTACGAGCTTTCTGCTCCAAAGGCAGCTCAGGATGAGGCGCCTGATGAGGTCGTTCCGTCCGATCTCTTTCGAGAGTCGGGGGCGAACGTTTCTCACACCCCAGAAAAGATCGCGGAGTATGCGGACGCTATGCGTGCGTACGGCGGTTGGGGGGGATTCCCCCCGATTGTGGGCCGTGTCGAGACGGTCACGGCAGAGGATGTGCGGTCCTACAAGGAGTTCGAAGAGAAGGGGTGGGCTCACGAGCTTGGTTTTTCGCGGCCACTCACGCAGAGCGACGTTGGGCGTCGGTACGTGCATGTTGAAAATGGCATAACCGCAGCTATGCAGCCAACGCTTGTGGTTTCGACATCCCCGTGTATGACCTGAATGTCCAGGAGCAAGGCAAGGATTTCATCCGCTACAGCCTTGCTGCCGGCGCCGCGGGGCTCGATCCTCGGGCGCAGGCGTTCCACGACGTGGGCACGAACACAACGGTGTTCCTGGCAGACCGCATCCCTGCGGGCAAGGAGGCCTCTGTGTTCCTGCACGAGACCGTGCACCGGCATGGCCGCCAGGCGCTGCCAGAGGGCCGCTGGGGCGCCTGGTGGACCAGGTGAGGGCCTGGGCCCATGCAGGGGCCCAGAGCCCCGAGAAAGCCATCCACGATGCAGCAGCTGCCCGTGTGGCCACGGCCGGCGTAGCCGGAGCGGTGGCCGATGAGGAGCTGTTCGCCTATGCGGTCGAGGAGGCGGTGGCCATGGGCATAGAGCCCACGGCCGCTGCGGTGCAGGGTCGGCCGAGGCCTGGCTGCAGGTGGTGGTGGAGAGCATCCAGCGTGTCACGGACAAGCTGCTCGGGAACGACCTGCAGGAGCTGGGCGGCCAGGACCTCGTGGACCTGGCGTATGCCCTGGCCCAGCTCGACAGCCCTGAGCATGGGGTTGAGGTGCGCAGGGCGTTGGATGAGCGGCTGGAGCCATCCAGGCCTATTGCTACCGCAGAACAGTCAAGGGCATATGCCGATGCGGTGGCTGCGGGTCAGCGGCGCCAGGCGCTGCGCGTCTTGCATGCCGCTGCCGGCATCCAGCTCGTGGACTATTCCTTTGATCGTGGTGGAGCCCACGATTCGCCTGACCCGGTGAATGGGGCTCCCATGTGGGATGTCTCGCGGGGATTTATCCCGAGGACCTGTACCAGGGTCGCATGCGCGAGTACGGCACCTACACCCGTCTGGACGAAGATGCCTTTTCAAGCATTCGACATGCGGATGGAAGGCCCAATGCCCTTGTGAAGGTATATCGGTCCGTTGAGAAAGATGGTGTTTCCAAGATTCGCCTGGCGACTGGGTGACGCCGTCGCGCGGCTATGCCAAGGAGCATGGCCAGACAACATCTCTGGCCCCTACAAGATCATTTCCAAGATGGTGCACGCACGCGATCTGTTCACAGACGGCAACAGCATTCTGGAGTGGGGCTATCACCCCCAGGAGTTCCTCCCCGAATTCCCGCGAAGCGATGCAGCCAAGGCGCGATCTCTGCAGGAGCGCCTGGATGGGCTCTCGGGGGTGGCGCCGGAACCGCAATCTCTTGCTCAAGATGGCCCTGTCAATGATCTCGGGCCAGCAGCTTGAAGGAACGCATGATGGCAATCCAAAACACGCGCATGCAGGCCCTGCGGGACTGGTTCGGTAGCAGCCAGCTGCTCGACAACAACGGGGAGCCGTTGGTCCTGTACCACGGAGCGACCGGTGACTTCAAGAGGTTCCGACCTTCGCTTTCGAGTGGGGAGTGGGGCACCGGCAGCTACTCACCACCGACAAGGACCTGGCCAGCAAGCAGGCCGAATCGTCCGAAGGCGGCAACGTCATGCCTGTCTACGTGCGGATCGAGACCCGGTTCCAGAAAAGGTGCTGCGGGGGGTGCTCGCCAAGTATCAGGGAGGTGACTGGACCCCCAGGATGTCTCCGACGAGATCGAGGGCATGGGCTACGACGGTGTGATCGTGAAGCAAGGCGACCGGATTACCGCCATCGCCTACGACCCGACGCAGATCAAATCAGCCCTGGGCAACCATGGCGTTTACGACCGTCTCAGCCCTGACATCCGCTTTAGCTTGGCAGATGAGCCGTTTCAGGCGGCGACACCAGACAGCGTGCGAGCAGCGATCGCGCAGCTGGTGCGCGTGTCGGCCGATGAGTTGGCCGAGGCGTGGGCACTATCGTGGTGGCCACCAGCGAGGAGCTGCAGGCCTCCAGCCAGGCGGAGGTGCGGCTCAGCGGGATGCTGCCTTCCAGGCATGGTTTGCCGACAGCAAGGTGGTGGATGAGGTGGGCAAGCCGATGGTGGTGTACCACGGGACAACCTCGGATTCGATTTCTCGGAGTTCGCGCCGATGCATACGTCATTGGGGACCCATGTTGGAAGTCGAGCGCAAGCAAACGACTTTGCGAAGCAGAAAAAAACAGTCGATAGCGCGCATCGGGAAGAGCCGGGGGAGCGTGTATTTCCTTTGTTCTTGAAGATCGGAAATCCACTCCGAATTACCGATCCTGGGTGCACTAGCTGGGCGACTGATGCTGTGGGTCAACAGCTTGCGGCTCTAGGCATCGTTGATCCAGATGTGGTCGAAGAATCCGATGCCATGGACTCGGAAGATTACGGCGCGCACATGATGTTTTCTATCGAGAGCGCAGGGTACGACGGGATCGTGTATCTGAATCGCCGTGAGGGTGATGTCGATGCGGAATTGGCTGCTGGTTTTGGCTACCTGAACGATGAGGAGTTCAAGGCAAAATTTCCTGGGGCCGAGGGACAGCTACATAGTTTTTCGCTCGGAGCAAATCAAGTCTGCCTGGGCAACCGTGGCACCTACGACCCCGCGATCCCGACATCCGGCACAGCCTTGCTGCCGGCGCCGCTGGCTCGATCCGCGGGCCCAGGCGTTCCACGACGTGGCCACGAACACGACGGTGTTCCTGGCAGACCGCATCCCTGCGGGCAAGGAGGCATCGGTCTTCCTGCACGAGACCGTGCACCGGCATGGCCGCCAGGCGCTGCCAGAGGGCCGCTGGGGCGCCCTGGTGGACCAGGTGAAGGCCTGGGCCCACTCGGGGCTCCAGACGCCAGAGCGGGCCATCCACGATGCCGCAGCAGCTCGGGTGGCTACGGCCGGCGTCTCCGTGGCTGTGGCCGATGAGGAGCTGTTCGCCTACGCAGTAGAAGAGGCGGTGGCCATGGGCATCGAGCCCACGGCCGCTGCGGTGGAAGGTTCGGCCGAGGCCTGGCTGCAGGTGGTGGTCGAGAGCATCCAGCGTGTCAGCGACAAGCTGCTTGGCAACGACCTGCAGGAGCTGGGCGGCCAGGACCTCGTGGACCTGGCGTATGCACTGGCCCAGCTGGACAGTTCTGAGCATGGGTATGCGGTGCGCAGGGCGCTGCAGGAAGCGCCCGAGGCGCCCACCCAAGCCATGGCCAATGGGAAAGTCTCGGGACTTGAGGAAGGGCCTATGCCGTAGCCTTGTGGGGGACAAGCAGCTCAAGCAGCTGCGGTCCGTCCAGGCGGCCGGTCTTGAGGTAGGCCTGAATGGCTTTGTGGGTGGCGCTGGCTGCTGCCAGTGCCGAGTTCACTTGGTTCAAAGCTGCATTGCAGCTGGCTGTCGCCGATTCCAGATGGCCCTTGATTTCCAGCGCGCTGGTGAGGTCTGCGCACAGCTTGCGAGCGAGTGCATCGAGCAGGCTGTGGTCCATCTGCTCTTTGACCTTTGCCAGGGCCTGCTGGCGGGCCAGCTCGTAGGCAATGGCGAGAGGGCGGAAGTCACTTCGCATCAGGTCGATGACAACGATGTAGCCGATGCCTTCGATGTACCGCACGGAATCCGTGAAGGCGCCGATGGTGCGGTCGGTGCTCTCTGCGGAGAACACCATGATCGCAACATCGGCCTGGCGATTGGCGCGTGCTTCGATCAACTGTGACCACGCGGTGTCGCTGCGGCCCTTGGTAAGACCATCGGCCGATGGGTCTCCAAGGCGGATCGACTTGTCGAGCTTGCACTCAATGACGATGCGGGGCGCATCGTCGCCATCGCCAACAACGCAGACGATGTCCCCAGTCTTGTTTCTGGGAGCGAACCGCTGTTCTGCCCACCAGTTGAACCACATCGGGGAGATTGCGCGTTTCGGCGAACTCGGCCAGGGCGTTGGCCACGGCCGCCTCGCCGGATTCACCCTTGATAGGAGCGGACTTGAGCTGCAGGCGCTGTGTCTCGAAGAGGCTCTTCAGGAATTCTAGATTTGCCCCAAGGTCGCTCTCTGTTTTTGCAAGGAATGCGGCGATGCGCTCATCCCGCATGGCCATCACGCCGATGGTGATGGCCTTCTCAAAAGCGTCCATACGCTGCGCTTCCGGCAAGCTACCGAAGTACCCCACGACAAGGGGGTGCGAGCTGGAGATGGCGGGGAAGTTGACGGTGTTGTCTTGCGCTGAAATCCGGATGCTCATGTCGATTGCCTGCAGAAAGTAGTTTGACGCGAAAGGTATAGTAACTCATAATCAAGACATGAATCAAATCGAATGCAAAGACTGGTGCGTGTACCTGTTGTTGTGCGAGGACGGCTCCTACTATGCCGGCGTCACGAACGACCTGGCTGCGCGCTTCGCGGCTCACGTTGCAGGCAAGGGCGCACGCTACACCAGGGCGCACAAGCCGATCCGTGTATTGGCGTTCAAGTCATTCGGCGACCGATCTCTAGCGCAGAAGGCGGAATGGGCGGTAAAACAATTGCCCAAGTCGAAAAGATCAACTTCTTCCATCAAGCTACTTGACAGAAAAGAATATCAAAGAATAATCGAGCCATTCTTTCAAGGATTGCGATGGCTTCTTCTGACTCTAACTACCCACGGACGCTCTATGTCTGGACAAAGTCCGATGACAAGAAATTGCTCTCCGCAATCGCTTCCGGGCACAGCGTCATGGACGCGGCGAGGAGTTGCAGCGAGAGCATGTCACTGTAGTGCAGCACATTGCAGAGTTGGAAATTTTTGCCTTCGAAAAATGGTCGGAAGAGTGGGTTGAAGTGATGGCCCTCGCCCTCGGCGGGGCGCCTCTGAATACCGTCATCGACTGTGGCAGCGCCTCGGAGAAGCGGCTCCAGTACCAGGAGATCGAAGAGATGCTGATGGCCGATTTCCGTGCAGAGTTCGAGCTTGCTCGTGAACTGGGCCTGGAAATTGCCAGCCAGGAAGTGTTGGCAGACCTCATTGGCTTGTTGAACAGCAGAAAAGATCAAAGCGGGCTACCAGGATGCAGTACAGGCGGTCATTGACCGGTACGACATCCCTACGCCTGCCACGCTCAAGGCCCAGGTCCTGGGCTTGGTGCCAGCTACTGCTCCCTGGCCTCTGGTGCTTTCTACGCGAAGACCGCGAAGAAGTCGCGTTCAAGCGCCGGAACAAAGCGCACCTATCGCAAGCGTCGCAGCAGCTCGTCGTACTCAAAGAGTGGACGCTCCACGTCTCTCGGCGGTCGTTACGCTCGCAGCGCAAGGCCTACGCATAAGGAGTCGTGATGCGCAGTGAGCCAGGATCGGGGCATTTGGCCCGGAGTTTGAGCAAGCCGCCGCGGCACCACTGGTGGTTGCCATGGCGCGGGGGTGGACTCCACGGCGATGCTCGTCGGCAGGCCGAGCGAGGCGAGCGTCCGATCTGATTTTGTTTGCGGACACTGGAGATGAGAAGCCTGAAACCTATGCGTATCTTCCGGTCATCAAGATGTGGCTGGATTCCGTAGGATTCCGCGGGTGATCGTCGTTAAAGAACGCACGTCCAAAAAGTGGAGACAAGTCGCTGTCTGACTCCTGTCTGAGGCTTGGAACGAGCCAGCGTTGGCTTACGGAATGCACCAATGCAGCCAGGTCTGGAAGACTTATCCCCAACACAAGTTCATTAAAAAGTGGTCTCCGGCGTTGGAGGCCTGGTACCGTGTGAAAAGGTGATCACCTGCATTGGCTACGACTCAGGCCCCCGAGATAGTTGCGGCAGTACAAGGCCGAGGGCAAGGAGTCCCCTGGATTCGCAACCGCTTTCCGTTGATCGAGTGGGGATGGGATCGCGAGGAATGCACGCGAAGGATCATTGCCGCAGGCTGCCAGTTCCAATCAAGAGCGCTTGCTTTCATTGTCCGGGATCGGAAGAATCGAGATCGTCTGGTTGCGGAAAACGCACCCCAACTTGTTCGGGAAGGCGATCGAGATGAAAAACAAGGCGCACGCGAAAGGGTTGAAGAAGATCGTCGGGCTGGGGCGAAAGTTTTCATGGCGTCATGTCCACGAAATTAGCCAGGAGCCGAAATGACAAAGCAATTCAACCTCACACCCAAGCGCGTTGAGGCGCTTCGATTCTGCGATCGCGCCCCTCGGGGTGTACGTGCGCATGCTCGCGCAGGAAGTTCTCGTCGGAGAGTACCGCCGACGCATCAATTCGGGTTCTCGGCACAGCAGGCGACACGGTCTGGCGCGGGGTGCGCTGTACCGTTGATCAAGGCTGGTATGGTGAAGAAAGAGGCAACCACCTTCGGGTGGGGGATCGTCTCGATCACTGATGCGGGGATCAAGGCCCTTGACGATTTCGACGCCCAGCAGCAGTCATTGGATGCTGTGCTGGGTCGATGTATCGACACTGGAAAGGATGAGCCCCAGTTGCCCTGATCAGGAGCCCCATGTTGAAAAAATCGGTGAGGTTGTATCCTCGCCAAATCCATTGTTGTGCTTGAGGTGTTTTATGGAATCGATCCTGGTGCCGGCGTACCGCGGGCGGAAGATGGGCAGGAGTGACAACGACGTGGCTTTGACGCCCGAGGTTGAAGGCCTTTTGCAGCGCGACTGCGTAGTTGCTGTAGGGGTGAGCGGTGGCAAGGATTCCGATGCGTGCGCCATTGCGGTCAGCAGGCATCTTGACCGCATTGGCCACCGAGGGCCCCGAGTTCTGATCCACGCAGACCTTGGTCTGGTGGAGTGGAAAGACAGTCTCCCGAGCTGCCAGCGGCTCGCTGAGCGCTTGGGGTGGGAGCTGATGGTGGTGCAGCGTAAGGCTGGGGGGTTGATGGAGCGTTGGGAGGGGCGTTGGGCGAACAACGTTGCCAGGTACAACAGCCTGGAGTGTGTGAAGCTCATCTTGCCCTGGAGCACGCCGTCCATGAGGTTCTGCACGTCCGAATTGAAGAGCCAAGTTGTGTGTTCTGCGCTGCGAAAGCGCTTCCCAAAAGTGAGATTTTGAACGTCACGGGTGTGCGCCGCGAGGAGAGCGCTACGCGCAAGCGGATGCCAGTCGCCGAGGTGATGAACAAGCTCACCAAGAAGGGACTTTTGGGAGTGCCTGGAAACGCCATCATCGAATGGCCTGTTGAGGATGTTCGCAGCGATCCACTCTGCAGGCCTGCGGCTGCACGAGGCATACACCGTCTATGGTGCAAGCCGCGTGTCGTGCGCGTTCTGCATCATGTCCACACTTCGGGACTTGATGGCAGCAGCGAACTGCAGCGACAAAGTCTGCCTGTATCTGCGCATGGTGAAGCTGGAAGCCGATTCGAGCTTCGCCTTCAGGGCGGGCGGTGGCTTGCAGATGCTGCTCCGCATCTGCTGCCCCCCGAGCTGGCTGAGAAAGTTGCCCAGGCAAAAGAGAAAGCGCGGCTTCGCGAGGAGATCGAAGGGAGCTGCCGAAACACCTGCTCTACACGTCAGGCTGGCCCACATCGGTGCCGTCGCTGCAGGAGGCGGAAACTCATCGCCAGCGTGCGCCGCCGAGTGTCAGCGCTCCTGGGGTTCCAGGCCGAGCATCTGACGCAGAATCTGTGCAAAAGCGGTATGCCGATTGATGGCGCAGAAGGTGATCGCCGACGCTAAGAAGAAGCGTGGGCGGAAGGCGAAAATTCCGACCGAATTGGTTGAAGAAACACAGGAGTGAACATGGACTACTTTGTTGGGCGTTGATCCGAACGCTGAAAGGTGAACTGGACAGCGATGAGCATGACCAGGAGCGCGTAACGCCACCTGGCTCTGTCGGCTTCCTAGCCGACGAGAACCAGCCCCGCCAGTGGGCCGCTCATTTTGGCGACGCTGCGGTCTACCTGGAAGAAGAAGGCAATTTGGACGACCCTGAGCAGTACCAATTGCTGCGATGGGGTCGATCTGGGGTACCCATCACCAGCAGGCAGAGGTGGAAGCGCGCATCGAGGCGCTGCCCTCCCTGCTGAAGTCTGCTGGCCTGCTACACCTTTTGGCAGGAGGCTGTCGATGCCTCACGGCATGGCGACGTGGGGCTTGAATCGGTGGATTGGGCAGAGGTCCAACTGTCCACCATTCGCAAGAGCATGATGCTTGGGCAGTCTGCCGAGGACGTGCATGCGGCGCTGCTCAAGCACAGTCCTGGCGCTGTCGCAGATGTGCAAGTGGCGGCGCTCCAGGCCCAGATCGAATGGGCTTCTTTCGAGCTTGCAGCGCAGGCTGAAGCTGCGGCTATTCCGTCGATTGCCTGACATGGGTGAGGCAAAGCGAAAGAAGGCTGCGGCCTGGCTGCGCCAGCCAAGGAGCGTCCATCTTCTGAGGAGATGGCGGCCTTGGCCAAGGCGATTCGACAGGTGGTAGGGGCTACCACCAACTTCCATGGCGCGGATTGCATCGCGTACGCGCTCGTCGGTGCCGAGGTGCGCGGAGAATGGGTTTTGTCGCCAAGGCCGTCGCAGGCAGCGCGGCTTGGCGGGTGGGGCCTGGCCAGGGCGATGTGCTTTCTCATGCCGTGGAGCTACATCACCAGTCCACGGGCGCCTTCGCGCCGAACCACCAAACCCAGGCGGGCATGTTTCACGCCTTCATCGAATGTGGTTTGACTACGTCGATTTCACGACGTACAGCTTTCACCAGAAGGCCCGTCAGCTCGATGCGGCTGACGGCGGGAAAACAGATGTGCGCTGGGCTCCTGAATTTCTGTGGGTAGAGCGCAAAGCCTGCTCTTCGCTCAACGCTGTGGCGAACGGATTTTCCGAGGGAGTGTTTTGCTACATGCGAAAGCCAGCGGTCGAGGCCATTGTCCTGGCCGAGAACCCAGACTTCGATGCTGCAGGTATGGCAGACACCGTCTTCTCCGTGCTGAATCTCATGAAGTCGGGGCATCAGGTGCGAGTGCTTGGCGTTGGTGATGGGGAGGTGCAAGAGCTTGATGGGGCGGTTTCTTCCAGCTTGAGCGTGGGGCTCAAGGCGGCGGAAGGGAGTTTGCTTTTTGGACTGCCGACAGGAGATGGCAAAAGCAATTGACACAAAAAGAATAATAAGAAATAATTCAATCCAGAAAACAAGGATTCCAAGCAAATGAGCGCAGAACCCATCATCACTATCAATGGTCGGCACCTGACAGCTGCGCAGGTGGCGGTTGTCCGCATGGCAGTTTCCACTTTCGCGAGTGAGCCGCGAGCCGGAGTGCTTGGCGATGATGAGATGGGCCGTTCGATTGCAGCTGCACAGAAGAAGCTGGCTCAGGAGATGAGGCCTTGTTTTCGTTTGAACTGATTGTGAGACGAAATGGCTGTTGAGAAAATCCGCAAGCTTCTCACTGCCTACACGGGGCGGTTCGAGACTCGTGAAGAGCTGGAGCGCATGGTTCATAAGCTCTACGCTGCTCCTGGCAGCACTGTGCTGACTGTGGCGCGAGATTGCGGCGTGTCTCACGGTGTGGCCAGCCAAATCCTCAAAAAACGAGTTGAGTCTGATCAAGGAAATGAAGTGGCTGGAATGAGCAATGGAATGGGGCTCCTTTGGGGCGATGCGGAGGATGCAGTCTGTGGGTTCGCCAGAGAGAGGCGACTTCGGCTGGAAGATTGGCCTTGGCCGTTGCTCCAACGTGCCGAAGTTCTACGATGCCATGGAGCCATCCGATCAAGAGGGCGAGGACGGCAATGGATATGAGAGCCTCAAGCTGGAGTACGAAAGCCTCAAGGCCTTTGCTTTGGATGGCTCCGGCTACGTCGCGGAGCTGCTCACGAAGGCTGATTTCGGATGCGTGCAGTTCGTGCCGAAATCGGACATGGACTCTTAGATCGTGAGCGATCTGCCGTCAGCCCTGGAAATCCTGGTCTCTGTGGAGACCAAGGGTATTCGCTGACGCTTGAGCGGCTACCCACCTCGAAGAAAGGGATCACAGGCAAGAACCTTTTCATGGGCATTTGCGCCCCTGACGGGCTCACGGTGCGCGATGCCTATGGTGTGTTCCTGGTCGAGATCCTCTCCATGTCGGCGATGGGTTGGACTGGGTGGATGAGACGGGGCTCATGTGTCGGATTACAGCCAGGCTCTCAAAAACACCATCAAGCGCGGCAAGGTGCGCCGCAGCTCGATTATTTACAACACCATGCTGTTTGTTTCGCAGTTCGCGAAGTAGAAGGGTTCCAGATGAGCGTTAACAAGGATGTGAAGTTTTTGCAGGACTTCGATCGCAGGTTGACCTGCGGGTTGAATCTGTTCTCGATGTGGACTTCGAGGAAGCGGAGACTGTGGCGATGCGTGTGAAGCAACGTCTGAGGGCCTCGACGGATTTCTGGACTCGCCTTTGCTCACGCCTATTCTTCTTTTCCCCTTGAGCCTTGGCCTTGCAGCTGCATCGGCCACTTATGTCCTCATCCAGCTACTTTGTCAGTCGTTCGTTGCGCGCCACTTATGTCCTCACCATTCTTACTATTGTCACGTCTGTCGCCTGGCTATGCGATCTGAATTTCTTCTATGTGTTTTTGGGGCCTGGCATTAGTGGGTTTCTTGCTGGCGGATCGCTTCGGCAGCTGGGTGTCAACTAGAACTGACGTGGCGACCAGGGTACTGCGAGGTTGCGAGAAACTCGCGGTATCAAAAGACTATTCCCCTGTGGAAGCTCTTGAGATCATCGAGGCCGATGCCAGCGCGCGGGCAGTTCGTGACGTTTTAGTCGCCCGTGCACAGGAGCTTCGTGTGTTTCACCTTTGGCACTTCCGGGGAGCTAAGCGCCGAACAGAGGCTGCGCAGGATCAGAAAGAGCGTGAAGATGCCTTATCGGCTCTCCATGCGGCGAGGCCGTCTTAGCAAGGGTGTTGCCCTGCATGCCACCCAGATGGCCAGGTGAAGCCGTGCGGATGTACTCTCTCTCGTCACCCCAATTCCTGGAGCCACACTGGTTCGCCAGTGTGCGCTCCGGCCAGCATTCAGCCGTCATGGATGACGGAGGATCGGTTCTGCTGGATGGTGTGGCGTTGCGTGTGATTGGAGATGCGCCAATGCCTGGCACCGCTGTGAAGGTGTGGATCAGCCAAGCTGGATTCTTTGTGTGTGCCGAAGACGATGAGATTCAGCGCGCAGAGCGTGCGCGCCAAGATGAAGAGGCCCAGCGGGCCGATCTGCGCCGCAAAACACCTGAATGATCGAAGGGCGCCGCGAGTCATTCAATGCCCAGATCAAATTGCGGTGAAGTGGGACGTGGGTATCAAAGACGTGCTCTCTGGCCTCAGCGAGCGCTCAATGGGTGATGGGCGGAGCAAGGCCACGGTCGATCACATTTACCTGTGGAGCTCTGCAGGACGGCCGCATGGTGCGCAAGGCCGGTGATCTGCTCTGTACTTCGGTCGCTGGGTCCAACGGGAAGCGTTGGTCTAGCAAGGTGGTCGAGCGGAGCTCGACGGCGATGGGCGTCCATTCCAGCCCATGGTGACCTGCAAGGCTTGTTTGGATCGAGCAAGCAAATGGATGGCCACCAGTGAGGCCATCGAGAAAGTGCAATCCTGATGTCTGTTCCAAACTACCCTCGATTTGCTGCGGCGGGCGGCCGACTACCTGCGGAGATTGCCTCCTGTGGAGACCAATCTCCGATTGGCGCGGATATTGAGGAGCATCTTCGATCTCCCGATGTGTTGGCTTCAGCGCTTGAAGAATCCAGGTCGAAGGACTCTGGTTGGGCGCTGCAATGTGGGGCTTCTGGGCCTGCCGCTTGGTATGCCCAGGTGGTTGGGCAGAAGCTCTATTTCGGTTTTTCACCTGAGCTTGAGGCCCTTGGCCTGGAGAATCCAGAGCGGGCCTCTGAGTGGAAGGATGTCATCGCGCGGGCGTTGCTTGAGCAGCCCGTGGTGATTGATCTGGTGCCGCCACCGGCTGGCTATTTGCCGCCAGAAGGCGTCAGTGCTGTGGGGCAAAGGGTGGACTATGAACGGCCAGGTCGCTGTATCGACCTGGCCGCCTTGGAACTCCCGGAACTTGTTCGCGAACGAGCTGCTCGCCTTGTCACTGATTCCAATCTGCCGGGGTTCGATGCTCTGGCAACTGATCTTTACTGCGATTTTCTGGAGCGGCCTGGCACAGCTTGTGGCTCTTGAGTTCACGTCGGGGGGGATTCGCAGTGGGCGAAAATTGTTGTTGACAGAAAAAGATAACCAAACATAATTGAGTCCAACAAAGCAAGGAGTCCACCATGAACGCAACGATCAGCACCGCAGCAATGACAGTCAAAGCACCTATCCCCACGAAGGTGTACGCCAAGGGCGACATGCTGTTCGTACAGAACGGCGGTGACTTCCGTGTGGTGGGCCGAGTGGGCGAGCTGGGCAAGATCGCAGTGAGCCAGGACTACCCTCGCGGCGCTTACGCTGCGCAGAGCATGGACTGGGCCCAGGACCGTGAAGGCGTGGCAAACTACATGGCTACGGCCATCAACGCATTCCCGGTGCTGCGCCGCCGCGTGTCGGCTCTGGAAGCAGCCAATGCCGATCTGCCGCGAAGCTGGCCGTGGCAAAGGAAGCGCTCAAGCGCGCTGGTGGCCTGGAAGCTGAATACGTGGCCTCCCTGGTGCGCGAAATCGAACTGAGCCTGGAGCGCAGCAAGGTTTGAGGAGAGGCCCCTGCGGGGGCTTTCCCTGTTGCTTGCCCTGGAGACTTTCGATGACGAATACTGAGCGGTTACTGGCTAATTTGGAGCATTCAGCCAAGGCGGGCGTGTCCTGCATGGAATTCATGGTCGGCAATACACCGGCAATGGGCCAAGCGTTGTGGAGGCGCTTCGCAGGCGCGGAGTCCGTGTTGAGCGTGTTGGTGGCCGTCAGGCTACCTATCGGGCCTTCGTGCAACGGGATGGGAGCCCCGCATGAGTGGCTTCACGGTAGCGCTGGCCGCCGCAGTCGTTGCGAGGCGAGCGGCAAGGAGTACACGCGCTATTTGCGTCGGGGACAGCCCAATGAGCACCACATGCTCAATTGCCCTGTATGCGGCAAAGGAGTCACGTTGCGGGCCAAAGAAACGGGCGGCCAAGCGGTGGTCATTCCGAGGCATCTTGAGCGCATTGTTGGCTTGTGAAAATGAGGTCTATGGATTCCTTCGAGAAATACGCCGAGGATGTTTTCGCGGGTATGGCGACCAACTGTTCTCGCGTGTGCGCGAGAGCGATCTGTCCGAGGTGAAGGTGGACGTGGCCATCACATCTCGTTTCTCGACCGTGTGGACAACCTTCGGGTGTATCCGTTGAACCAGAAATCGGATTTCTATGCGCAGGCCGAACGCGGTTGCTGCGGTAGTTGGAATAGCCAGGTCAAATGTCGCTCGGGCCGTATCTACTGGGTTGGATGCAACTATGGCCACTGAGGAGCAATGTAAAAAATGGCTGTACGAATCACTATTGCTGAGTCCCTGAAGAACGAAATGATCAAGGCCGGCGCGAAGCGCGCCTGGGCGGGCAACCCTGATCTTTTGCTCTCCGCGTATGAGGCAAGCGGGGAGCGGTGCAGCATCCTATGAACCGGATCGCTGCGGTTCTTTCAGCGGCGCGCAGGTCGAAGCTGTTCAAGCAGGAGGGCTACATTCGTGCGTGTGACAGCAGCGGGCGCCGTGAGATTCTTATCCATGCTTCGTGCTGGATCAGCCAGCAGTGCCTGAAACCTGAGAGCGCAACGAACGGCCTGCAAGGAAAGTACGTGATGCGCGAGAGAAATATGCTTCTTATTCAAAGATTCAAACTTACTTGGCGACACTCCTGGATTGAGCCAACTATTCTTGCTTTCTTAGGTGGTGCGGCGGGGATGCGGCTGTCTGACCTCCTTGAAAATGGATTTCTATTTGGCCTTGACGCATTGTGTCTCGCAAGTTTGGTCGTGATCGGGCTGGTTTTCTCCGTCGCATTTCAAATTGCGGGGAGGCCTGTAAGAGCTTCGACACAGCGACAGACGTCAATGCGAACGACGAAAATCGATATAAAAATACTGCCTCTCTGCTGTGCGAGCCGCCAAATCTCGAAGTGACTATCCATTATGTTTTTGGCGAGTTCCCTCGAGGAGAATTGATGGATTCTTCGTTGGTGGTGAGGGGGGGCAACCGTTGTGTCTATTAGGTTATGTTGTTGGTGATTCGGAATCGTCTTGCGCTTTAACAGTCGCGTCGATTCAGATTTGGTCCATGACATCCAGAAAATCAAATCTGTAAAGGTCGTGGAAGTCGCAGGACTTGCTAAAAGAGTTATGAAGCGCAGATGAATGTGCCAGCCGTGATGCAGTTAAACTGGAAATAGAGTGATCCCAGCGGCAAGCCTGATGTGGGCTTGCCAGTGGCATCACGGAGAACCTGGCAACGGGAAGTCTGCGACACCGTCCGGACCTGCGAGGGAGCCGGGTAGCGCTGGGTGCATTTCGACTGGCCAGCAGATTGACGGGGTGCCACGCCTTATTGATGAGCCCCACGCTGCCCCTAGAGAGCCTGCAGGAGGCGTTGCAGTCGAGCTGTGGGTGTTGCCTGGCCCGAGGTTGGGCAAGGCGGCTGAAGCGCTTGGCCAGCCCTGGTGGACGTCGATGATTTCCCCGCATGCTGAAAAAGGTCGCCGTTGCCTGATGGTGAAAGGTGGCGGCGCGAAGCTGCAGGTCGAAAAAGGTCGTGGTGCAATGCCTCGGCGGATGGAGCCTACCGCAGAACATCCAGAATCTAGCGCCTTAGGCGCACTGTTGCTATCAAACCAGAGTGCTGGATGAGGTGGTGGTGCGTATAAAGGTGGGGGCTATACGGAAGAGCTGGGATGTTCCAGTGCGACGTATGGAGGTGCTCGATGGGCACAGGAGACTGGAGAGTGTGGGCGGTGGGCGTGCTGGTGGTGGTGCTACTGAGCTGCGGCAGATAGGTGGCCAGGCGGGGCCAGGAGCCCCGGCTGCAGGCCTGTGGGTGGGGCAAGCCCTACCGCCCCTGCGGGTGAAAACGCATTGCGTGCTGCCGTGAAATCGTGGACTCCACAAAGCAAAAGGCCTCCTTGCGGAGGCCTTTTCACTCTTTACACCGGGTAGCGCCCTTGCGGGTTGGCTTACCGGCGCGACGGCGGGAATTATACCCATAGGCTCAGAACATGTGTCTCGCTGCCATGGCTCGGTGGTATTGCGTTGAAAGCTATGAAAACTGCAGCACCACCAGGTGGTGAATGGGTGGAAAACACCGCTGTGGCCATGGTGGACGGCTGGTGCCAGGCGGGGGTGGTTTTCGCACCACTTCGAGAATTTCGCACCTACTTCGATATTTCTCGCCAGCTTCGAGAATTCTCAGTCAAAGATCAACCCGGTCGAAGGCACAGTTGGGTGAATCCGTGAGTCAAAGATCAAACCCGGAGCTGGGCACAGTTGGCCATGGGGCTGCGGCACCAGATAGCTCACACGGCTGTCGTGAATTCGGCCCCCCTTGGCAATAGGAGCCGAGCAAGCGACTGGAGGCGGGCTACCCCTGACCCCAAAGGAAAGCCGCTGGTGGCAGCGGCTTTGAGGGTATGGGCAGTGGGAATATAGGATCGCCTGACGGAGTTTCCTCTTGGTTCCAGCTTTCACACGGCTTGGAGCCGATTTTTGTTCCCACTTTGGGGATTATATGGGCCGAGCAGGGCCGGCTGCGGGGCCACCGACCCTCCTTGATGCGGGGTCGGTGCGGTGGGATGGTGTGCGTGTGGTTGCAGCTCTGAAAACTGCAGCACCACCAGGTGGAGAGTGGGTGAGCCAGGCGCAGGCGGAGACAGCCAGGTGCAGGGAGAGCTTGAGGAGCATGGATGGGGGAAAGTGAAGGGCAAGGGTGGTGAGGTGCACGGATGAGAGACAAGGAGCGTTGACGCTCAAAACCGGCTGCAGGTGAGAGACAAAGCGCCGGCATGGCGCAGACCGGTGCAGGTGGACGGCCAGCGTCCTGGCAGACATTGCCAGCCCTGCCCAGCCCAGAGCCGTGCCGTGGTGCCCAAGACCCGGCAGGAGCCCCAGGAAGGCCGCGAAGCAGGGTATGGCTAAGTGGCCTGGAGCTGGGGGTGAAAACCCCCCTGCGGCCTTGCTGCCCTGCAGGAGGTGGGTGAAATGACGAATGGCCCGGTGGGAGTGGCCGTATTCACTGAGTGTTGTACTTTGGGCGCAGGTGCTCACTGAGTGTTTGTACTTTTTGACGAGCGGGACGGAAGCGACGGTCCAAGAGCGCGGCCAGGAGCTCCGATGAGCGCAAGGAGCCCCGAAGCCCGAGGGCGGTTGAGGCTACGTGGGCCTGGACGTGGGTGAGAAAACCCCTCTGGCGGGCTGTGGCGAGGACGGTGGGGTGAGCCCCTGCCCTTGGCCCAGGGCGGGACATGCAGAAAGCGAAGCGGAAACAGATGGGAGCCCCGAATAGGGGCGGCGTTGGGGGTGTGCGGGGGGGCAGCGCCGGATGGCCACCGACCCCACCTTGGGGCGTGGACGTGCGTGCAGCAGCTGCAGCGGCGATCCACGGCCGAGGTCGATGGATGCCGAAGGATGGCCGATCGAGCCCTGAAACTCCCCAAGGGGAGCCGGGGCCACAGAGCCAGGACAACCCGAGAGAGCCCCACGCAGACCGATGGAAACCCACGGAGCCCCATGGATGCCAGAGCCGCCGGAGCAGATTGCGAACTGCGCAATTTGCAAGTTTTCGGGTAAAGCGTGGAGGTGAAAGCGCTGGCTGCTATGAAAAGCGAAGCGAAAAGTGGCGCTGCGAGATGCCCGTGGAGCCCCACCGAGACCTGTCGAGAGAGCCCCACCGAGGGCTGCAGATGTGGGGTGAAGCCGTGGCTTGGCCCCCTTCAAGGAGAGCCCCAAGGAACAAGCCATGGAGCCCCTGCAGGAGCTGTCTACAGCGGCAGCAGGCGCGCCAGAAGCCATCGCCCAGGGTGAGCCCCACCCCAGGCCCTGACGGTCCCTGAAAGGCCGTGAGGCCGTGAAAAGCCCCATGGGCGGCGATCACGGAGGGCATGGGTGGCGTGGCAATGGGATGGCCGCTGCAGGTGATCGGTGTGTGTGGCCGATGCGAGGTCGATACGTTGCTGATGTGCGGCCAGGGCATGCCAGGACAGAAAGGCAGATGGGTACGCAGCGAGCGCCCAGGTGCCAAGGTGGCAGGCCAAGGCCAGGACGCCAAGGAAGCCCAGGACGTAGATGGGCGGGTGAAGCGCAGAGAGTGCTGCAGGTGAATGATGGAGCGCGCAGCAGAGGCGCAGGGGATGGGTGGCGCGGCGTGGGTGCCGGGGATGCGGTGGGTGTGGGTGTTGGGAGCCAGGAGCGGGGTGAAGCAGTGGGTGCTCGGCGGTCGGCTGGCTCAATTAAAACAACACTACCCCGAACTGATATTACATCGCCTAAAAGGCACTTGTCAAGCGCCTTGATATGTGCTGGTGTTGTGGGGATTCGTTGCGCAGTGACTCCCCCCTTTATTTTGCAGGTGCTGTTGCTCTGGCGCAGCGTAAGTGCTTGATTTTTATGGCAGATTTGCTTGACAACAAAGGTGCAAAGCGGTATAAATGAGGGTATGTGCAGCGTCGCTATGACCCTGCTGATGTGGTGGTCTTGTGGTGATGTGTGGAGGTGAATGGTGATGAATGCAGGCTCTGCAGTGCGGCGTATCAGGGAAGGCTTTGGAGGGCCTGAATGAAGGGGCTGTGGTGCCTGCAGGGGTGGGTGAGAAGGGGGTCTTGCAGGGGGGGGGGGATGGGGCTTGGAGGGCCTTGGTGTGGTCTGAGGTGGTGCAAGAGGTGGATGGCGGGCGTGCAATGCGACCCGTGGCGAGAGTGGGTGGCGTATCAAGTAGCTTTACAGCGAGTGCGCGTGTAAAGCTCCTTGACAAGCCACCCCATGGGCGAGCCCCCAGCGGCGAGAGCCCGAGTGCGCGTGACAGCGCGCACCAGCGTGTAAAGCCAGTGTGAGAGAGGGTGGCCCTAGAGGGCTTGTGTGGCTAGACAGCTTGATGCATCTGGCCCCGGGCCAGACACAGCAATGGTTTGATTATATTGTGCATTGCTGTGTAGCATCAAGCTGTCTAGCCACACAAGCCCTCTAGGGCCACCCTCTCTCACACTGGCTTTACACGCTGGGTGCGCGCTGTCACGCGCACTCGGGCTCTCGCCGCTGGGGGCTCGCCCATGGGGTGGCTTTGTCAAGGAGCTTTACACGCGCACTCGCTGTAAAGCTACTTGATACGCCACCCACTCTCGCCACGGGTCGCATGCACGCCCGCCATCCACCTCTTGCACCACTCAGACCACACCAAAAGGCCCTCCAGAGCCACCCAAACGCCCTGCAAGACCCCTTCTCACCCACCCTGCAGGCACCACAGCCCCTTCATTCAGGCCCTCCAAAGCCTTCCTGATACGCCGCACTGCAGAGCCTGCATTCATCAACATTCAACTCCACACATCACCACAAGACCACCACATCAGCAGGGTCAATAGCGACGCTGCACATACCCTCATTTATACCGCTTGCACCTTTGTTGTCAAGCAAATCTGCCATAAAAATCAAGCACTTACGCTGCGCCAGAGCAACAGCACCTGCAAAATAAAGGGGGGAGTCACTGCGCAACGAATCCCCACAACACCAGCACATATCAAGGCGCTTGACAAGTGCCTTTAGGCGATGTAATATCAGTCGGGGTAGTGTTGTTTTAATTGAGCCAGCCGACCGCCGAGCACCCAATGCTTCACCCCGCTCCTGGCTCCCAACACCCACACCCACCGCATCCCCGGCACCCACGCCGCGCCACCATCCCTGCGCCTCTGCTGCGCGCTCCATCATTCACCTGCAGCACTCTCTGCGCTTCACCCGCCCATCTACGTCCTGGGCTTCCTTGGCGTCCTGGCCTTGGCCTGCCACCTTGGCACTGGGCGCTCGCTGCGTACCCATCTGGCTTCTGTCCTGGCATGCCCTGGCCGCACATCAGCAACGTATCGACCTCGCATCGGCCACACACACCGATCACCTGCAGCGGCCATCCCATTGCCACGCCACCCATGCCATCCGTGATCGCCGCCCCATGGGGCTTTTCACGGCCTCACGGCCTTTCAGGGACCGTCAGGGCCTGGGGTGGGGCTCACCCTGGGCGATGGCTTCTGGCGCGCCTGCTGCCGCTGTAGACAGCTCCTGCAGGGGCTCCATGGCTTGTTCCTTGGGGCTCTCCTTGAAGGGGGCCAAGCCCACGGCTTCACCCCACATCGCAGCCCTCGGTGGGGCTCTCTCGACAGGTCTCGGTGGGGCTCCACGGGCATCTCGCAGCGCCACTTTCGCTTCGCTTTTCATAGCAGCCAGCGCTTTCACCTCCACGCTTTACCCGAAAACTTGCGAAATTGCGCAAGTTCGCAATCTGCTCCTGGCGGCTCTGGCATCCATGGGGCTCCGTGGGTTTCCATCGGTCTGCGGGGGCTCTCTCGGGTTGTCCTGGCTCTGTGGCCCCGGCTCCCCTTGGGAGTTTTCAGGGGCTCGATCGGCAATCCTTCGGCATCCATCGACCTCGGCCGTGGATCGCCGCTGCAGCTGCTGCACGCACGTCCACGCCCCAAGGTGGGGTCGGTGGCCATCCCGGCGCCTGCACCCCGCACCACCCCCAACGCCGCCCCTATTCGGGGCTCCCATCTGTTTCCGCTTCGCTTTCTGCATGTCCCGCCCTGGGCCAAGGGCAGGGGCTCACCCCACCGTCCTCGCCACAGCCCGCCAGAGGGGTTTTCTCACCCACGTCCAGGCCCACGTAGCCTCAACCGCCCTCGGGGCCTTTACGGGGCTCCTGGCCGCTCATCTTGACCGAGCTTCCTGGCCGCGCGTCTTGGACACGCGGATCGCCTCGCAAAAGTACAACACTCAGTGAGCACCTGCGCCCAAAGTACAACACTCAGTGAATACGGCCACTCCCACCGGGCCATTCGTCATTTCACCCACCTCCTGCAGGGCAGCAAGGCCGCAGGGGGTTTTCACCCCCAGCTCCAGGCCCACTAGCCATACCCCTGCTTCGCGCCTTCCTGGGGCTCCTGCCGGGTCTTGGGCACCACGGCACGGCTCTGGGCTGGGCAGGGCTGGCAATGTCTGCCAGGACGCTGGCCGTCACCTGCACCGGTCTGCGCCATGCCGGCGCTTTGTCTCTCACCTGCAGCCGGTTTTGAGCGTCAACGCTCCTTGTCTCTCATCCGTGCACCTCAACCACCCTTGCCTTCACTTTCCCCCATCCATGCTCCTCAAGCTCTCCCTGCACCTGGCTGTCTCCGCCTGCGCCTGGCTCACCCACTCTCCACCTGGTGGTGCTGCAGTTTTCAGAGCTGCAACCACACGCACACCATGCCCACCGCACCGACCCCGCATCAAGGAGGGTCGGTGGCCCCGCAGCCGGCCCTGCTCGGCCCATATAATCCCAAAGTGGGAACAAAAATCGGCTCAAAGCCGACTGTGAAAAGCTGGAACCAAGAGGAAACTCCGTCAGGCGATCCTATATTCCCACTGCCCATACCTCAAAGCCGCTGCCACCAGCGGCTTTTCCTTTGGGGTCAGGGGTAGCCCGCCTCCAGTCGCTTGCTCGGGCTCCTATTGCCAAGGGGGGCCGAATTCACGACAGCCGTGTGAGCTATCTGGTGCCGCAGCCCCATGGCCAACTGTGCCCAGCTCCGGGTTTGATCTTTGACTCACGGATTCACCCAACTGTGCCTTCGACCGGTTGATCTTTGACTGAGAAATTCTCGAAGCTGGCGAGAAAATATCGAAGTAGGTGCGAAATTCTCGAAGGTGCGAAAAACCACCCCCCCGCCTGGCACCAGCCGTCCACCATGGCCACAGCGGTGTTTCACCCATTCACCACCTGGTGGTGCTGCAGTTTTCATAGCTTTCAACGCAAACCACCGAGCCATGGCAGCGAGACACATGTTCTGAGCCTATGGGTATAATTCCCGCCGTCGCGCCGTAAGCCAACCCGCAAGGGCGCTACCCGGTGTAAAGAGTGAAAAGGCCTCGCAAGGAGGCCTTTTGCTTTGTGGAGTCCACGATTCACGGCAGGCACGCAATGCGTTTTCACCCGCAGGGGCGGGTAGGGCTTGCCCCACCCACAGGCCTGCAGCCGGGGCTCCTGGCCCCGCCTGGCCACCTATCTGCCGCAGCTCAGTAGCACCACCACCAGCACGCCCACCGCCCACACTCTCCAGTCTCCTGTGCCCATCGAGCACCTCCATACGTCGCACTGGAACATCCAGCTCTTCCGTATAGCCCCCACCTTTATACGCACCACCACCTCATCCAGCACTCTGGTTTGATAGCAACAGTGCGCCTAAGGCGCTAGATTCTGGATGTTCTGCGGGTAGGGCTCCATCCGCCGAGGCATTGCACCACGACCTTTTTCGACCTGCAGCTTCGCGCCGCCACCTTTCACCATCAGGCAACGGCGACCTTTTTCAGCATGCGGGGAAAATCATCGACGTCACCAGGGCTGGCCAAGCGCTTCAGCCGCCTTGCCCAACCTCGGCCAGGCAACACCCCACAGCTCGACTGCAACGCCTCCTGCAGGCTCTCTAGGGGCAGCGTGGGGCTCATCAATAAGGCGTGGCACCCCGTCAATCTGCTGGCCAGTCGAAATGCACCCAGCGCTACCCGGCTCCCTCGCAGGTCCGGACGGTTGTCGCAGACTTCCCGTTGCCAGGTTCTCCGTGATGCCACTGGCAAGCCCACATCAGGCTTGCCGCTGGGATCACTCTATTTCCAGTTTAACTGCATCACGGCTGGCACATTCATCTGCGCTTCATAAACTCTTTTAGCAAGTCCTGCGACTTCCACGACCTTTACAGATTTGATTTTCTGGATGTCATGGACCAATCTGAATCGACGCGACTGTTTAAAGCGCAAGACGATTCCGGAATCACCAACAACATAACCTATAAGACACAACGGTTTGCCCCCCCTCACCACCAACGAAGAATCCATCAATTCTCCTCGAAGGGAACTCGCCAAAACATAATGGATAGTCACTTCGAGATTTGGCGGCTCGCACAGCAGAGAGGCAGTATTTTATATCGATTTTCGTCGTTCGCATTGACGTCTGTCGCTGTGTCGAAGCTCTTAACAGGCCTCCCCGCAATTTGAAATGCGACGGAGAAAACCAGCCCGATCACGACCAAACTTGCGAGACACAATGCGTCAAGGCCAAATAGAAATCCATTTTCAAGGAGGTCAGACAGCCGCATCCCCGCCGCACCACCTAAGAAAGCAAGAATAGTTGGCTCAATCCAGGAGTGTCGCCAAGTAAGTTTGAATCTTTGAATAAGAAGCATATTTCTCTCGCGCATCACGTACTTTCCTTGCAGGCCGTTGCGGCTCTCAGGTTTCAGGCACTGCTGGTGATCCAGCACGAAGCATGGATGAAGAATCTCACGGCGCCCGCTGCTGTCACACGCACGAATGTAGCCCTCCTGCTTGAACAGCTTCGACCTGCGCGCCGCTGAAAGAACCGCAGCGATCCGGTTCATAGGATGCTGCACCGCTCCCCCGCTTGCCTCATACGCGGAGAGCAAAAGATCAGGGTTGCCCGCCCAGGCGCGCTTCGCGCCGGCCTTGATCATTTCGTTCTTCAGGGACTCAGCAATAGTGATTCGTACAGCCATTTTTACATTGCTCCTCAGTGGCCATAGTTGCATCCAACCCAGTAGATACGGCCCGAGCGACATTTGACCTGGCTATTCAACTACCGCAGCAACCGCGTTCGGCCTGCGCATAGAAATCCGATTCTGGTTCAACGGATACACCCGAAGGTTGTCCACACGGTCGAGAAACGAGATGTAGATGGCCACGTCCACCTTCACCTCGGACAGATCGCTCTCGCGCACACGCAGAGAACAGTTGGTCGCCATACCCGGCGAAAACATCCTCGGCGTATTTCTCGAAGGATCCATAGACCTCATTTTCACAAGCCAACAATGCGCTCAAGATGCCTCGGAATGACCACCGCTTGGCCGCCCGTTTCTTTGGCCCGCAACGTGACTCCTTTGCCGCATACAGGGCAATTGAGCATGTGGTGCTCATTGGGCTGTCCCCGACGCAAATAGCGCGTGTACTCCTTGCCGCTCGCCTCGCAACGACTGCGGCGGGCCAGCGCTACCGTGAAGCCACTCATGCGGGGCTCCCATCCCGTTGCACGAAGGCCCGATAGGTAGCCTGACGGCCACCAACACGCTCAACACGGACTCCGCGCCTGCGAAGCGCCTCCACAACGCTTGGCCATTGCCGGTGTATTTGCCGACCATGAATTCCATGCAGGACACGCCCGCCTTGGCTGAATGCTCCAAATTAGCCAGTAACCGCTCAGTATTCGTCATCGAAAGTCTCCAGGGCAAGCAACAGGAAAGCCCCCGCAGGGGCCTCTCCTCAAACCTTGCTGCGCTCCAGGCTCAGTTCGATTTCGCGCACCAGGGAGGCCACGTATTCAGCTCCAGGCCACCGCGCGCTTGAGCGCTTCCTTTGCCACGGCCAGCTTCGCGGCCAGATCGGCATTGGCTGCTTCCAGAGCCGACACGCGGCGGCGCAGCACCGGGAATGCGTTGATGGCCGTAGCCATGTAGTTGGCCACGCCTCACGGTCCTGGGCCCAGTCCATGCTGCGCAGCGTAAGCGCCCGAGGGTAGTCCTGGCTCACTGCGATCTTGCCCAGCTCGCCCACTCGGCCCACCACACGGAAGTCACCGCCGTTCTGTACGAACAGCATGTCGCCTTGGCGTACACCTTCGTGGGGATAGGTGATTTGGGTGCTTTGACTGTCATCTGTGCGGTGCTGATCGTTGCGTTCATGTGGACTCCTTGCTTTGTGGACTCAATTATGTTTGGTTATTCTTTTTCTGTCAACAACAATTTCGCCCACTGCGAATCCCCCCCGACGTGAACTCAAGAGCCACAAGCTGTGCCAGGCCGCTCCAGAAAATCGCAGTAAAGATCAGTTGCCAGAGCATCGAACCCGGCAGATTGGAATCAGTGACAAGGCGAGCAGCTCGTTCGCGAACAAGTTCGGGAGTTCCAAGGCGGCCAGGTCGATACAGCGACATGGCCGTTCATAGTCCACCCTTTGCCCCACAGCACTGACGCCTTCTGGCGGCAAATAGCCAGCGGTGGCGGCACCAGATCAATCACCACGGGTGCTCAAGCAACGCCCGCGCGATGACATCCTTCCACTCAGAGGCCCGCTCTGGATTCTCCAGGCCAAGGGCCTCAAGCTCAGGTGAAAAAACCGAAATAGAGCTTCTGCCCAACCACCTGGGCATACCAAGCTGGCAGGCCCAGAAGCCCCACATTGCAGCGCCCAACCAGAGTCTTCGACCTGGATTCTTCAAGCGCTGAAGCCAACACATCGGGAGATCGAAGATGCTCCTCAATATCCCCGCGCCAATCGGAGATTGGTCTCCACAGGAGGCAATCTCCGCAGGTAGTCGGCCGCCCGCCGCAGCAAATCGAGGGTAGGTTCTGGAACAGACATCAGGATTGCACTTTCTCGATGGCCTCACTGGTGGCCATCCATTTGCTTGCTCGATCCCAAACAAGCCTTGCAGGTCACCATGGGCTGGAATGGACGCCCATCGCCGTCGAAGCTCCGCTCGACCACCTTGCTAGACCAACGCTTCCCGTTGGACCCAGCGACCGAAGTACAGAGCAGATCACCGGCCTTGCGCACCATGCGGCCGTCCTGCAGAGGCTCCAGCAGGTAAATGTGATCGACCGTGGCCTTGCTCCGCCCATCACCCATTGAGCGCTCGCTGAGGCCAGAGAGCACGTCTTTGATACCCACGTCCCACTTCACGGCAATTTGATCTGGGCATTGATGACTCAGCGGCGGCCCTTCGATCATTCAGGTGTTTGCGGCGCAGATCGGCCCGCTGGGCCTCTTCATCTTGGCGCGCACGCTCTGCGCGCTGAATCTCATCGTCTTCGGCACCACAAAGAATCCAGCTTGGCTGATCCACACCTTCACAGCGGTGCCAGGCATTGGCGCATCTCCAATCACACGCAACGCCACACCATCCAGCAGAACCGATCCTCCGTCATCCATGACGGCTGAATTGCTGGCCGGAGCGCACACTGGCGAACCAGTGTGGCTCCAGGAATTGGGGTGACGAGAGAGAGTACATCCGCACGGCTTCACCTGGCCATCTGGGTGGCATGCAGGGCAACACCTTGCTAAGACGGCCTCGCCGCATGGAGAGCCGATAAGGCATCTTCACGCTCTTTCTGATCCTGCGCAGCCTCTGTCGGCGCTTAGCTCCCGGAAGTGCCAAAGGTGAAACACACGAAGCTCCTGTGCAGGGCGACTAAAAACGTCACGAACTGCCCGCGCGCTGGCATCGGCCTCGATGATCTCAAGAGCTTCCACAGGGGAATAGTCTTTTGATACCGCGAGTTTCTCGCAACCTCGCAGTACCCTGGTCGCCACGTCAGTTCTAGTTGACACCCAGCTGCCGAAGCGATCCGCCAGCAAGAAACCCACTAATGCCGCAGGCCCCAAAAACACATAGAAGAAATTCAGATCGCTCAACGAACGACTGACAAAGTAGAGCTGGATGAGGACATAAGTGGCCGATGCAGCTGCAAGGCCAAGGCTCAAGGGGAAAAGAAGAATAGGCGTGAGCAAAGGCGAGTCCAGAAATCCGTCGAGGCCCTCAAGACGTTGCTTCACACGCATCGCCACAGTCTCCGCTTCCTCGAAGTCCACATCGAGAACAGATTCAACCCCGCAGGTCAACCCTGCGATCGAAGTCCTGCAAAAACTTCACATCTTGTTAACGCTCATCTGGAACCCTTCTACTTCGCGAACTGCGAAACAAACAGCATGGTGTTGTAAATAATCGAGCTGCGGCGCACCTTGCCGCGCTTGATGGTGTTTTTGAGAGCCTGGCTGTAATCCGACACATGAGCCCCGGTCTCATCCACCCAGTCCAACCCATCGCCGACATGGAGAGGCATCTCGACCAGGAACACACCATAGGCATCGCGCACCGTGAGCCCGTCAGGGGCGCAAAATGCCCATGAAAAGGTTCTTGCCTGTGATCCATTTCTTCGAGGTGTGGTAGCCGCTCAAGCGTCAGCGAATAACCCTTGGTCTCCACAGAGACCAGGATTTCCAGGGCTGACGGCAGATCGCTCACGAATAAGAGTCCATGTCCGATTTCGGCACGAACTGCACGCATCCGAAAATCAGCCTTCGTGAGCAGCTCCGCGACGTAGCCGGAGCCATCCAAAGCAAAGGCCTTGAGGCTTCGTACTCCAGTTGAGGCTCTCATATCCATTGCCGTCCTCGCCTCTTGATCGGATGGCTCCATGGCATCGTAGAACTTCGGCACGTTGGAGCAACGGCCAAGGCCAATTCCAGCCGAAGTCGCCCTCTCTCTGGCGAACCCACAGACTGCATCCTCCGCATCGCCCCAAAGGAGCCCCCAATTCCATTGCTCATTCCAGCACTTCATTTCCTTGATCAGACTCAACTCGTTTTTTGAGGATTTGGCTGGCCACACCGTGAGACACGCCGCAATCTCGCGCCACAGTCAGCACAGTGCTGCACAGGAGCAGCGTAGAGCTTATGAACCATGCGCTCCAGCTCTTCACGAGTCTCGAACCGCCCCGTGTAGGCAGTGAGAAGCTTGCGGATTTTCTCAACAGCCATTTCGTCTCACAATCAGTTCAAACGAAAAACAAGGCCTCAATCTCCTGAGCCAGCTTCTTCTGTGCAGCTGCAATCGAACGGCCCATCTCATCATCGCCAAGCACTCCGGCTCGCGGCTCACTCGCGAAAGTGGAAACTGCCATGCGGACAACCGCCACCTGCGCAGCTGTCAGGTTGCCGACCATTGATAGTGATGATGGGTTCTGCGCTCATTTGCTTGGAATCCTTGTTTTGCTGGATTGAATTATTTCTTATTTTTTTTTGTGTCAATTGCTTTTGCCATCTCCTGTCGGCAGTCCAAAAAGCAAACTCCCTTCCGCCGCCTTGAGCCCCACGCTCAAGCTGGAAGAGAAACCGCCCCATCAAGCTCTTGCACCTCCCCATCACCAACGCCAAGCACTCGCACCTGATGCCCCGATTCATGAGATTCAGCACGGAGAAGACGGTGTCTGCCATACCTGCAGCATCGAAGTCTGGGTTCTCGGCCAGGACAATGGCCTCGACCGCTGGCTTTCGCATGTAGCAAAACACTCCCTCGGAAAATCCGTTCGCCACAGCGTTGAGCGAAGAGCAGGCTTGCGCTCTACCCACAGAAATTCAGGAGCCCAGCGCACATCTGTTTTCCCGCCGTCAGCCGCATCGAGCTGACGGGCCTTCTGGTGAAAGCTGTACGTCGTGAAATCGACGTAGTCAAAACCACATTCGATGAAGGCGTGAAACATGCCCGCTGGGTTTGGTGGTTCGGCGCGAAGGCGCCCGTGGACTGTGTGATTGTAGCTCCACGGCATGAGAAAGCACATCGCCCTGGCCAGGCCCCACCCGCCAAGCCGCGCTGCCTGCGACGGCCTTGGCGACAAAACCCATTCTCCGCAGCACCTCGGCACCGACGAGCGCGTACGCGATGCAATCCGCGCCATGGAAGTTGGTGGTAGCCCTACCACCTGTCGAATCGCCTTGGCCAAGGCCGCCATCTTCCTCAGAAGATGGACGCTCCTTGGCTGGCGCAGCCAAGGCCGCAGCCTTCTTTCGCTTGCCTCACCCATGTCAGGCAATCGACGGAATAGCCGCAGCTTCAGCCTGCGCTGCAAGCTCGAAAGAAGCCCATTCGATCTGGGCCTGGAGCGCCGCCACTTGCACATCTGCGACAGCGCCAGGACTGTGCTTGAGCAGCGCCGCATGCACGTCCTCGGCAGACTGCCCAAGCATCATGCTCTGCGAATGGTGGACAGTTGGACCTCTGCCCAACCACCGATTCAAGCCCCACGTCGCCATGCCGTGAGGCATCGACAGCCTCCTGCCAAAAGGTTGTAGGCAGGGCCAGCAGACTTCAGCAGGGAGGGCAGCGCCTCGATGCGCGCTTCCACCTCTGCCTGCTGGTGATGGGTAAGCCCAGATCGGACCCCAGTCGCAGCAATGGTATGCTCAGGGTCGTCCAAATTGCCTTCTTCTTCCAGGTAGACCGCGCGTCGCCAAAATGAGCGGCCCACTGGCGGGGCTGGTTCTCGTCGGCTAGGAAGCCGACAGAGCCAGGTGGCGTTACGCGCTCCTGGTATGCTCATCGCTGTCCAGTTCACCTTTCAGCGTTCGGATCAAAACGCCAACAAAGTAGTCCATGTTCACTCCTGTGTTTCTTCAACCAATTCGGTCGGAATTTTCGCCTTCCGCCCACGCTTCTTCTTAGGTCGGCGATCACCTTCTGCGCCATCAAGTCGGCATACCGCTTTGCACAGATTCTGCGTCAAGCTGCTCGGCCTGAACCCCAGGAGCGCTGACACTCGGCGGCGCACGCTGGCGATGAGTTCCGCCTTGCAGCGACGGCACCCGATGTGGGCCAGCCTGACGTGTAGAGCAGGTGGTTTCGGCAGCTCCGCTTCGATCTCCTCGCGAAGCCGCGTTCTCTTTTGCCTGGGCAACTTTCCAGCCAGCTCGGGGGGCAGCAGATGCGGGAGCAGCATCTGCAAGCCACCGCCCGCCCTGGAAGGCGAAGGCTCGAATCGGCTTCCAGCTTCACCATGCGCAAGATACAGGCAGACGTGTCGCTGCAGTTCGCTGCTGCCATCAAGTCCCGAAGTGTGGACATGATGCAGAACGCGCACGACACGCGGCTTGCACCATAGACGGTGTATGCCTCGTGCAGCCGCAGGCCTGCAGAGTGGATCGCTGCGAAGACATCCTCAACAGGCCATTCGATGATGGCGTTCCAGGCAACTCCCAAAAGTCCCTTCTTGGTGAGCTTGTTCATCACCTCGGCGACTGGCATCCGCTTGCGCGTAGCGCTCTCCTCGCGGCGCAACACCCGTGACGTTCAAAATCTCACTTTTGGGGGGCGCTTTCGCAGCGCAGAACACACAACTTGGCTCTTCAATTCGGACGTGCAGAACCTCATGGACGGCGTGATCCAGGGCAAGATGAGCTTCACACACTCCAGGCTGTTGTACCTGGCAACGTTGTTCGCCCAACGCCCTCCCAAACGCTCCATCAACCCCCCAGCCTTACGCTGCACCACCATCAGCTCCCACCCCAAGCGCTCAGCGAGCGATGGCAGCTCGGGGGACTGTCTTTCCACTCCACCAGACCAAGGTCTGCGTGGATCAGAAACTCGGGGCCCTCGGTGGCCAATGCGGTCAAGATGCCTGCTGACCGCAATGGCGCACGCATCGGAATCCTTGCCACCGCTCACCCCTACAGCAACTACGCAGTCGCGCTGCAAAAGGCCTTCAACCTCGGGCGTCAAAGCCCGTCGTTGTCACTCCTGCCCATCTTCCGCCCGCGGTACGCCGGCACCAGGATCGATCCATAAAACACCTCAAGCACAACAAGGATTTGGCGAGAGGATACGAGGATACAACCTCACGATTTTTTCAACATGGGGCTCATGATCAGGGCAACTGGGGCTCATCCTTTCCAGTGTCGATACATCGACCCAGCACAGCATCCAATGACTGGGCTGGGCGTCGAAATCGTCAAGGGCCTTGATCCCGCATCAGTGATCGA
>JACVEC010000105.1:0-100629 GCA_025215565.1 Flaveria ramosissima | reverse complement strand
ATGTCATCCAAAAGAGCTGAGTAGCCACCTCGTGCCATCCTCAGCAACCATTACCTGCCAACTGAAAAACATATAAAAGTCAGCGTTGCTGAGTGAGTTCTAGTTTAATATAAAAAACATACATTACTTTCATTAAAACTATTCTTTTCTCATGCGATCATTCATCATACGTATACACAGATAATGTCATTATTATCTTTCATCACATTCGTTATCTTCGTTCTTTTCATACGTTCATTCTTCCGAGTCTGTTGCGACGACAGAGTCGCTCACCTCAATAGCAATCTCAACGATTGCACGCTATCCGAGTCTGTTGCAACCATAGGGTTGCTCACCTCATTGCCAATCTTAATGATAGCACGCTATCCGATTCTCTTGCAACAACAAGGTTGCTCACCTCATGGCAACATCACGATAGCACGTCATCCGAGTCTCTTGCAACACAAAGTTGCTCACCCCATATATGTGCTTGCAAGCCTTTCCTTCGTTCATTCATCATTCATTAATGCATGCATTCTTACTTCATGTTCCTCTTTCATTATCTTTCACTTTACGTTACATAATACCTCATTCATTCATTAACATGACACGTAAAGCCGCAAGAAAGATAAACATACATCATAATAAGGAACATATCATACACAGTCATAGTCATCATCGTCATACAGGGCAACATCATACATACATAACATGCAAAACATCATCATCGTCATCATGCCCAACATGCTCCCTAAAGTCATAACATCATCTTAAATGCTCTTACGGAACCTTTACGTCAAAAAATTACATCTGCACTTTCCCTCGAAAGTCAGAAGTCGAACTACCCTTTCCTTCGGGTGCAACAGCCCTATTCGGGGCGTATGGACACCCTTCAGTCGCATGGCCTCCATGCGACTGAACATCATGCGATTGGACTCATGCGGATGAACATCTATGTGAATGGACACCCAGTCGTGCGTATGAACCTCATGTGGATGGAACTAATGCGAATGGGCACCTATGCGACTGACCTCATGCGAACGGACTCATGCGACTAAGCACCTATGCGACTGGACCCTCAGTCGTATGACTCCCCATGCGACTGGACCCCCAATCGTGCGAATGAAACCTAGTCGTGCGATTGAACCCTCAATCGTGCGTATGAATCCCAATCGTGCGAATGACCCTCAATCGCCTCTCAATCGGCCGTATGGCCTTCATTCGGTCGCATAGCCCTAGCTGATGCAGAATGGAGTTCATCCCGAATCCAATCTGCCATTTTTGGCCTCCAAGCTCATCCAAACCCATTCTAAGCCTAAATCAACCATCTTAGACCTTAGGAATGCATACCACAACACCATACAAGCACACACAAGCCCGTAAACATACTCTAAACGCATCACACGCAACACACCCAAATGGGTCAAACACATACACTTTCAAAAACGGGTTTTGATGCTTTCCAGCCCTAAAATCAATTGAAAACAGGTAAAATGGGGTTGTAGAACTCACACAAACGAGCACAACGACAAGGGCTTCGATTTGGTTGCTACACAACGAGTTTGGCACCCCCGAACCACCCGAACCGACCCCTTTTTCTCTCTTTTCTTGTTCTTTCCTCTTCTCCTCTCTAAATGGCTGATTTGTGAGTGTGGGGGAGAGGGTAAGGGCTGCCCTCTCCTTATATACTCCCACTCGCCCGACTTTCTTTCGTTGGCGAGTTGGTCCCTCGAATTTGGACTTTATTTCTTTTTCTTCCTTCGTCGGCTTCAAAATAATAAAGAACCGGGTGTTACACCAAGTTACGTAGAGTTTAACATGTCTTCATCTTCTTCCTTTGTTACCATCCATGGCGGCGAGAGCATCAACCAATTTTGTTGGTTTCTTGAGCAACGTTGATGATTATCCATCAAAATGATATATGAAATCAGAAACTAAAAAAAAGGAGCTAAAATCAATCAAACAAATAAGATAAAAAGAAATCATCACCTTCTTTAATATATGAATGGTTGAATGATGAAAGATTTTCAGAAATTAGTTTGTATTTTCGATCATCAATGAGGAAGAAAATGATCAAGTGAAGAAGAAAGAAAGAAAAGATCGATGTTTGTTGAATTAGTTTTGATATGTTCAACAATGGAGGAAAAAAGGAATATTAGTCAACCATTATATTTACTAAAAATAAATTACATATACAATTACTAAAGCACCCTTTGGAAATAATAAATATAAATAAATAATAACAAATTTTGATTGGTTAGAATAGTTTTTTGGTTTTCTCAAAAGTTAGTGGTTTCTTAGATCTCTCCCCTATATATATATATATATATATATATATATTATAATATATATATATATATATATATATATATATTATATATATATATATATATATATATATATATATAGTGGTGTGTGTGTGTATTGTAGTATATATATATATATATATATAATAAAATAGAAGGGTGTCTGCGCAATGCGTCGGGATGACATTTTACATCCGACATGTTTTTTATTATTTATTGTTTGTTGTAGTATTATTACAAATTATATTAAGTTTTTTCTAAGGTAAAATTTAAATATCAAATAAATGGATCAGCATAACTACTTATACATTTACGCATTAACTTATTGTACCTCATAAAATACAAATTTAAATTTTATGTAAATGTTAATAAAATATTTAATGTTGTTTTTTATTCAATTTAAATTTCATTTAATAATTGGTTTACTAAATCCCTAAAATAAATGGATAGATTTGAATATTGATTATTAAATTCCTAAACTAGTGCAAATTTAAAATATCAATAGTTTAAATTTGTTAAAACTTTTATATAAGTATAGTAAGTGTAGGATTATTATGTAACTAATGCAAGAGGGTAATTGTTAGGTCTAGAATCAGTAGATCTAGTCATTATGTATAGGCTTAGTACTTGAATTAATATCTGTAATGAACTTTGTATTTCATTATTGTGTATGCATTAAATATATAGGTTAACCCATTTATATATGTGTTGGTTTATGTATGGTTGCAGGAACAAAAATTATAATTGGTCAATTCAAATTGACCAAGTGTAAGAAACATCTACGGATGAACATTTGTTCTTCCGTTTATATATTCTTACAGTAATTATGCATCCAAAGATCTTCTGCGGATGAACAACAAGATACCTTCGGAAGAACAATACCTTCAGAAGAACAAGATACCTTCGGAGATCATTACATTCGGAAGAACATTATCTGGAAGAACAAAATTACTACTGAAGACTATATTCTGCAGAGTCCAAACACTTGTATATACAAGTGGTACAAGTCAACAAGTCAAAAGTCAACAAGGCGGTTATGCGAATCCCGAGAAATCCGATGATTCCTTAACAGAAACAAATCAAATCCCAAGAGATCCGGTGTTTCCTATAACTGAAACACCTTTGTCTATAAATATGGATCCTAGGTTTCGATTCAAGGACGATTGAGTTAGACGATTGATTGATTGAGAACAGCAATAGCAATACAACAATCATCAAAAGTCTTTCGATCAACTTAAACATACAAACATCATAGCATTCTTTGATATCGTACATTCAATTCTTTTGTAATCATCAACACATTATAATAAAATACTGATAATCATTAATTGTGTTTTGTTTCGTGTGTTCTTGATATTTCATTGATATTTAAAGTTGCTTAAACACAATTAAACCAAATCAACGTTAATTCCGCTAACGTTGACTTGACATCGATTCACACTGATAATTCCTGTTGACGATCCTTGGATTCACAGGTGGTATCAGAGCCAAGTGCTCATTGATTTAGATCAATTGATCTATCAGTGTTAGTTGTGTTTTAATTGTGTTTGATTTCGTTTAATAGCAATCGTTTTTAATTAACTTGTTTCTATATTCAAATCAATTGAATAGCAGATCTTGTTAACATCATGAGCAACTTCAGTGGTTCATCTTACCAACCTCCGAAGTTGGAAACAAAAGCAGATTTCAAGTCTTGGAAAATCAAGTTCAGGAATCATGTAAACTATACTGATTCTGACTTGTGGATTTCCATCACTGAAGGTCCTTATATTCCACCCACTCTTGGGCCGGATTATAATGACAAAAATCAACCAATCAGTACGAAAGATCTATCACCTGATGATGTCAAAAAGGTTAAAGTCGATATAAAAGCATACAGTTTGCTTAGTATGGCTTTACCTGAAGAGATATTAATCAGGTGTGAGAACTATAAAACATCACACTCCTTATGGAAGATACTTCACACTCTCTGCGAAGGGAGTGATGAGATAAGAGAAGTATAAGGAGAGACACCCTCAGATCACAATATGAAACTTTTCATCATATTGAGGGTGAATCAATTCCTCAGCAACTTCATAGATTCATGCAGTTAGTCATTGAGATGAATATTCTAGAGTTGAAGTATACTAGTGAGGAATTAAACAAGAAAATGCTCCACACTTTGCCAGAAAGTTGGAAGCATACTGTGTCCATGTTCAAGAACACTATAGATCTGAAAGCAACTGGCTTAGATACTCTGGTTGCAAAAGTGGAAGCTCTTGAAATGGACGAAAAATCAAGAAACAAGAGTGTGAGAACTCATGTCTCACCCTATCACTTCAAAGAAACAAATAATGTAGGAAGTGCATTTATTTCAAACAATGAAAGTGATAATCTTGTGCTAGGAGTGATGATGAGGAGGAAGTTAGCTTCTATGCTTCAAAACCCTCAAAGAAATCATCTCAAGACAAGCAGCAAAAGAATAAAGGAAGAACTACTGATAGACAAGATACAACTGCAGCAACAGCTAAGTCTTCCTTTTCAGCAAATCAGTCAGAACCAATAACTGTGATATTGGACTCTGAAGAACAAAGAGCAGCCTTTGCAGCTTTTAGCTCAAGTTTTCAAGCATATCTGGGAAGCTCTCTAACATCAGCCAATATCTGCCAACAAGACTTAGAAGAACTACCTCCAGATGTAGTGGAAGAGATGGATCTACAATGGCAGATGGCCATGATTGCTTATAGAGCTAAGCAATATCTCAGGAGAAATAAGAACTTGGCTTCAGCAAGCAAAACATCAAAGATTGGTGTTGACAAATCAAAAGTGAGATGCTACAAATGCAATCTCTATGGACATTCTCAAGAGAATGCAATCAACAGTCTTATCCAGAGATGAGACAACATCAGCAGCAGCATCAACAACATCAGATTCAAGCAAATCAACAATCTTCTCAAAGACCTCTGCACAAGCAATCTCAACTGATCAATGCTTCCCCACCAGCCACCAAAGAATCAGCAGGACCTAGTAACTCAAAGGAGTCAGGGCTGATCATACTTCAAGATGGAACGTGTGACGGAGAGTTGTATGAGAAGGAAGTTTTGGAAGAGAATCAAGCTTGATGGCCCATATGGATCAAACAGTTCCCCAATGGCAAAAGAGGTAAAAGAAAGATTGTGTTCATCAACTTGTGTTGAGGAAGTTGAACGATATAGAGTCCATGCTCAACAGTTGGCTGATAAAGTAAAAGAAACAATGATTTTGAATGAATCCCATGTTAGAGAACATAATTATATCAAATAAAAATTAATTCCTTGCAAAAGGATTTAGAAAAATTTGTTTCTGAAAATTATAGCCTAAAAGCCCAAGTTGAGCATTTGACCACTTCCTTAACAAAATCCATGGCTGATCATGCATCAACTGAAGTGAAACTTCAGAAGTTTCAATTATCATCTCAGCATATGAGAAATTACTAAATTCTCATATTGAATCAAAGAAAAGGTCTGGGTTGGGTTATAATGCGGTTGCACCACCTATAAATGATAATTACACATCCTTACCTACAACAATGACAAACACTCTGTCAAATTTTGTGCCTGGCACTAAGTTTGAAAAAGATTCAACTAAAACTAAAATTAATGATAAAGCTGAGGTGAGTGAAACTGAATCATCTGAATCAGAATCATTAGATCAAAATGATTCAGAATTTGATTATGATAAGTGTGATGACTTGGATGATTCTGATGAACATGATGTTGATCAAACAAGCACTGGTAAAAATTTTCAACTGAAAGCCCATATCCCAAAAGTGCTTGAAGAAACACAAGTTGCCATACCCTCCTAAACAAAGAAACATGCTGAAGACCATCTGCAAGAGGATAGCTCAATTGAATGAAGGTCTTCAAGAACTAAGTATGCAAGACTCCTCCAAGAAATTGACTGATGAATCTGTCATCACTGAGGAAAGAGGAAAATTCAAAGGAAAGAAAAAGGCTTCAGTAGATCATCAACTGAACAAGAAAACTTCAGCTGCTGATCTACGGAAGAGAAATTCAGCCCCAAACAATCAAAATGTGCACAAATTGAAAAAGGTGAAGCACATTCAAGCTAAAGAAGAAAGAGCTACAACAAAGATCAGCAAACAAAGGAATGATTCTGAGAAAGAATCAGAAGAAAAGTATTGCAAATGGTGTGACATGAAAATCACAACACTGAAGACTGTTACTTCAGCAGCTACTGTTCTATTTGCAATATGAACAATCATATGACTACTGATTGTTACTTCAACAAACATTGTTCTATCTGCAACAAAAATAATCATTCCACACAGGAATGTTATTTCAACAAAAAGAACAAGACAAAAAGCTCAAAGAAGAAAGAATCAGACAAATCTGAATCAGATTCTCAATCTACGGATTCTGCAAAGAGCTCAAAACTGAAGAAGAAGTTTGAACAAAAATCAAAAGCAAAACCAAAGGACAAATCAGCATCAAGTGTTCATATACTGCAAAAAGACCATCTTTTCAGCAGTCAAAAACACCACACAAAAGAGTAGATTTGTCAGACAAAGAATCAAAGGATGATGATTCATTCTTTGATAAATTTGACAAGGCATTCATATACCTCTTTCAAAAACAAAAGATAGTGAACATTTAAAGGTTCAGTGTCAAAACAAAAGACTCAAACAAATGAAGTTACTCTGAGTAAAGCAGACAATGTGAATCATGAATCTACTTCATCAACATCAATCAGCAGAATCATCCTCATCTAAATCAAATCAGAATGAATCAATTAAATCTGAAACTGAAACTTCAAAAATTGTTCATGAAAGAATAACTGTTTTAGATCCTGTTGATAAACCCAAGATCACTAAGACTTGGGTTGTCACTTCTAACTGATTTTCATTTCTGATTGCAGGAACAATATTGGAGAGCTGACAACATGTGGTATGTTGACAGTGGTTGTTCCAGGCATATGACAGGAAACTGTTCTCTTCTCCATGATTTTAAACATAAAAATGCTTCTTATGTGGCATTTGGTGGGGATAAAAGGGAGGTAAAATTGTTGGTGAAGGAATGATAACTAATGGTGTACTTAAATTTGATAAAGTAAATTACTGTAAAAACTTACAGTATAATTTACTTAGTGTATCTCAAATCTGTGATCAAAACTACACTACATTGTTTGATGACACTAACTGTTACATTCTTAAGCCAGGATTTAGTGTCCCTGAAGATTGGATTCTCCTCAAAGCAGCAAGAAAAGGAAACACTTATGTTTTGGATATGAACAACACTTCACTCACAAAAACATGAAACTTGCCTTATATCTAAACTTTCAGAAGATTTGTCACAATTATGGCATAGAAGGCTTGTTCATTCTAACATGAAGAACATGAATAAATTGGTGAAACATGACCTGGTCATTGGATTACCAAATAAAGAGTTTCCATTGCTCAACTCATTGTTCTTCTTGTTACAAAGGAAAACAACACAGAGTGTCACATAAACCAAAAAACAATCAATACTAATACTACACCACTCAAATTGCTTCACATGGATCTTTTTGGCCCAACCAATGTAATGAGCATTGGAAAAAGGCAATATTGTTTGGTGATAGTTGATGATTTCACTAGATTTACATGGGTCTTTTTCTTAAAACAAAAGAGTGAAACATCAGAAACATTAATGGACTTTGTCATCAAGATTGAGAATCAACTTGATACAAAAGTCAAAATTTTCAGGAGTGATAATGGTACTGAATTTGTCAACTTTGAACTAGATTCTTTTTGCAGGAGCAAAGGTATTGCAAGACAATTCAGTGCACCAAGGACTCCACAACAAAATGGAGTTGCTGAAAGAAGAAACAGAACTCTCATTGAAGCAGCAAGAACAATGCTAGCTGATTCACAACTACCTATTACCTTTTGGCTGAGGCTGTGAATACTGCATGCAATGTTCAAAACAGAACATTAATTGTCAAAGAAACATAACAAAACTCCTTATGAGCTCCTATTTAAAAGAAAACCTTACATAGGATATCTAAGAGTATTTGGATGTCAAGTAACTGTTTTGAACATAAAAGAGTCATTAGGAAAATTTTCAGAAAAAGCATATGATGGTTTCTTTGTTGGATACTCTTCAACATCAAAATCATATAGAGTGTATTCCACAACATAACATTGTGGAAGAGACCCCTAATGTATCCTTTGATGAAAATGTGTTTACTAAGTCAGTTAAAGTTCATCATGGTTATTTGACATAGATGGTTGTCTAAATCTTTTAACTATGATCATTTGACAAATGCAGGATCTGATGAAGTATGCTATCCATTTGTTCCACCTATTATGACTGAAGTAACTTATCTGCTGATCCCCCAAGGATACATCCATCTTCAGGTGAAAATACTTCAGAAGAAGCAGATATTACATGTGGAACTGAACAGCATGCATCCGGAGTTCCTTCGGAAGATCAGCATGTATCCGGAGAAGAAGAATCGGAAGAAAAGAATTCCTTCGGAAGACCAAATGCATCCGGAGTTCCTTCGGAAGATCAGCATGTATCGGAGAAATTCCTTCGGAAGACCAAAAGCATCCGGAGAGTTCCTTCGGAAGATCAGCATACATCCGGAGAAGTCTTCGGAAGATAGCAGACATCCGGAGAACTTCCTCGGAAGACCAAAATGTATCCGGAGCACTCTACGGAGAACAAAATACTTCCGCAAGAAGTTCCTGCGGAAGAGCAAAATCCAACTGCAGATACTTCTGTAGCTCAATCAACAAGACTCAATTTGATTATTTCTTGAATTCTCAAATTGAGATGAATCAGTCAGAGGCAATGGAAATGACTAATCTGGAATCATCCATTCCAGTTGAGTCAACTCCCTCAATGAGAATTCATAAGTCTCATCCACTTAACAATATCATTGGAAATCCTGAAAGAGAACTACAAGGAGCCAAAGTGGTACAGCCAACCTTTGTCTCTTCAACTGTTTTCTTTCTCAAGTGGTGCCTCCAAACATTACAGCTGCTTTAAAAGACAATAGCTGGATTGAAGCTATGCAAGAAGAGCTTCAACAGTTCAGAAAGCAAAAGTATGGTCTCTTGTTGATTTACCTGAAGGTCAACAATCCTATTGGAACTAGATGGCTATACAAAAACAAACTGGAATAGAGGGATTATTGTCCGAAAACAAAGCAGGTTGATAGCACAAGGATACACTCAAGAAGAAGGCATAGATTATGATGAAGTTTTTGCACCAGTTGCAAGAATTGAGGCAATAAGAGTGTTCTTGGCATATGCATCATACAAGAAATTTACTGTGTATCAAATGGATGTCAAGTGTGCATTCTTATATGGGAAAATTGATGAGGAAGTTTATGTGTCTCAACCCCCTCGGATTTGAAGATCCTCATTATCCTCACAGGGTATACAAACTAGATAAAGCCTTATATGGTCTTCATCAAGCACCAAGAAAATGGTATGAAACACTATCATCTTTCTTACTCAAGCATGGCTACAAAAGAGGAAACTATTGATCAGACACTCTTTCTCAAACAAGAACATCAAGATCTCTTAGTAGTTCAAGTATATGTTGATGACATTATATTTGGATCAACTAATAAGAGATTATGGGTGAATTTTGAAGAAGACTGATGAAATCTGAATTTCAGATGAGCTCAATGGGTGAATTAACATTCTTCCTTGCCTTCAAGTTCATCAAAAAGCAGATGGAATATTCATCAATCAAGAAAAATACATACATCAAATACTGAAGAATACAATCTTGCTGAAGTATCCTCAGGCAAAACACCAGCATCAACAATTGATAAGATTGCTCCTGATCCCACTGGAAAATCTATTGATCAAAAATTATTTAGATCTATGATAGGTCACTTATGTACTTAACTGCCAGTAGTAGACCTGATATATGTTTGCTGTGTGTGTATGTGCTAGGTACCAATCTGATCCAAAGGAGTCACATCTCAATGCTGTCAAAAGAATTTTCAGATACCTCAAGGGAAAACCAAGACTTGGTCTATGGTATCCCAAGGATGGAGACTTTACACTCTACTCATACTCAGACAGTGACTATGGTGGATGTAACAGCAATAGAAAATCAACAACCGGTGGATGTCAATTCATTAGACCCAGGCTAGTGTCATGGCAGTGCAAGAAACAAACAAATGTTTCTGTATCCACAGCTGAGGCTGAGTACATTGCCGCTTCAGCTGGGTGTTCTCAAGTACTTTGGTTACAAAACCAATTGCTTGACTATGGTTATAACTTTCTTCAAACTTCAATCTATATAGACAATTCTGCTGCTATGTTTATCACTGCTAATCCTGTGCAACATAGTAAAACAAAATATATAGAGATTAGGTATCATTTTCTGAGAGATTGCTCAGAAAAGGGATTGATTAAGTTAGTCAAAGTGGATACATCAAATTAGCTTGCTGATTTATTCACTAAAGCGTTTAATTCAGTCAGATTTAATTTTCTAATTGAGTCTCTAGGTATGATTAACTTAGATTAAATCAAGTCTAAACAAACAATATGTTGTGTGCAATAATGCATCAATATGACTTATGCATGGGAAATGATAGTACACTATAGCTTGCCTATTTCTGCATAAACAAATAACAATATATCTCAACAAGTTTCTTGATATGTGAAGTAGGTTCATTGAGTGGAAACAAAACTTAGTGCATGCAAAACATAATACTATAATAATTGTCTGTGGGAAACTTCATTTTGAGAAAACAAAGTGAGTCTTATCCTAATGTGATCAAATCATTCATAAACACTCTATGTAAAACACTTTATACTATCTATCTTTGCAAATCATACTCCCTCTGTTTTGTGTGAACAAAGACCTGGGTGTATGATCACCATACTGAATATCAGTATCAAAGGTGAAAAGATCAGTCATCATCATCCCTCTGTTTTGTGTGAACAAAGACCTGGGTTAAAGGTACCTCTGTTTTACGTGAGTAAAGACCTGGTGACCTGATGATGATCATATCTAAAGCTCTCAAAAGAATCCTAAGTGATCAACTGTATATTATCTTGAGCTTTATCAACATTGCATCAATGAGATGCCAAATACATCTCAAGATAGCTATTATAATTTAAAGTACATAGTCTTAAGTGTAAAAAAGGGATAATTTGACTTGCAAATGGAGGACAACACCACTGTGAATCGAATGTGAAGCCCATGACAGTTATTTCAAAAACATATGAAAACATGATAAACAGCATGCATAGTTGATACATGAGCTCTTGTATGGATTTATATGGACAATATACTTGCAATCAGAACTTGTTCTAGTATCAACTATTCAACATAACTAATCAGGAAGAGGCTTAGCATTATAGTATGATCCCATCTTATGTGTATCTGATCATTATCATATATTTAAAGTTCATGTTATTCCTCTTAAAAAAATTTATGATAAATGCTTATGTTTATCATTAATCACAAATTTAGGGGAGTAGAATTCATGAAAAAGCATCTAAATCAGCAGCAGCAATGTCTATATCATTATCAATTTGAAGAAATTGAAATCTGAGCATCATCTTAGCTGTTGGTTACATGAAATTTTTAGTAAAAATCTCTATTTTAAATTTTCTTGTACTAAATTGTCATGTATACAAAGCCAACGAGGTCCTATAGCAATAATTGGTTCAACCGATGGAGTTGGGCCATACATACAACTGTGTGTAAATCAATATTAGTATATTAATGTTTATCCGTAGATTGGTAACTACGGATGAATAAAGATCAATAAATTAATGATCCGTAGAAGTTGTTGATCCGTAGATGTACTACGGAAGAGTAAATTGTGGATCCCACTTAATTAATGAGAAATTACTTCTACGGAAGAATACAATGTGGGACCCACTGAATAAATCAGAGAAAATTAATATGTCTGAGGGTATAAATAATGATGTTTGACTTGTCAAATTCATTATTCACTTTTTTCGTTCACTTTTTCAGATCTAAAAAAAAAATCTCACTCAACAAAACTTTTCCCACTTCCTCAACATTCAAAATTTACCAAATCAAAACCTTAAGCAAACATATAGTTGTGTTCTTAATCAGCGTTTATTAAGGTAAAACATGTCGTAATCATCAAGAATGAACCAGTTGATTCTTGTTTTATCTCACAACTGTTCGTATTCTCATATCAATAATGTGATTCTAACGAAGTCTTTTCTTATGAACAGATGGATCAACGATTTGCAAAAGAACATAATGTGTGTGCTTTCTTGAACCCTGACGATCCTGTGTCAGAAGGATGTCAAGAAATTATGAGACTCTGAAGAAGATCAGCAAGATGAAGATCAACTATAAGTATGATGATCAGAAGACTGCTGTTTCCTACTTCTACAACAAGATGATTGCCAGAATCAAGGATCTTGTAGTTTTGAAGAACTGATTGCAAGTAGCTAAGCCTAAGGGGAGTATTGTTAGGTCTAGAATCAGTAGATCTAGTCATTATGTATAGGCTTAGTACTTGAATTAATATCTGTAATGAATGTTTGTATTTCATTATTATGTATGCATTAAATATATAGGTTAACCCATTTATATATGTGTTGGTTTATGTATGGTTGCAGGAACAAAAATTATAATTGGTCAAATTCACAAATTGACCAAGTGTAAGAAACATCTACGGATGAACATTTTGTTCTTCCGTAGATATATTTCTTACAAGTAATTATGCATCCAAAGATCTTCTGCGGATGAACAACAAGATACCTTCGGAAGAACAATACCTTCGGAAGAACAATACCTTCGGAAGAACAAGATACCTTTGGAAGATCATTACCTTCGGAAGAACATTATCTACGAAAGAACAAAATTACTACTGAAGACTATATTCCTGCGGAGTCCAAACACTTGTATTATACAAGTGGTACAAGTCAACAAGTCAACAAGTCAACAAGGCGGTTATGCGAATCCCGAGAAATCCGATGATTCCTTAACAGAAACAAATCAAATCCCAAGAGATCCGGTGTTTCCAATAACTGAAACACCTTTGTCTATAAATATGGATCCTAGGTTTCGATTCAAGGACGATTGAGTTAGACGATTGATTGATTGAGAACAGCAATAGCAATACAACAATCATCAAAAGTCTTTCGATCAACTTAAACATACACAACATCATAGCATTCTTTGATATCGTACATGCAATTCTTTTGTAATCATCAACACATTATAATAAAATACTGATTAATCATTAATTGTTTTGTTTCATGTGTTCTTGATATTTCATTGATATTTAAAGTTGCTTAAACACAATTAAACCAAATCAACGTTAATTCCGCTAACGTTGACTTGACATCGATTCACACTGATAATTCCTGTTGACGATCATTGGATTCACAGTAATCCGTACATAATGATATATTACTATTTTACTCTTAAAAATGATTGTACTTTATGTAACGAGTAACATATGTGTTCTTAATATTAAAATATCTTAAAGTACCACTCTTAAATGTTTTATATATAGTATAGATAAACTTTTAATTAATAATATATATGTTTATAGCTGTATGTGGGATCTGTGGGAGCATCCACTAATTAATGTTAGGATAAAATAGTGAAAGTAATGTCCCCTAGTTTAAGGGCTATATGAAGCAAGTTTAGTGCAATCATAAACTTGTTTAATAAAGTAAGTATAGATCTAACATAACCCATGTGGGAGATTCTTTGGACCTTTATGTGTCTTTATAGTGTTAAACTCAATTTAAGATATACCCACCCACATCCCATCAATGATTTTCTATTCTTCGTTGCAACCCCACATCCACTTCCATTTTTTACATCCAACACTTGTTACTAAACAAGAATCTTTTGAAAGTTCTTTTTTCTAGTGTTTTCATGAGATATTAACACATTATTAAATTAACTAGATAATATGTAGTCGATCGTGTCTAATAAAAATGTGTTAAAGCATGATTGTAAGAAGATTGAAACGTACCATATATTCAAAAATAAAATTTTTTATTATACATGAAACATTGTATGCATCAAACGTGTTTTAAATGTGTTTTATAGGATGTCTATCGTTACGATATGTATTCTTTGAAAATCAAACATCCAAGTTTAGCCGTAATATAACATTTATATAGTTTTGCAAATATACAATCAATTAAAGAATTAAAGTTATGTTTTTTTTTAAAATTACACACCAACCTTTTTAAAGTAAAATATCATATCTTAAAAGATCATCCAAACTCAACTTAATAATAGTTCTTTAATTTTGAGATTAGCAAAGAAAAGGTCCCCACAAATGACCTAACTTTGCTTTTGTTTTTATTCTCTCAATCCTTTACAAACACCCGTGGTCCTTTTCTATTAAATTATATTTTATCAAGTTATAAATCAGATATTCATAGAAAAAAGGAGATACAGCTATGATTATAAGATATCGACCTATATTCACCACTAATGATCTTTCGATAATAATAAATTATCTTTGCTTCATTTTAAATTCGAACTTTATCTATCAAGAGGATCACATTTATAGATGGCTAAATATCTAAACAGTTTGATCAAAACAAATCAAGTTTTCGTTCGAATAAAAGCAAGTCGTTTGAATGGCGCTAACATATTTTTCGTTTATCTTTAAGACAGTTTCATTTGATATAAGAATTTATCTTCTTGTCCTTAGCATTCAATATTATATCTTTCATTTTGTTTAGTGACTCTAGTGGAATGATGGTAAAATGATACACTCGTCAACCAAATAGTTGTAGTTTTAAATCATGTACGCTTTAGGTGTGTTAGTTTTTAAGTGTAAAATAGAGAGTTTGTGTGATCCTGTAACAAGGTTTCATTTATAATTGCGATGATGATCAAGAATATCATGATGATGACTTCAAACCTCGTTCAATTGTGAAGCAATGAAGATAATATTCATCGAATAGAATAAACTCGAACGGAATTTGGTTAAACTTAAATAAGCAAGATGTATCCCTTTATTCGTCTCTATCCTCATATCTTCATATCCAGCCTTGGAAGCACACACTTCGTCAACAAATAATTTATCATACCACATAAAGTTTATATCAAGTAATACATTCATGTTTTCCTATGGATGAGACTTTCTATGGAAAGAGGATATAAAGAAGCGAGAGAAGCAAACAAATACAAAAATTATAGCTTAATATCGTGACATTATTAGAAATAGTTAAGAAAATTATATCCATAGATACAACATAACTCATAAGAGATCTATTGTTTTCAAAAAGAAAGTTGCATATTCAAAACACACAATATCATGATATTGTTAACAAATAAGCAAATGTCATGACATATGTTATATACATAAAAATAATATATAGTGCGTGCTAAATAATCCAGCCATGCCCAGCCGAGCTAACAAGCCACCCAACCAAGCTAGCCTAGCTCGTTACAAGCTGAGCCGAGTTCATCTCGTTTTCATACCGAGCCAGTTCGTTACGAACCGAGCCAAGTTCATCTCATTTTCATACCGAGCCAGTTCGTTACGAACCGAGCCAAGTTCAGTTTGTTTCATACTGCGTCAGCTCGACTAAACTCAATTCAATTCAAACTCAAGCATTTTTGAGCGATCTTTTTTCAAGCAAGCTCCTAGCAATGAGCTATTAGTATAGCACTATTATTAACCAACGGTAGTTAATATCATGGTTGAAATACAATTCATTAAAAAAAACAATCATTTTACATAAATAAAAACAAAGATAAAGATAAAATGAATCATTCCAAAAAACAATGATAAAGATTAATTGAATCATTCATCAAAACATGAGAACTTATCTATACTATGTTATAATAAAATTTAAGGGGAATGAGATTGTTTTTGCATTAATTTTTTAAAGTTTAACTGGTAAAATTTTCTTTTATGAATTTAACTACCTTAACTAATTTTTTCACACACATCAATTATATGATTAATTACAAAAGAAGTAGCCGGATAATATTGGTAAATAATTAAATATCATAATTAGTTAGATTAAGTTTTATTTTAAATTTATTATAATTATCAACAAAACTTCTTTACAAATAAATTTTGTTGACTATCAATTCCTATTTAACTTAATTGTTAAAATCACTTTTATTCCATATAATTTCATATTTACTTATAAAAAAAACCTTTATTAAACCTTTCGATCTATATGATATTATATTAATTAGTTGCTCAAACACTTTATCAATGCATCTGTTAGTGGGTTGTGTTTTTTATATCGTGCAAACACCTTTCTGGCATTGATAAAGAATATAGCATCGAAATATCATATTGTCCGATGATAACCAAACTACAGAAAGAAAACGATAATTCACTCTTTTATATTATGCATTACAAAATAAATATAGTATAGCTAGTATTGTTTATCTTATCAATTGAGAATTCAAATCCACACCTAATCTTATGGTCTGAAGATAAAAAAAGATTAAAAAAAACTTTGTTTTTCTTAAAGGTATGAAGATTTAGAGTTTTGACCGTAATATTGACGAATAATTACTACATAATACAACTAACTACTAACAACTAATTGTCGTTAAACAAAATTTCATTTAAAAAAAAATCAAATTTCATGAAAAGAAAGAGAGGGAATCAACACAAAAGAACTTACAGTCTTACAGATATAAACACAAGATCCACCTCGAACACCCACACTCACACTCATCATCATCATCATATCATCATCATCATCATCATCATCATCATCCCCAATCTTCTCTCTCGAATCTTTCTTCATTGGAGTCTCTGATCCAACATCTGCAACAACCCCATGAAAATTCCCTCAATTTCCCCTTCCATTTGACCCCCAATTCAACCAATCACTTGCACCAATGAAAGAAGACGACTCCAATTGGTTCCCAAAGTGGGAAGACGATCTCCCATTGCCCGAAGACCTCACACACCTTATCACAAACCCTAATCACCCCCCATCTCGCCACCGCTTTCGACATCCCAACACCCACCAACCACCACCACCCACCGTCGCTCCACCACCGTCAAGAACCACGACTTTCAAACACCCGATTCCCCTGAATTGGGCGCAACCACCGGTGGCGATGAGCCAGCTCGAACCCTCAAACGCCCACGGCTCGTATGGACCCCTCAACTTCACAAGCGATTCGTTGACGCAGTGGCTCACTTGGGGATCAAGAACGCAGTACCCAAGACCATAATGCAGCTCATGAGTGTTGATGGTTGACCCGTGAGAACGTCGCGAGTCACCTGCAGAAATATCGGCTTTATTTGAAGCGTATGCAGGGTCTTTCTTCATCTGGGTCCGCCGGAGATCCGGCGACCGATTGTTTGTTTGCGAGTTCGCCGGTGCCGGCGCATTTTCTCCACCAGGGTCGCCCGAATTCCGATCAGTTTCTGCCGTATGTTCCGGTGGGTGTTGTGCAGCAGCAGCAGCAACAACAGATGGCTCAATTGCAGCCTCGGTATGGGCATTTGAGCATTCATTTGTGAACAGACAGAATCAGCAAGGGGTTCATAGGGTAGGGGCACCAGTGCATAATTCGGTGGCATCATCTTATGTGGATGATCTTGAATCTGCAAGTGGTAGAAAGGTTCTGACTTTATTTCCAACAGGAGTGATTGATTTCGGGTAATTTGCTTTCGAATAGTTGTGTTTTGCTTTAGTTTCTTTAGTTTGTGGTTTGAGATTAGCTTTCAAGATTTTGATTCAGTTTGTGAATTTGAGATTAATTTTGAGGATTTTGATTCAGTTTGTGAATTTGGTAGAATTGAAATTAATAAGTTGGTATATTAGCAATAAAAACAAAAGTTCTCTTCTTTAATACATTTAGTTATTGAATTGAGATTATTTTCAAGATTTTGAATCAGTTTGGATTGAGAATCATAAGTTGGTAGATTAGCAATAATAATCAATGGTTATGTTCTTCAATCTATTTAGTTGTTGATTTGTGATTAACCTTCGAAATTTGATTTAGTTTTTTAATTTGGTAGAATTGGAACTACTAAGTTGGTAGATACCGGTCAAAAAAAAAACTAAGTTGGTAGATTAGCAATAATAATCAATGGTCCGGTTCTATTTAGTTATGAATTTTAGATTAATTTTAAAGATTCTGAATTTCTGATTCAGTTTGTGAATTGTTAGAATTACGAATAATAAGTTGATAGATTGGTGATAATAGTCAAACGTTATGTTCTTTCATATATATAGTTATGGATTTGAATTTAACATTCAAGATTCTGATTCAGTTTGTGCAATTGGTAGAATTAAAACTAATAAGTTGGTAGATTAGCAATAATAATCGATGGTTTTTTTCTTTAATCTATTTAGTTGTGGATTTGAGATTGATCTTCAAGATTTTGACTCTATTTGTGACCTCGGTAGAATTGCAAAACCTTACTTACATGATGCTGATATTACTATGCTAAGTAGTATGTGATTTTGAGTGTCATTCGGTTTATTTGGAAAAAATCAAGTTCTAGTGCTTCATTTTCGGTTTGGATGTGCATGCTTAAAGATGAGGGGGTGTTTGGGTTGGGGATTGCTTATTTAAACAACTTATTATAAGCAGATGTAGATAATCACCTTATTGTAAATAATATATTTCATACCATGGGCACACTTGTAATTTTGCATTGAAATAGACTATATTGCGAACAACTTATTTCACCCTATAATAAGCAGATATACACTTCTTTTTATCCAAACACTCAAATGTGGTTATCTACTTCTTAAGAACGCAATAAGCATATAAGTTGTTTAAAATGCAATCCCAAACATTTATCAAACTGATTATCTGACCCTTAATAATTAAGATAATCAAATGTGATAATCTCCGGGCATTATTGATGATTATAAGGATGATGATGAAGGCAAATGATATATTGAGCTGCAGCAGGACTAACAACAAGAAGGATTAATGAAATTATGTTCACAGTAACCAAAAGAGTGAGCCTGCAGCAGCATTCAGCAATGGTAAATTAAAAACTAAACTTGCGCGGTAAATTATGTGTTTATTCTGTACTTTTTTATTTATAATTATCTAGTTTAGCCGTGTAGAGATCAGTTCAGGTTTGTTGTACATTGTTGGTTTCTGATAAACTTAAAAACTTGTTACATTGGCGGATTGTTTCAGAAGATGATAAACATAAATGTAGTTTCATTACTCGATAACTTGGACACTTTAGATCTTAATTGATGACAAATCTATAGTTATCAGACCATGATTGATCCAATTTCTTTTTTTAAGATGTAATATGAACGTTATCACATCAGTAGTTTATATGTTGTTGTAGTCGAAATGTGTAAATATTGCCAGGTTTATGCGAAGAGCCTTGTGTCTAGCTTTTGAGTTCTTGTTTACCAAAATAAGAACTTGTTTGATTATATTTCTGTAGCTGATAACTACTTACGCGTTTTAAATCTGATATAATCAGATAATGTATCGTGGGATGTATTCATACGTCTCCAAAATTATTCAAAGGTTCTGCTGTGAGCATTTAATCATAGAACAAAACTAGAGACGCCAGAGCTAATCATAGTGTCACGAATGATGCAATATCATTGGCGTCGTAATGACATGCTTGTGATATTTAATTAACCAGTGTTAGTATAATTAATTTTATGTTTATTTTTTGTTTACCGTTTAAAAAAAAATCCATATAAATTTGTTAGGGTTAAACATATGCATTATTCACTTACTCTTCACACTAACTTCATCTTTTATGGCATAGCAACAGTTGTGGTCGTATCCAAATCAAACACATGCCCCACCGCCCCTTTAAACAATAACATCTTAGTACAAGGGCTTATTGTGACATGCCAACTGTTTGAAGATAGTATCTACTTAAATTATGTTGAAACACTAATGTTTATTCATCACTCCTTGCATATCCTTCTGGGCGAGCCTTAACGATTAAGAAAAGGTGTACAATGGAATTGCTTGTACTTTCTGTGATTCGGCGATCAAAGATTGAGGGGTTGTTTGGTAATTTCTGAATAATTAAGTGTTGAACAAATAAGAGGTCTGAATCATTAAGGGGCTGTTTGGCAACTTCTGAATGATTAAGTGTTGAACCAATAAGAGATCTGAACCATTAAGATATCTAAACCATTAAGAACTAGTATATTGCTTAAATATTTAAATATAATGTCTGACCAATTCAGATAAGTGGTCTTAACCAGTCAGCATTAGACTTCTTAACCATTCAACATTAGTATAATGCTTAACCATTCAACATTATTATAATGCTTAACCATTCAGAGGCAAATGTCTGAACCATTTAGACATTTGTTAAATAAACAGTCTGAACCATTCAAACATCTGAATCATTAAATGATTGATTTAGATGCTGTCAAACAACCCCTAAGTGCGGAACCATTAAGAGGTTTGAACCATTAAGAGCTAGTATATCGTTTAACTATTCAATGCAAATGTCTGATCAATTTAGATAAGAAGTCTTAACCATTTAGCATCAGACCTTTTAACCATTTAGTATCTGTATAATGTTTAACCATTCAGTGGCAAATATTTGAACCATTCAGACATTTGCTTGCGAAACAAACAGTTTGAACCATTAAGTGTCGAACCATTCACATCTGAACTATTAAGAGGCTTATTCGGATGCTGTCAAACAGCCCCTGAGCCATTGATGATTCCGTGATAGGACGAAGCCAATGACATATCAATAAGGATTGCAGAATAGCTGGCCTTTCGGCAACCAAGGGCTTCCTCGTGTCCTCACTATGTGACCCTATGACAAGTGATACCAAAGTGGGTTCAAGCAATTGGGTAGTTGACATGTTATAGTCACCATCCCAAAGTTGTTAAGAGAGAAAAGATCTTGATTGGTATCCATTGGCTGTTTTAGTGTGTGTCACATCCTCAATTTCACGTGCGGGGTTTTACCGCGAGGTGTGTGACATACCAGGATCACAGTCATTAATTACTCAGAACGACACTATATGCCACAATTAAAATAAAACCAACCAGAAAATCCAAACTTTAAATTTGTGCGGAAGCGTTTTGCAAATACGACAAACCCAAAGTATATAAATGCAACATTGGCAAAACACGCGCCAAACCAATAGTTTATACACTTATAAACAAAACCAAGTGTTATGTCTTTAAAATAAAGTCTTAGGATGCATGTTGGGCCCGTGATGTGCTCCTAATGGCAATCTGAGTTAACGACCTGAGAATAGCATACTAAAAATATCAACACAATGGTTGGTGAGTTCAAGAGTTTGCGTTTAACATAACAATAATATTGTAAAACATAAGAAGTGCATTGAAATAGATAGCTAGTCTATATTCACAAGTAATAACCATAGTGATTTCGCGATCGAAGCTGACTGTGTTGCGTTTGTTGCCTCCCGTAACGACTTACCAGGTCGTGACGATGTTTGTGTTTAGGACAATATTGCACCCGCTTGACCTCGAGTCGCACTAGTGGGGCTTGTCAAACCCAGTAGTACTACCCAAGATTTCCCGCTAGTTACCATTATTAAAGATCCAAAAGTGTGAGGACTTTCAAGGTATTATGCACTATGTTAAAACATACACAACTTACAATAATAATATATCGTTTGTGAACAAGCATGCTACCTCCTCCAGAAGAGAGTTTATAAAATAGTAGGGCATGAACTCACCTGATGTGCAAAGACAATGATAAAAGAGAACCGATGATGGATGAAAAGACAACCCTTCAAAGGTTACCTAGAACATACAAGTACATAAGTACGTGTACACATAAAGCTTAACAACTCTAGGTGCTCAATAAACACATTGACCCAAGGTTTAGAACAACAAGACACCTTTAACCTAGTTGACCCGTTTGACCCGTTGGTGACATATTAATTGAAATATCGTTTAATCAAGCATATCAACTTATCACACATGAACATCATACAAGTTATCCACGTGTATCACACCATCAACCCAAGATCTAACAAGGTCATCATAATACATTAGATTATCATACAACTTATGCGAATCTCAAACAACCAACATGCTCAACACAATTATAACCACATTACAACTAATATAATCATACATGAAGTCTAATCATGCACTACATGCCATGGACTTCACATCCTAAACCCTGCCAATCCTACTAAGTAAGGGCCTCAGATTCACACGCGTGTATGACAATCATAATCATGTTCATCAACAAGATTCATTCCAACCAACATACCCAATAATGATCAATTCCAATCCCAAACATGATTCTCTAATCACCAACCATAATTCATCATTATGTATAACCACCAAGAACCTAATTTCCTTACATGATCAATCAAGCATCCAAACAACTCAGTTAATACATTCTACCATATTAGACATCATCAACAAGCATTCTAACATGATCCTAACATCATGAGCTTGCCCTCATATCTAATGTTCTTCAAAAATAAAGTTTTCTTTTGGGAAAGTAATCCCCAAAAGCAATCTAACATCCAATTCATTCATAAATTCATCAACTTTATACCTAATCAAGTTCATAGCATGCGTTCTAACATGATAATCATCACTAAATCATCAAAAATCCCCCAATCATAATGCATAAAAGTTTCCACTTGTAGTAAGTTATGATCAACACATCAATTTCATGATTTTTCTTGCAAAATTCAAGTAGACTAATCCAAGCAATGTATCTAACATCATACAATCTTTAAATCATGAATTTCAAGAATAAAAAGTTTCCTCTTAAGGCAATATGTGCGATTCATGATCAAATCATAGATTTCTTGCATAATCAACATGATCTAACATTCATACAACCTAACCAATATCATATTAACATCTAACAATCATCAATTTCATATTTTCATCATCAATTTTGAACTAGGGTTTATTAAGAATGTGACAACCCTAAAATATAAGATTCCATATCATCATATTAGTATGCATCATATATATTTAAATACGTGAACATATGCATGTTTCATACATACTTTTACGTATGTACCACCTTTTGCTAAAATACATATGTACACCACATGACCATATGAACATATGTTTATTCATTGCATGCTTGCATGCATATACAAGAAGTTACGTATGCATGTATTCATAAACATGATTCCTTGATACAAAACTACATATGATCAAAATACATCAACAATACAACAATAAACAACCAAATACAACCCAACCAAACATCATAACATAAGTTAACATCAAGAGAAACTTGGCATTAAAACAAATCTAAACAAATCCCCTACACCTAAACCCCAAACCAAAGTACCATTTAAGATCAAGAACCGACTCATTAGCACGCTTGAACACTCGGTTAACACCCTTGAACACCCGGTTTACACCCTTAAACACCGGTTAACACCTTAAACACCCATTAATGATCAATGACTCACCTCCCTCTTTGTGTGACACCTATACCCACCTTACCACTAAGCTAAGCCATAACCCGCTACCTAGCACCCTAAGGACCGACTCACTAAGCCTATATCCTCCACCTCAAACCCTAAGACTAGACCTCATGATTACACACTCCACTATTTGGAGGATTCGGCCGATGGAAACCCAAGTCACCAAACTACAACCGAATACCCGCCTCCATTCGGTCGCCCCTCAATCTCCACCCACACTTCTCACCTCCCGAACACCATACACCACCACCATCATCCCCACTCTCGGACATCACCATAGCAACCGCATATTATCACCATTTCCTACATATCTCTCGGTTACATAGCAGCAACATCCAAGCCTCGTGTAAACACCATCTCCCGAAGATTATCAAGAACACCAAAACCAAGCGGATTCTTAGGCCATCTTCATCATCTTCTCATACTCTCCCTCTGTCAAAATCAAGGTTCTAACCTCTAAAACCCTACTTGATTAAGATCATAAAAGATAAACATGTGTTTAAATAAACACGTGTGATCAACCCTTTTGATTAAACACTTAAGATTTTTATAAAAACATATAAAGTCAAACTTATTTTTTTCAGACAAATAAAGAAGCTTTTTAGAATCTGAAATAAACAAAACAAACCCTAAAAATCAAATTTATAAAAGAAACTATCAACAAAAGGGTTAAAAACCTAGATATAATTTGTTAAAATCAGTTCTTCATGTTAATGATTATGATTGTGGGAACAAACATTGAAGATATGTTTAGAATATTAGGAAAAAGAGATCTGAAAATTTTGGTGATGTTTCTATAAATAAATTAGTTTTATAAAATATCTAAGAATTTAAAAGGAAAAATCATACAGGAAGAACCGACCCTGGCAAATGTATGGAAAAATTATATATTGACTATTACAATTTATAGAACTTACTGCGAAAGTTTCGTGACCTAACTCAAAAATATGCCCAAGATATGAATTTTTAATTATTCTGTAAACTAAAAATCGGAAAAAATACTTAAATTATGAAATAAATTATGAGAAATTTATAGAAAATATAAAAATCAAAGTGGAACAGTCTGTGTAAAAATGGGAATTTTTGAGCATGTTCTAATATTTTTAATAAATATTGGTAAAATGAGAAAAATTGTAAAATTTGACTTTACTATGATCTAGGATGTAAGAAAATTATGAGAAACTATAAGAATTATGACAAAATTCTGACTAAATTTGACTAATTTTAGAGGCCCGAAGGTATTTCTAAGGAATTATTTAAATTATTTAAGAACTATAAGAAATAGGCTGAAAATAATAATAAAATAAAATTTTAGTATAATATGTCTAATATTAGAATATATCTACTGTAAAAGTTTCGTGATATATACATAAGCATAACTTCTAAAACAAATTTTATAGTTTGAGGTGCTAAAAATGTTAAAGAAAATACATTTTTCTAAACTATAAGTATTTTTCTTTTGTTTATAGGTTATCATTGGAAGTAAAAGGTGAGATTTATAGCCCCATTTTTATTTTATTTTATAAACCTTTGGGGGAAAAAGCATACTATTTTTATGATTTGATGCATTATTAAGATTTCTGAAGTTTATGTTACAACCATTAATTCGGATGTGGAACCGTTAGATAATATTGGTAGCGCTACTTAGGAATTATTTCCTGCATTAACAGAATGAGTGTTGTGATGTTATATTATCTGATTTATGAATTATGATATGACAGATATAAATGATCTGATTGCTAAGTAAGGTTTGGTTGTATCTAATGCATCAATGCTAAATGTTTATAATAAACCTATGAAACTCACCAACTTTATGTTGACTATTTTGAGTATGCTTTTTCAGGAGTTCATCATGACTAACAGCTTAATGTTCTCCTTTGATGTGTATAATGGCTGGGGAGAGATAGTGGGAAAAGTTTGTGTAAATCTGACAGTTAACTTGTATGACCTCAGTGTATCGGTGGATGCTCACTTCCATCGTCTCTAAAGATGTTACTGTTAGATCTTTATGATGTAATAGGATTATGTTATTTCAAATTTTGACTAGCATGAATTAATGTAATCCTAACCTCTATGTTAAATATGAATTATGTTATGCTTAAATGATATTAGTTAAAATTTGTTATGTTATGTTATGGAATATGTTTGTTTTACGTGATATTTGGTTAAAATTTGTGAATCAATGAGTTCTGAGCAAACAAGTCACACCTAAGCATTTCACGCTTCCGCCGGATGTGACAGGTTGGTATCAGAGCCATTGGTTATAGAGAATTAGGTATCTTAAAATGCCTAGACTATAACCATAAGCTCATATCAGTATAATTATGTGTATACCTGAATTTGTGTGATGTGATTTCATGAATATTCTAACTTTTTCCTTTAATAAATTTAAGGACTAAGGATTTATAATATATGGAAATAGATAACTAACTGTTTTGGTTCAAATTATGAAAGGATTTGTTTTGCAGCCATGAGTATTGATAACTATCTCTATGAGACCGACTCATCCGAATATTCGGACTATAACGATCATAAAGAACTTACATCTGAACCAGAACCTCAACAAATCTTAGAACCTCCTCAAGCCAAAGTTGAAAATAATCATAAACCCAAATTTTATGTCTGTCGCGCACCGGTAACAGTAGAAGGATATACCATTAAAACTCCCAGGAAAAGGTACGACCCGGAAACAAGTTCAAAGCCAAGCAAGACAAGGATGAGGAAGTACAAAGATTGATTCCCCCAAGAATGAAGAAAGAGAGGCTAAAAGACAAAGATGGATGAAGACCAAATCGCAGCAGCTCAACAAACTCTTAAACAACTTAAGAAAATTCAACAAGAATCAGAATATTCAGAAAGATGTTAAAAATTGAAAGTATCCAAGGGAAACATCTTTTCAAGAATATGGAAATGGATGTAGGGAAATTAGAAATTGTCTTTTAACCCTAAAATATGAAAATCCCTAATAAGAATTGAATGAAGTATATTTTTGTATTTGAATTACTCTTTGTTATGTTGATACATGTATGTACCTAGATCATGATATGAATGTAATAGATCTTGTTTGTTCTTACACTGATGTAATGTTTGGAATGATTAATGAAATGATATTGGTTGTTTGTGATTTACAATTTTTAATATTTCATTAATGAGTCGATGTTGAATTGGTTAAATAGGTTTGTGATTGTTTGAATTGATACATATAATGTTATATTAATTAATACATTCAAACTTAACAAAATGAAGTTCTCATGCGATTGGCCCATACGAATGGACCATACGCATGAATAACTCCATACGAATGACTCAGTCGCACGACTGAACCAGGAGACTGGATCAGTCGTATGATTGTAACATAAGATTGGCTCAGTCGCACGACTGAACACTCAGTCATGCGGATGGATCAACCGCATGGTTCAATCGCACGACTGAACCAACTAATGGTTCAGCCGCACGAATGAACAACACTAACCTATATTTACAACCCAATTCGTGGAAAAACGTAAGCATTCATTCTATTTCGACTCCAGACGTACCCTAGCCGTCCAGAAGCCTCCAACTTCATACTCCAAGTTCATAGAACGCTGTAGATCAATTCCTAATCGATTCTTAACGTTTGATTCAATACTTTATTGATTCTACGTGCGTTCTCACTGATTGGATCGTCAATCAAATAGGATTCTGCACTATTTGGTTGGTTTACACGTTAATCATTCTGTATTTCATTCAAATACCAGGTCCTAACAAGTGGTATCAGAGCTTTGGCTCTTGATTACGTGTGATCCAATCAAGTTTGATACAAAGTTTGTGTTTTTACTCTAAAAAACGCAATCTTTTTGTGTCAAAAGTTGTCTTGGACGTCCCCTGTTCATCAAGTTTCGGTTTCTACGGCATTAGGCGATTAGGGTTGGCAAAATTCGAATTTTTAATTTACGGCCAAAACACGTTTAACCTAGAAATTTTCGCAAAACAGCAGCTTCAGTCGCACGAGTGAGCCATTCGCACGACTGACGGACTTCATTCGCATCTTCCAGACGCACGATTGGACCTAGTCGCATCTTCATTCGTACGACTGAACCATCCGTTCGCAGTGTTCATACGCATCAGTTTCATTCGCACGACTGACCAATCGCTTAGTTCAGCCGCACGATTGAACCAGTCGCATAGTTCATTCGCACGGATAGCCCATTCGCATCACTCCAGTCGCACCAGTTGACAGATTGTTTAGTAGACTTAAAGTTAATCGAGATGGAAGATCAGATGTCAGCGTTTAGCCGGGAAGGACTCAAGGATCCAGAACCTACTGTTACTTGAGAGTGAGGTGGGGAATCATAATAAACCACCAAAGCTCTTAACGTTAGATGAGTTTCCCCACTGGAAACAACGTTTTGAGATCTACCTCAATGGAGTGGATCCAAATTTGTGGGAAGCTATCGAGATAGGTTACAGTATGCCGGTGGGAGCTGATGGGGTAAAGCTTACTTTAGGAGGGATGACTGATGCTCAGAAAGTTAAGTATAATGCAGAGAAAAGAGAGTCTATGCATTGATCACACAGTCTATTCCTAAAGATATTTTCCACCAGTACTCGGAGAATAAGCAGGCCAAGAAATTGTGGGATGAGCTGGAAAAGAGATATGACGGGAATGCTTCGCTGAAGGCAATTAAAGCTAAGGAGTTAGAAGAAAGAATTTGACAACTTCTCATCGATGGGAAACGAGAGTTTGGACGATGTTATTGATAGATTCTACCATCTGATGAGTGAACTGCATACACATGGGGTTGCTACTACCATGGAAGAAAAAGTGTCAAATTTTGCAGACGGATTGCCAGAAAAGTGGGCTTCTTTGTGTCAAATCTGAGACAGAATGAGATGTTGGCAAAGTTGGATATCAATGACTTCATTCTAAAGCTGCGAGAAGAAGCACTTAGGATGAAGTACCGAGCTCAGAAGTCTTCATACACTCAGAATCCAGCTTTGTACAATGCCACTCCTCAAGCTAAGACATCTGGAGCACCTCTTCAGACTGCATTTGTGTCTAGCTCATCTGGTCCCTCACAAGCTTCTCCTTCAGGATCAGAAACGTCAGGGTCTTCTTGTACCCATTACATTGGATCTGAAGCAAATGCTACTAGACTGAAGACCGAGAACCTCGGTAACGTGACGTGGAAGTAGCTCGAGAGCACATGGATCTCTTGGCAGCAGTGGTTCATTCCTATGATGGACTTGTTGCTGGGAAAATTGGAAACTGCCATCTGGCAGATGAGGACTACGAGCAGGTGGATGAAATGGAGCTGGAGAGGATGGACATTATGTGGGCCTTAGCAAGTGCTGTCCGGAGGGCGAAGAAGTTGTGAAAAAGACCGGACAGAACTTGGTTGCTACTAAGGACACACATTTGGCTTTGACAAGAGTAAGGTGACCTGCTTCAACTGTGGAGAGAAGGGGCACTTCAAAGAGAATGTGTGAAGCCAAAGAAGACTGGGAACGGGAACCCATTCTCGTCCTTCACTCGTCAAGACAAGCAAGCTAGCAGTTCTACTTCATCAAGCAAGGATCCAAAAGCCTTGACTGCCCATGATGATGAAGGACAGGACTGGAGCTTTCGGTTTGTCTCTCCAGGGGAATCAATATTGCAAGCGTAGAAGACTTAGATGATGATTCCGCGAGTGAAGGAGATATTGTGAGTTGAGATAGCGATGTCAAATAGTGAAGAACAACTGCAACTGAGGTCAGCTACAAGCCTGAAGAAGGGACGTCCACAGCAAAGACAGAATCACCAGAACCAGAGACATCTGATGCTGCGTTGATGGCTAATTCTTCAGAATCTCCTCAGGTAAGTACCACTGACCAACTGTTTAAAAATCATGCTTGTTCTGATTGTAATACATTTAGAGATAGCATAGATCAGAAATTTGCTAGGTTATTAGATCATAATGATAACTTAGTAAAGGATTTGCAACTGTGCACTGAGGCTAATAGAGTTTTAAAACAAAATGAGCATAGTTAAAGAAAAGATAGACCTTTTGACTAAACAGCTTAGGGAAACTGAAGTAGTTGCATTTAACCAAGCTAATGACATTAGGTACTATCTTAACTCCCTAGAAGACACTAAGAAAAAAAGGCAGTTTTAGAAGTAGAAGTCAACTCTTTAAAGCAAAAACTGCACAGTTGGACAAGTTCATCACACATTGTCCAACACTTAGTGAGAGAACGTAACAACGGGGAGGGTTTGGGTTATAAAGTGGTTCCACCACCACCTGAGACCTTGATGAACACTAAGAGTAGACCAATAAATAATAATCCCATCAAGGATCATGTGGTGTCTACTCCTCTTGTTAGTGATCCAGATTCCTCATGTTCATCAATTGAATCTGGAACAAAACAAAAGGAGGCCACTTCAAAGGCAAAGGGTAAAATGCCTTGTGTTAATCTGGAAAAAGAATTTGAAAAGGTTAATATAAAGTCAGGGTCAAACAAAGTCAAATCTGAACCTAAAAGACTGTTAATGTTAATCTTTCACAAGTTTCATGTCAAAAACCAGTTAACCAAAAAGAAAAGATGTTAAAAATGTTAAAACAATTAATTTTGTTAAACAAGAGAAAACATCAAAAGAAACAGAGTCAAAACCCAAACTAAGTGATGTTACTAGGGTGTCACACACATCTCCACAAAGAAAGTTTAATCATAAAGTTGATAGCAGGTCATGCTACAACTGTGGAGAGTGTGGACACATTGCTTCCTTTTGTCCTTACTATCAGACACCTAGGAAGAAGATTGAACTTCAGGATTCAAAACCTAGGTCTTCTAAGAGGAGTTCTTTAACTCCACCTAGAAGAACTAGTGAACCCAAAGTTCAACCCATTAGCCAGTCGACTGTTTATCACAAACAGGCTTACACAAATCTGGCTTATGGAAAGAAAAGTCATCCTCGTGTCTGATAATGATGACAAGAAGGAACCTGAGCTACCCTCACCCTCTAAGGGTCAATGGGTTGAATTCATGATGTGTGATGCCTCTGGGAAACCCAAGCCAGTAAAGGCTTGGGTTCCTAACCTAAACTAATGTTTTACATTGTATGTGCAGGGTGTTCGCTACAGTGCTGAAACCAACACGTGGATTGTAGACAGCGGAGCATCCAGGCACATGACAGGAAACAGGGCTCTTTTATCAAACGTCAAACAAATAAAAGGAGGGCATGTTTCATTTGCTGGAAACAAAGGAGGCTATATCACAGCTCAGGGAGAGGTTGGAAATCAGAAAGTTAAGTTTGATAAGGTGAACTACGTTCAACAACTTCAAAACAACTTACTTTCTGTTTCCCAAATATGTGACAAGGGATTTAAAGTCATATTCGACAACAAGAAGTGTTACGTCCTAAAGAAAGACTACGTGATTCCGGAGGACCAAGTTCTGATGACAGCTTCAAGATATAAAGACCTTTATGTTTTGGATCTCTCAACGGCTTCTACAACGGATCATGAAGTTCAGTGCTTTCTATCAAAAGCACTGAGAAGGACTCCATCTCCTGGCATAGGAGAATGGGACACATTAATCAACGGAAGATGAATCACTTGATTCAGAAGGATCTGTGAGAGGAGTTAACGTCAAAGAATTTCCAACTTCCTGATTTTTGTGTAGCTTGCAAGAAAGGCAAACAGACGAAGAAGTCTCATAAGGAAAAGAAAGTTCATTCAATAGAACTTCCTCTTGAACTTCTTCACATGGATCTGTTTGGTCCAGTCAGTACAAAGAGCATTGCAGGCGACTTGTACTGTTTTGTGGTTACTGATGACTACTCAAGATTCTCTTGGGTAATGTTTCTGAAGTCCAAATCAGAAACATTTGAGTCATTCAAGGAGTTAGTAACCACACTGGAATCTCTCTACAAGCTGAAGGTGAGACAAGTACGCTCAGACAACGGGACTGAATTCAAGAATCAGTGGATGGAGGCTTACTGCAAGGAAAAGGAATTGTGCATCAATTCACTTCTGCCTACACGCCTCAGATGAATGGTGTTGCTGAGAGAAAGAATAGAAGCTTGATAGAGACAGCACGGACAATGCTGGCAGACTCGAAACTGCCTATCCAATTCTGGAATGAGGCAGTGGCAAATGCATGTTATACATTGAATCGAGTTCTGATAGTCAAGCGCCACGGAAAGACATGTTACGAGCTACTACAACGACGTAAACCGAATCTGGAGTATCTCGAACCATTTGGCGCGCCGTGCACACTTCTGAAGAAGACTCAAGAAGGTAAATTCAGCGAGAAGGCTGATGAAGGGATCTTCCTAGGATACAACATACCGAACAAGAGAGTTTACAACAACTCAACGGGTTTAGTAGAAGTGTGGTGTAATGTTGATGTTCAGAGATATACCACACCACCTACTGGCAAAGGACCCGCCTACTTTTTCGACTATGATGGATTCTTCAAGTCCTTCAACATCCCTATCTCTCCTTCTGATGACGAGTTAGCTACACGGATGATGTATGACATCTTGAATACACCATCTCTTGATTCAACATCATCGAGCTCACAGGGAGAATCATCTAATCAGTCAGGGGGAGTAGTCGACGACAGTGACTCCTCCTCAGAAGATGAAGCTGAAGAAGATGACCAGAACAGTCAGGAGGAACAGGTTCCAATCCTGCAAGTCCACAAGCATCTAACAGTGATGCTCCTTCGACTTCGGAACCTCAAACTCCATCTACCTCAGATGCAGAACCAAATGTTCATAATCTTGGCTCTGAGGTAGCTGTTCCTACTACTCCAGGATCACGTCTAAACGTCTATCATCCCTAGACAATGTCATTGGGGATGTCAGATCAGGAGTACAAACCAGAAATCAGCTGTACTCAGCTGATTATGCCTCTGTTATGGAAAAAGGATACATTCATGATGGTGCTTATCGGTGTTTTGTCTCGCAGTTTGAGCCAAAATACGTCAGTGAAGCACTAAACGATGAGGCGTGGGTGAGTGCCATGCAAGAAGAACTTCTTCAGTTCAAGAAGTTAGGTGTATGGACTCTGGTAGATAGACCTAAAGGTGCTAAGGTCATTGGCACCAAATGGGTCTTGAAATGCAAGAAGGATGACCAAGGGGTCATTATCAGGAACAAGGCTCGACTGGTGGTTCAGGGATTTCGCCAAGTCGAGGGGATTGACTACAATGAAGTGTTTGCACCCGTGGCAAGGATGGAAGCCATCCGTATCTTCCTTGCCTATGCATCGTATATGAAGATTAAAGTCTATCAATTAGATGTGAAGAGTGCATTCCTTCATGGGGAAATTCGAGAGACAGTTTATGTCAGTCAACCCGAGGGATTTGAAGATCCTTATCATCGGGACAGAGTTTACAAACTCGACAAGGCCTTATACGGGCTTCATCAAGCTCCAAGGGCCTGGTATGAGAAACTCTCGACTCATCTTGTGAAACACGGCTTTCGCAGGGGAGTCATTGACTGCACGCTGTTCATCAAAGAAAAAGATGGAGACCTACTGCTAGTACAGATCTATGTCGATGACATAATCTTCGGTTCAAAGAACGAAGAATTATGCAAAGAGTTTGAAGCAGTTATGAAGAAAGAGTTTGAGATGAGTGCTATGGGGGAGATGAAATTCTTTCTCGGGTTACAGGTGGATCAGACACCAAATGGGATTTCTACATCAGACCAAGTATGTGGGAGACATTCTCAGTCGGTTTGACATGGAGAATGCTTCTGCAGCTGGGACTCCACTTGCTACAAATCATGATATAGCACCTGACGAAAATGGAGATCTGGTAGATGCCACAATGTACCGAGGAATGATTGGATCCCTCATGTACCTCACTGCCTCAAGACCTGATATCATGTATGCTACATGTTTATGTTCTAGATATCAGGCTAAGCCTAAGGTTAACCATCTGATCGGGGTCAAGAGGATATTTCGTTATCTGAAGGGTACACCCACACTTGGGTTGTGGTATCCTCATGATGATGACTTTGAGCTCACGGCGTATAGTGACTCGGATTACGGGGGCTGCAAGATGAACTACAAGTCTACATCAGCAGGGTGTCAATTCTTTGGGAGGAGATTAGTTACCTGGCAGTGTAAGAAGCAGACCTCGGTTGCATTGTCAACCTGTGAAGCCGAATACGTTGCTGCTGCAAGTTGCTGTTCACAAATCATCTGGATTCAACAGCAAATGCGGGATTACGGTTTAAAGTTCTCTTCTACTCCTATCTTGTTGATAACTCTGCTGCAATTGCAGTAACTAAAAATCCGGTACAACATCCAAAGACCAAACACATCGGTATTAAATACCATTTTATAAGAGACTGTTTTGAAAAGAACTTAATCGATGTGGTAAAAATTAATACTGATTTTCAACGCGCTGACCTCTATACAAAAGCTTTGATAAACCACGTTTTCTATATCTGTTAGAGGTCAACGGCGTTAAAAAGAAAAGTGATGTTATTCCTGATGATGATCATGTGTAGTCCGATGCAGTATAGTTAATTTTCTTTTCATTTTCTTTATTTATTTTATTTTTGTTTAAATTAAATTCATGTTATTTAGCTGTCTATTAAAATCCTAAAATAATTAAACCTGTTATGATTTTAGAATTTTAGGGGGAGAATAGGTCAGCCAGTAACATTAAAAAAAAAACGAGGGAGAAGGAGTGGATAGCTGATATAAGGTAGATCGTATCTGATACCGATTCAAACCCTTGGAAAATGATAGTACACAGGAACAAATCAAGAGGGACTTTAAAATTTAATTTAGAAAAGATGCAAAATTCAAAGTATAAGTCTGTGTAGTCTGAGCAATATAAAAGGGAAGATGATAGAAAAACTGGTAACTACTAAGGTAACACAACGAAAGTAGACCTAGAGGTTGCTAGACCACATATGATATGTCGGTAGATTCAACACAATAGATGATTAGACCTGACTGGTGATCTCAAGATCAAACTAAGTTGTTCAACTGACTGTGGGCTCCCATCTTGTCACTGGTTAACACAATCAACAATATTCCAATAAGGGGTAATGAGCATGTAAACGCCACAAATGTGTGCGGATGACCATAAATAGAGCAAAGCACGAAAAAATGAAAGACAAATGCTATCAAGCTAATGACTTATGTTGTTGGTGCATTCTGTGCAAAAGAAAATTAAGCTGCTCTAACAAGAAGATAGGTTGTGTGCCTCTCTGCTGTGCGATGGCACTGACCTGAGGATAAGCATAACCTAGATATTCTAGAATTCATTGTTGTTTGCCGCCTCTCTGCTGTGCGATGGCACTGACCTGAGGATTGGCTTCTCTTTGAAAGCTCTAAGAATAGTCTCTTCTTGTAAAAATACCCGTAGACCGCTCAAAAGCTCCTGAGGAATGTTGATTACCATATAAGTGTGGGATCCACAAATGTTAGTTGAAATAATTAAACCTAAAACTATCACCAGTCTGTGTCAAAAGTCTGTGTATGGATTTAAGAGGACAAATATACTGACAATCATTGTGGCTGCAATTCTTGAAAGTTCAAATCAATGTGGGAATCTAATAGTACCAGTATGATTTCCTAAATTTGCTAACGACTCTGGATGAAAACCAAGAATTGAGCATCAAAAGGTTTTGATAACAAGTCCCAAATGATTTGACTTGCCTGTATGATTCCAAAATTGAATTGGTCCAGGTGTGGTCAAACTAAATAGAAGCTGCCTATTCCGGAACCAAATCCAGTAGATTTCTATCTTAGGATTTATCTCTCACAAAAAGTCAAAAACAAGTTTAATTTTTGTATTTTAGTTTAAGTTTCTAGTTATTTAGTCATTTCAGTTTGTTGTTTGTCGGACTACATCATGAAAATCAGTATGGGATTAACTCACCAAAAAGGGTCATGTCTGAGATGACCACATGTTTTTCAAAGGATAAATGGTCACGTCTGAGGTGACAAAGTGTTTAAAAGGATCACGTCTGAGGTGATCAAAAGTTTTCAAGTTAAAATGATCATGTCTGAGATGATCAAATGCTCATAATGTTAATTTCAACAGTTAAAAGGGTTTAAATGTTAAATGTTCAAAATGGCAAAAATTTCATAAGTATGACCCATTCGCACGAATGGACCATTAGTATGGACTTATCATACGAATGGGAGCCATTCGTACGAATGGACCATGAGTATGGACCATTCAACCGAATGGCCCATACGATTGGCCCAGTCGGATGCTTAAGAGCGAACGAATGAGTCAGTCGCACGACTGAGATCCAGTCGGACGACTGAAGAAGGGCGACTGAACCAATCGCACGACTGAGGCCCACTCGCACGACTGAAAGGTGCGTATGAGCCCAGTCGCACGATTGAATTTAGGGTTAGTATAAATAGAGGGAGAGTCGGTCGCAGAGACTCACCACTCTCAAATTAACCCTAAATCGCACGACTAAAGTCACTCTGCCCAAATTTCGTTTGATCTCTATAAACCCACGTTTCTTGCATACTGACCATTGACATCGATTCTACAGGTAATTTGCGTGTGAAGAGAAACACTACAATAACATTCAATTTGACACTGAATCTGGAAAATCAGACCCGTTAAACAACCGAGACTTGTGTGACAAAATAACCTAACTAAACGACTCAAACAAATGAAATTAAAGATGTTAGGTGTTATACGAATGGATTGCGAGTCTAATGAACCAGAACACGAAGTCTAAAACTCAAATTGGTGAAAAATTGAATTTGAATTGAACAGTCAGTACATCATGCGAATGGACAGGTTGATGAACTTCAGTCGCACGACTGAAGGGTGCGAAAGCTTAACCGCACGACTGAACCATGCGTATGAGTTCAGTCGCACGACTGGTGTAACCGCATGAGGTTACATACGCATGAATTCAGTCGCACACTCAGTCGTACGCATGGGGTCATTCGCACGACTGAATCCCAGTCGCACTGCTCAGTCGCACGACTGATCTCAGTCGCACAACCTCATTCGCATGACAGAAAGAATTTTCTTCAAGTCCAAGTGTTTCATGACATCTTAGCCAATGGTACTAATGTTTACTTTGTTTGTGTAACAGATGGCGAGTCGATGGACTATGAGTACGAAGCACAATATCTGTGCTCATCTGGATCTGACATCCAGAAATGCTGCTGATTTCTCGGGCATTATCACCTTCTAAGGAGATCGAGGATTGCACACGCCATATCTGCTCCCTGTACTCCTTATCGTTCCATTCAGCAGGCCTTCTGGGAAGGTGCTACAGTTGATCGATCCTCTGAGCCTCACTGCATCAGAAGTACCATCTTTGGAGAGGCTATAGCTATCACAGAGGAGGATCTAAGGATAGTGTTACAGTTGGGGGACGATGCTGATTGTCCGACTAGACTACACCCCCTCACTGTCAGAGGATGCTTTCTTCGAGCCAAGTACTCTGGGACATCAATGCTGGGGTGCTCAACAAGAGCAACCTCTGTCCCCAGTTTAAGTATCTTGCGCACGTGCTGCTAAAGTGTATAGCTTCCAGGAAGGGAGGTTTTGATGAGCTTTCCGACCAGATCCAGAACGCCTATGTTGCGTTGGTGCTGAACCACCCGTTCAGCTTTCCAAGATGATCTTCACCTACTTGGTGGAGAACATTGAGGGGAAAGGGAAGGAGGGCTTCTGTATGTACCCCAGATTTATGCAGATGATCATAGACCAGAAGCTCCCCTCCCTGCCAAAGGAGAAGGATGATGTGTGTTCTTGAGGTGATGGATGATACCACCTTGGGAGGATGAAGGTATACAGGGGGAAGCAGGTGAAACCCCCTGTCAGGAGATTGTTTGGGGGACTATGTGGTGCCAGCCAGGAGGAAGTGGCGCCACGACGATAGTGATTCGGATGTGTGAGCAGATTGCTCTACCCACTCATGATTCAGATGATGATGACAGTGGGGATGCTGGAGATGACATGCCCATTCCACCGAGGGGCACAGCTACAGACGTATACCTCCAGTATCTGCCCCCACAGGAGACATAGCTGAGTCGGCTGGGTTCCACCAGGACTTCATACCTGGTGAGGAGGAAGAAGAGTCGGATGAGGAGCCTTTGACGAGGACTGTGGGAAGCAAGGTGTTCCCACAGAGCATGGACTCCGGGCGGTTGGTGAACGCCCCAGGGATTCGGGAGAGACTACTGCAGATCCTAACTATGCCCCTGAGCCATCTAGCCGTGTTCTAGGGGGAGCATCCTCCTCGACTGGATCGAGGAAGAAAAGGATGGCTCAGCCCCACGGCCAGAAGAAGAAGAAGAGAAGACTCACCTTCGTCACCACCACAGCCACCACAGCTACCACCACCACTACCACCTCTACAGCCACACCATCCACCACCACAGCCACCACAGCTACCACTACCACCACCACACCTCCCACCACTACATATGCCAACCACCACCATATATTCACTCCTACATCACCTCCACTATCATCCAGACCAACCCCATCTTCACCACAGCCACCACCACCACCACTAGCCACCAAGCAGGACCCTCATCACATCCCTCACATATATACGGATCACCTCTACCTCCAATGGGGTAGAGGAACAGCTTTCAGCGCTGAACCGGATGGTGATGCGTTTGTTAGCTGCTGATGAGGAGAAGACAGCGCAGATCCGTCACCTGGCAGATCTTACTGCTGCGCAGTCCCAGCAGATCTCGGAGCAGGCTCGGTTGATCGAGGAGCAGGCCCAACAAATGGCTGCTCAGAGCCACGAGATCGCCCAACTCCAAGAGCACAGAGTCACATCTGCTAAGAAGATTGAGGAGTTGGAGGAGGCTAAGAAGACCATCATGCTAAAGCTTAAGGGATCTAAAGATGAGCCACTGAAGATTAAAGAAGGAGAGGAGATGGTGATGATGGTGATGATGATGAGGATGAGGATGATGATGAGGATGATGATGAGGAGATGAGAGACTGATGATGAAGGGATTGAGAAGAGAGGACAGAGGAGAGGAATGAGGATGATGATGAAGAAGGAGGAGATGCAGCTGCATCTGCCTCTGCTCAAGGTCAAGAAAGGAGATCTAAGAAGAACCAAGACCAACGAGCTTCCTCCTCTGCTCCACCAAGCGATGATCCAGTGATCCAAGACAAAAGTAATGATTAGATGTCTATGTATTTGATTACTTTTGTATTTGAATCATGTATTTAAACTTATGTATTTGATGTTTATATTAAGATTAATGCATTTCTGTCTTGATTATTAACTAATGTTGATTGTTGATGTTTAAATCAAACAGATCCAAACTATCAAAGGGATGAATTCGATGTTGCTCCCCTTCAGCAGGTCAAGACTCAGTTAACTATGATTCTTGATCTGCAAGGGATCGTCAGGAGGTCTGTGAGTTATACCCCTGAAGAAGGGGAAATAATTCACGATCTATCAAATGAGCAACTAGCTGAGATCTTCAAGCTAAATCCCGATGAGATTGTTAAGGATGCTCCAACGTGTGACTCTACAAGTGACGAAGAGCTAAACGACGTTGATGAAATAGAGATAGAAGATGTCACTGCAGAGCACTACCCTCAGTATGCTGACAACGAGGGAAATGTGGTCCCCAATCTGGGTGAATCCCTTGTCAGTGATACATTTGAGGTGTTAGATAAGATGGAGCAGGAGTCAGAGAAGACAGAAGGAACGGCCCAAGCCTCAAACGATGATGTTGATATCCGAAAGGCTGAATGGGCTGCTTGTTTTGAGGAAGTTCGAGCCCAACGCGCTGCACCTAAACAGAACGTCTACACCAAACTCTACAGAGTAAAGAAACATCATAAGGTGTCGGGCAGGATTATAGCGTGGGCATATTTTGAGGATCTAAACGTCTATGCAGTTAAGAGGGAGAAGGGCATAGAGTACTTTAGATTTCCACATGATCTAAAGACTCTACCAGGTTTTGAGCTCAACCAGCTGGCCAAACTGAAGCTGTTGTATGCTGACCCAAGAAAGATGTCAGGCTGGTTTGAGGCTGCCCTGAGGAAAGAGTACCACACCAGGTGGGTTAACTTCAGACCCCAACAACCTACAAGGTACATCAGAAGGTCTGAAGTTGATGCCATTACTGGAAAGCCAAAGATAGTGCTGAAGTGGAGTCCTCCGCGCACGATGTCAAGAATCCCTCTCAGGGAAATGCCACAGGACTTCACTCCACACTTTAAGTGGTGGTACTATGATTGGAGAACAGGAGAAGCGGTCATAGTCCTAAATAAAGAGGGCCAAATGGATACCATCAGGGTATTTGACCCAATGTGGCTTACCAACTTGTCAGCTAATGATGTCTACACTCTATACAAGTGGCCACTGTTCTATGACACGCAGGATATAGTACAAGCCCTCCAGTTCCAGAACGTCATAAGACTCTGTTTTGCGTTTGAGATTCACGCAGGAGTCACAAAGAGGATAAGTACAAAAAGTATGAGGAGGTGATGCAGAAAACAAGACATTAGAGAGATCTAGGTCCAAGGGGGAGTTTGTTGATACATGTATGTACCTAGATCATGATATGAATGTAATAGATCTTGTTTGTCTTACACTGATGTAATGTTTGGAATGATTAATGAAATGATATTGGTTGTTTGTGATTTATAATGTTTAATATTTCATTAATGAGTCGATGTTGAATTGGTTAAATAGGTTTGTGATTGTTTGAATTGATACACATAATGTTATATTAATTAATACATTCAAACTTAACAAAATGAAGTTCTCATGCGAATGGCCCATACGAATGGACCATACGCATGAATAACTTCATACGAATGACTCAGTCGCACGACTGAACCAGGAGACTGGATCAGTCGTATGATTGTAACATAAGATTGGCTCAGTCGCACGACTGAACACTCAGTCGTGCGGATGGATCAACCGCATGGTTCAATCGCACGACTGAACCATACTAATGGTTCAGTCGCACGAATGAACAACACTAACCTATAAATACAACCCAATTCGTGGAAAAACGTAAGCATTCATTCTATTTCGACTCCAGACGTACCCTAGCCGTCCAGAAGCCTCCAAGTTCATACTCCAAGTTCATAGAACGCTGTAGATCGATTCCTAATCGATTCTTAACGTTTGATTCAATACTTTATTGATTCTACGTGCGTTCTCACTGATTGGATCGCCAATCAAATAGGATTCCGCACTATTTGGTTTGGTTTACACGTTAATCATTCGGTATTTCGTTCAAATACCAGGTCCTCCTAACATGTTATGTGGATAGCTAGAATATATAAGAAATCTAAAAATTCTTTAATACAAATTATTAACTATAGAGAGCTGCCGCCAAAGGAGGAACACATGCCCGTAAGAAACAGCGCGAGTAGGGACGACCTAGAACCAGACTTGGGAAGAAACTCCTATAAACCCGACCACAATGAAGATTGAAAGGATCTCACGGATAGTGAACACAATTAGGGGCCGCCATACCCTACTAGTAAACCCAGCTCAACAAAAACCTAAACTGGGGACAACAAAACCCGGCAAAACGAGATAACCATGGATGATACCATGAGGAAGAAAAACCAGAGAGGAGACTGTAAATGAGAAAGGATGTTCTTACAAAACTTTTATGTCATGTAGGCCACGGGAATTTGATGGTAGGAGGCGGAGCTGTACAAGCCCTACGCTGGTTAGATGAGATGGAATCAACCCTGGAAATCAGTAAAGTAAATGTGCCAATAACAACAAACCTTGTTTGCTTCGCATCATTAAAAGGGGAGGGCAATCCTGGTGGAAAATTGAGATGCTCACTAAAGGTAGGCATGTATGAATGAATTAAGTTGGGAAGAATTCAGGGGGTTAGTTATAGAAAAATACTGTCCCTATAATTGAAATAGAAAAATAGAAACCGAATTCTTAGCACTAGATGAAAGGAGCAGCACATCGGGATACACCGACAGGTATAATGAACTCTCAAGGTTAGTACCACATCTAGTGGCCTTAGAATCAAAAGGAGGAGAGGAAGATATATTTGGGGATTAGTGCCACAAATAAGGGGACTAGTAAAATCTGCTATGCCCAAGACCTTTCAAGATGCCGTAAGCCTATCAGGGAGCTTAACAGATGAGATGATAAGAAATGGATCATTAAGTAACCCTAGATCAGGGGAAAGAGAAAGTGGAGTGATGATAATCCAGGAGGAAGATTTAAAGAAAATCCTCAGAAACGAATAGTTCGACAGCCCACCCGGAACTTCTTAGGAATGACGCGGGAAAAGAAACCACAAGCAGAAAACCGCCATGGTGCAGTACATGCCAGAGATACCATCAAGGCAATTATGCAATGGTAATTTGTTACAACTGCAAGAAAAAGGGACATATATCCTGAGACTGTAAACCCCCGCAAATGTCTGCTATCAACGTGGAAATGAAAACCATCGTCGGAACTAATGTCCATAATTAAAGGGAAAGGCTCTGGTCAACCAGAACAACCCTCGGGAAGAAGAGCATTCGTAATGCAGGCGGAAGAAGCTCGACACGAACCAGAGGTTGTCACGGGTACGTTTCCTATAACAATCAGTACGCTACTGTACTATTCGATACTGGAGCAACCCTTAGTTTTGTTTCAAATATGTTTAGACCACTGCTTAACCTAACCTCAGAAAGTTAAATCAAAAATATATGATAGAACTAGTTGATGGTAAGATAATGAAGCTTATGAAATCATTCTAATTGCACAATAAATCTAGATGAAAACTATTCAATATAGATCTGATCCCTATTAATTTAGGAGGATTTGATATGTTGTGGGAAGGATTGGTTAAGCAAAAATCAGGCTGAAATAGTATGTGGTAAGAAAATGATCAAGATTTCTCTGATAATGAAAATAGAACACTGTGTATATATGGTGAAAAAACCTAGAGGTGTCATAAGATAATTTCCTACAAGAACGCACAAAAATGTTTAAGGAAGAGATGTTTAGCTTTCCTAGCCCATATTGTTGACACCAAGATAGACAAGTAAACCTAAAAGATGTTCCAATTGTCAATGAATATTCTGACGTATTTCCTGATGAATTAACTGGTTTACCACCCCCTCGTCAAGTAGAGTTCAAAATTGAATTGATACCAGGAAACAACCCCTATTGCTAAGGCACCCTACGTTTAGCACCTACAGAAATGAAGGAATTAATGAGCCAACTTCAAGAATTACTGGACAAGGATTTATACGCCCTAGTGTATCACCCTGGGGAGCACCGGTTTATTTGTTAAGAAGAAGGATGGAACATTTAGAATGTGTATAGACTATAGAGAGTCAATAAGGTAACAATAAAGAATAGATATCCCTTACCTAGAATAGACGACCTATTTGATCAGTTACAAGGATCTAGTTACTTTTCAAAAATAGACTTAAGATCGGGATATCATCAGTTAAGAATACAGGATGAGGATATACCAAAAACAACATTCAGAACAAGGTACGGACATTATGAATTTCTGGTAATGCCATTTGGATTAACCAATGCTCCAGCAATATTTATGGATCTGATGAATAGGATTGTAAACCCTATTTAGATAAGTTTGTCATAGTTTTTATAGATGACATACTAATCTATTCTAAGAATAAGGAGGATCATGAACAACACTTAAGATTGACATTGGAATTGTTAAGAAAAGAAAAATTATATGCAAAATTCTCAAAATGTGAATTCTGGAAAAGAGAGGTGCAATTCCTTGGGACACATAGTCAATCAAGAAGGTATACAGGTAGATCCAGCAAAAATAGAAGCTGTTAAGAAGTGGGAGGACCCCAAGACACCGACAGAAGTACGCCAATTCTTAGGACTGGCAGGATATTATAGGAGATTCATAGAAAATTTTTCAAGGATAGCTCAACCTTTGACTGAATAACTCAAAAGACAAGCCATATGTCTGGGGAGGAAAAACAAAAGGGTGCATTCGAACTCTTAAAAAGTAAATTATGTAGTGCACCTATCTTGTCATTACCAGAAGGGACTGATGATTTTGTGATATATTATGACGCGTCCCGTCAAGGATATGGATGGGTGTGTTAATGCAACGAAATAGAGTCATTGCCTATGTCTCTAGACAACTAGGGGAAGTGAAAAGAATTACACTACTCATGACTTGTAATTAGGAGCAGTAGTGTTTGCACTTAAGATCTAGAGACATTACCTGTATGGAACAAATGTACCAATATATACAGATCATAAGAGTTTACAACATATATTTGATCAGAAAATACTAAATATGAGACAAAAGAGATGGGCTAGAACTATAAGTGATTACGATTGTGAAATCAAATACCATCCGGGTAAAGCAAATGTAGTAGCAGATGCTTTAAGTAGAAAGGATAGGGTTAAACCATACGAGTACGGGCCATGAGAATGAACTGCAATCAGACCTGTTAAAAAACAATATAGGAAGCCCAACAAAAAAGGTAAATTAGAGATAAAAGGACAAGTGAAAGATTTGCAGGAGGATACAAATGAATTCTAAAGTTTAAAGGAAGGACCTGGATACTCGATGATGCTATACTTAGAAGAATGATACTACAAGAAGCACATAAGTCAAAAATTCAGTACATCCAGAAAATAACAAAATGTATAAGGATTTGAAAAGCCATTACTGGTGGCCTGGCATGAAGAGATCAGTCGGGGAATTTGTAGAAAGATGCAATACATGTTCAGAGTTAAAGCAGAACATCAAAAACCTTCAGGGTATCTACAACAACCTGAGATTCCAGAATTGAAATGGGAACAGATCACCATGGATTTTGTAACCAAGTTACCAAGAACCTCAAGTGGATATGACAACAATTTGGGTTATAATAGATAGATTAACCAAATCAGCATATTTCTTGCCAATCAGAGAACATTATAAAATAGAGAAATTAGCAAGAATTTACATACGAGAAATAGTGTCCAGGCATGGGATACCCATCTCGATTATATCCGACAGAGATAGTAGATTCATATCAAGGTTTGGCAAACTTACTAAAAAAGCTCTAGGAACCCAAATAAACCTTAGTACAGCCTTCCATCCACAAACAGATGGACAAAGTGAAAGGACAATTCAAACATTAGAAGATATGTTACGTTTGTTGTGCATTGGACTTTGGTGGCAACGGGATATACATCTACCTTTGATAGAGTTTTCTTATAATAATTGCTATAATTCCAGTATTAAAACCGCCCCATTTGAAGCTTTGTATGGAAGAAAATACAAATCACCACTATGTTGGAATGAAATAGGAGATAAACAACTTATAGGCCCTGACCTAATTCAAGAAACATCTGACAAAATCAAGGAAATCAAAAATAGACTAAAGACAGCACGGGATCGACAAAAAGTTATGCTGATATAAAAGGAGAAAAGCCTTAGAATTTCAAATTGGAGATAAGGTCTATCTAAAATATCACCCACAAAGGAATCTTTCGATTTGGAAAGAGAAATAAGTTAAACCCTAGATGTGTGGACCATTTGAAGTTACTAACAAAGTTGGTCCAGTTGCATATAAGTTAGATTTAGCCCAAGAATTAAGAGAAGTACACAACACGTTCCATGTGTCCAATCTAAGAAATGTTTAAAGATGAGACATTAAAAGTTCAGGGTTTGTAAGAAAATAAAGATAGACAAGAAGCTTGGATTTACGAAGAACCAATAGCCACATTAGACAAAGACATTAAAAAGCTAAAAAGGAGCCAATCCCATAGTGAAAGTTAAGTGGAACGCTGGAAAGGACCAGAATATACGTGGGAAAGAGAAGATGAAATCAGAAGGAAATACCCCCATCTATTTTAAGTCAATGGTCAGATAAGTTCATCTCAAACTTAAAGTATTACTATTCAAATAAAATTTCGGGACGAAATTATTTTTACGGGGGGAGAATGTGACAACCCTAAAATATAAGATTCCATATCATCATATTAGTATGCATCATATATATTTAAATACGTGAACATATGCATGTTTCATACATACTTTTACGTATGTACCACCTTTTGCTAAAATACATATGTACACCAAATGTATATATGAACATATGTGTTATTCGTTGCATGCTTGCATGCATATACAAGAAGTTACGTATGCATGTATTCATAAACATGATTCCTTGATACAAAACTACATATGATCAAAATACATCAACAATACAACAATAAACAAACCAAATACAACCCAACCAAACATCATAAACATAAGTTAACATCAAGAGAAACTTGACATCAAAACAAATCAAAACAAATCCCCTACACCTAAACCCCAAACCAAAGTACCATTTAAGATCAAGAACGGACTCATTAGCACCCTTGAACACTCGGTTAACACCCTTGAACACCCGGTTTACACTCTTAAACACCCGGTTAACACCTTAAACACCCATTAATGATCAATGACTCACCTCCCTCTTTGTGTGACACCTATACCCACCTTACCACTAAGCTAAGCTACAACCCGCCACCTAGCACCCTAAGGACCGACTCACTAAGCCTATATCCTCCACCTCACACCCTAAGACTAGACCTCATGATTACACACTCCACTATTTGGAGGATTCGGCCGATGGAAACCCAAGTCACCAAACTACAACCGAATACCCGCCTCCATTCGGTCGCCCCTCAATCTCCACCCACACTTCTCACCTCCCGAACACCATACACCACCACCATCATCCCCACTCTCGGACATCACCATAGCAACCGTATATTATCACCATTTCCTACATATCTCTCGGTTACATAGCAGCAACATCCAAGCCTCGTGTAAACACCATCTCCCAAAGATTATCAAGAACACCAAAACCAAGCGGATTCTTAGGCCATCTTCATCATCTTCTCATACTCTCCCTCTGTCAAAATCAAGGTTCTAACCTCTAAAACCCTACTTGATTAAGATCATAAAAGATAAACATGTGTTTAAATAAACACGTGTGATCAACCCTTTTGATTAAACACTCAAGATTTTTATAAAAACATATAAAGTCAAACTTATTTTTTTTCAGACAAATAAAGAAGCTTTTTAGAATCTGAAATAAACAAAACAAACCCTAAAAATCAAATTTATAAAAGAAACTATTAACAAAAGGGTTAAAAACATAGATATAATTTGTTAAAATCAGTTCTTCATGTTAATGATTATGATTGTGGGAATAAACATTGAAGATATGTTTAGAATATTAGGAAAAAGAGATCTGAAAATTTTGATGATGTTTCTATAAATAAATTAATTTATATAAAATATCTAAGAATTTAAAAGGAAAAATCATACAGGAAGAACCGACCCTGGCAAATGTATGGAAAAATTATATATTGACTATTACAATTATAGAACTTACTGAGAAAGTTTCGTGACCTAACTCAAAAATATGCCCAAGATATGAATTTTTAATTATTCTGTCAACTAAAAATCGGAAAAAATACTTAAATTATGAAATAAATTATGAGAAATTTATATAAAATATAAAAATTAAAGTGGAACAGTTTCGGTAAAAATGGATTTTTGAGCATGTTCTGATATTTTTAATAAATATTGGTAAAATGAGAAAAATTGTAAAAATTGACTTTACTATGATTTAGGATGTAAGAAAATTATGAGAAACTATAAGAATTATGACAAAAATTCTGACTAAATTTGACTAATTTTAGAGACCCGAAGGTATTTCTAAGAAATTATTTAAATTATTTAAGAACTATAAAAAATAGGCTGAAAATAATAATAAAATGAAATTTTAGTATAATATGTCTAATATTAGAATATATCTACTGTAAAAGTTTCGTGATATATACATAAGCATAACTTCTAAAACAAATTTTATAGTTTGAGGTGCTAAAAATGTTAAAGAAAATACATTTTTCTAAACTATAAGTATTTTTCTTTTGTTTATAGGTTATCATTGGAAGTAAAAGGTGAGATTCATAGCCCCATTTTAATTTTATTTTATAAACCTTTGGGGGAAAAAGCATACTATTTTTATGATTTGATGCATTATTAAGATTTCTGAAGTTTATGTTACAACCATTAATTCGGATGTGGAACCGTTAGATAATACTGGTAGCGCTACTTAGGAATTATTTCCTGCATTAACAGAATGAGTGTTGTGATGCTATATTATCTGATTTATGAATTATGATATGACAGATATAAATGATCTGATTGCTAAGTAAGGTTTGGTTGTATCTAATGCATCAATGCTAAATGTTTATAATAAACCTATGAAACTCACCAACTTTATGTTGACTATTTTGAGTATGCTTTTTCAGGAGTTCATCATGACTAACAGCTTAATGTTCTCCTTTGATGTGTATAATGGCTGGGGAGAGATAGTGAGAAAAGTTTGTGTAAATCTGACAGTTAACTTGTATGACCTCAGTGTATCGGTGGATGCTCACTTCCATCGTCTCTGAAGATGTTGTTGTTAGATCTTTAATGATGTAATAGGATTATGTTATTTCAAATTTTGACTAGCATGAATTAATGTAATCCTAACCTCTATGTTAAATATGAATTATGTTATGCTTAAATGATATTAGTTAAAATTTGTTATGTTATGTTATGGAATATGTTGTGTTTACGTGATATTTGGTTAAAATTTGTGAATCAATGAGTTCTGAGCAAACAAGTCACACGCTAAGCATTTCACGCTTCCGCCAGGATGTGACAAAGAATCAAAAATCATAAAAAAATAATCAAAACTAACCTTTAGGTGTGTAGAAACCAAGAATTATGCTTGCAAACACCTTGGAATGCTTGCAACTAATCAAATTAGGATGTTTGTGTGTGTTTCTCGATCAAATTCGCAAAGGGGAGAGGGGTTTAGGGTTGCTTGTGGCCGAATGGGGTTTTGGGGGGTGGGGGGGGGGGATTAGGGTTGTTTTTTTGGTAATATTTGGTTTAATGGTAATTACAAAATATACTCCATTTTTTTCTTTTATAAAACTAATCTTTTAACACTTTTTAAATAATTTTAACTACAAGTTATAAGTATCATTAGTCAATAATAATAACCATAAACATTTGTCAACTAATAACAAACTCATGAAATATATATAGCACATAGTCACGTTATCAAGTAAAATTCACAAAATAATATTTAAAATCCATATACCACATAACCATGAACTAATAATCAAAGTTATTAAATAGATTTATTATTGTTTATCATAGATTATTGTTATTAAGTCACCAAAGTTCAACGACAACTAATGTATGCACACAACACGTGTATGCAAGACCTAACGGAACTAACGGAGTTTGGTAACGGAAAATTATCGGATGTCACATTATCCACCATGTTGAAAGAATTTGTCCCGAAAATTGCGTTACATAGTTGTGTTACATCACTGGTTTACTGCATTGGCATAGCGAAATTAAGTGAGTTGTCATATCATCCACATGTTGAAGGAAATTTCGTCTCGAAATTTAATAAGTACCTTTCCTGGCTGTCATCATCATTTCGAACAAATGAGGATACTTAAGCTTCATCTGATCCTCGCGTTCCCACGTGAATTCCAGTCCACGTCTTGAGTTCCAACGAACTTTGACTATAGGTATCTTACTTTGCTTAAGTGTCACATCCCAGCGGAAGCGTGAAATGCTTGGATGTGACTCTTTGGCTCAGAACACATTGATCATAAATTAATTATGACAAATAATATAACATAACACATCATATATTGTTATTTATATTAATATAAGCATGGGTTACAATTTGGTTCATACAAAATTTGCTTATATAGTCCTTTTACATAATTATCATAACCCTGGTATAAAAGTATCTATTAACCGCTTCATTCTTCAGTAGTAATAGAAATGCGCATCCACTGTTAAGCTAAGATCATACATATTCACGGTTAAATTGACACACGTTCTTCCTATCACTTCAGCCCATCCATTCTAAACATCAAACGAAAACATAACACTGTTAGTCATTCTGATTACCTGAAAAAGCATACTCAAAATGGTCAACATAATGTTGGTGAGAACATAGGTTTAGTCACTAAACAAAATATATTGATGCAATATAAATAAGATTACAACCAAACTTACTTATAAGCCAGATGATTTATAACTGTCACAAATACAAATCACATAATCAGATAATATAGCATCACAACACTCATCTTGTTGGTGCAGGAAATAATTTCCTAAGTAGCTCTATCTATATTATCAGACGATTGCTCATCCGAATTAATGGTTGTAGCTTATGGCACAATGACAATATATCTCAAAAAGTCTTATTTATATAAACATTAATCTTAAAATAGTATGCCTTTCCCTCAAAACTCATCAATGTAAAAATGGGACTATGAATCTCACCTTAATCCCAGCAAAAACCCTATAAAATAATTATATGTTAGAAATAAATTTATTTCTTTAAAACTTTCAGCACGTATTTTCTTAAATCAAATCATAATTTTATAACAATAATTACAACTATTCATATATCACCAAATTTTAATAGCAGTAACATCTTAAAATCCAGATTACATATAGAAATTTTAACTAATAATTATTTGCAGATAATTTTCTAGAATTTCTATAAAATTTAAATAAAGCAGTAGAAATATCTACAAATTTTCTAATTTACCAGAATTTACCAGAATCAATATTCTGAAATTTATATTATCCCATAAAATTTTAGGTTTTTAACTCATAATAGGCAATTTACTATGATTTTAACCAGCTTAACATAAATTAGCATAAATAGGTAAATATCTCTAAAAATTTCGAAATTCATACATACTGTTCTATTCTGAATATCATAATTTTTGTGAAGTTTTCATAATTTAACTCACTATTTTTCTCTTTCTTTAATTTTCTATTTAGAGAATATTCTAAAATATAAAACTTATTTGTATATGCGAATTAAATCACGAAATTTATTCTATAATTCCTACAAAATATAAGGATTGTTGTATAATTTTTTCAGATCTTTACCAGGTTCGGATCTTCCATATGATAATTTCCTTTTATTTTCTTGAATAAATTATATAAACTAATTTACCTATTATTATTACACCAAAATTTACGAAATACTATTTCTAATATTTTCTAACAAGCTACTAATTTTATTCCCACAATCACAGTCATTCAAGTATTTAATCCAATTCATCAAGAATATTAGGGTTTTTATCCTTTTTTATTTGTAACCTTTTTGTTAAAACATTTGGTTATCAAGAGCTTTCTAATTTTAAATTTGGTACCTTTATTTCTTACTAATTTTAAAGAAAATTTGATATTGTGTGATTTCTCATAAACATTTTTGATGATTTAATTTCCAAGAGTTAGATTATATGTGTTTATTTAAACACATATACACTCTTAAAGCTTGTTAGTGATAAACTTTTGAAATCTAACCTTGTTTGAAGAAATAAACTAAGGGATTTGCTTCTTGATGATCCGCTTGAGGTGGTATCCTTGATGTTTGATCACAAGCCACTTGAAGTTGAGTCTAAGATGGTGATGATTAAGAGTGATGATGATGAAAGAGTTGGAGTTGGTGATTTGTAAACCGAGAGGAAGAGAGAGTGAGCCAAGAGATGGTTGCGGGTGTGATGGTTTACGGTTGTGGTGATGTGCGGTTGTGGTGTTGTGGTGATCTATTATGGCCAAGAGGTTGCAACAAATGGGGTTCATAATCATCATTAGGTCTATACTTAGTTTGGTGAGGTGGTGTTATAGGCTTGCTTAGTCAAGCTACTTAGGAGAGGTGGCATGTAGCTAATGTGTTTAGGTGGTGCTTGGGTGGCGGCTTATGGAGGTGATGAGTGTATGGACCGGCTAGGTGGAAATCAAAGAAGCTAATGACTTTCTTAGTCATTAAGTTTAGGATTAGTCGTAGGTTTAAATGCTTAATCGGGTTTAGTTAGTGCCTTAATGAACCGAGATTAGAGTTAAGGTTATGTTTATGTTGGTGTTTAAGTGATTAAGGTTTAATTAGTTTTAGTGTTGGTACAAAGTTTCTTGATGTGATTTTGTTTTGTTATGGTTAAGTTTGTATCTTAATTCATTTTATGTAAGTATGATGTTTACATCATTGAAATAACTAATCAAGTAATCTCACTATTTGGTACCTAGACATATAAACACATTAATCATGAGATTTACGTACAAGAATCCCATGCATACGTAAACTCTTATACATGCATGCAAGCATGTTCACATAACATATATATAATCACCAAAACATATAAGATTCATAAGGTGTTAGTCAAATAAACTTATCTTAATAACGGAGTATATAAATATGAACCTATAAAGATTTCTTTAAGACATTAGTATACCTAACCTTAGCTTAAGGGTTGTCACATTAAGAGTCTTGACCTCACGATCCATTACCTCAATCGGTTCTTCCACAAATTGTAATTGGTCATTTACTTTTACTTCCTCGGGTGGTACAACCAGTGTCTCGTCAGATTAACACTTCAGATTTGAGACGTATAATACATTGTGAATGCCACTTAGTGAATCAAGCAGGTCCAATTGATACGCCACCGTACCTATTCTCTCCAGAATCTCAAAAGGTCCAACGTATCTCGGATTAAGCTTGCCTCTTTTGCCGAACCGAATCACACCTTTCCACGGTGAGACCTTCAGCAAAACTTTGTCACCGACTTGAAACTCCAAGGGTTTCTGTCGCTTGTCCGCATAGCTCTTTTGTCGATCTCATGCTGCAGCCATACGGTTTCGTATCCGTACGATCTTCTTGGTTGTCTCGTGCACCAATTTAGGGCCAGTCAGCTGACTATCACCTACTTTCGCCCAATAGACTGGTGATCTACACTTTCGCCCATACAACACCTCAAATTGTGCTGCCTTGATGCTAGTGTGATAACTGTTGTTGTGGGAAAAATCAACCAACGGTAGATGAACTTTCTAATTATTCCCGAAATCAATCACGCAAGCTCGTAACATATCTTCCAAAGTTTGAATAGTACGCTCGCTTTCCCAATCGGTCTATGGATGATAGGCAGTGCTCATATCCAAACGCGTACCCAAAGATTTCTGTAATGATTACCAGAAATGAGACGTAAAACGAGCATCATGATAGATATGATGGAGATCGGCACACCATGTCTCGAAACTACCTCCTACAGGTAAATTCGGGTTAAATTGTCCATTTTGTCCGTCTCCTTGATCGCCAAGAAGTGATCTGACTTAGTGAGTCGATCCACGATCACCCATATCGTATCACAACCACTAGAAGTCCTGGGTAACTTAGTAATAAAATCCATAGAAATATGTTCTCACTTCTACAAAGGGATCTTAGGTTGTTGTAGTAACCCAGATGGCTTCTGATATTCCACTTTAACTTTAGAACAGGTCAAACACTTGCTCACATATGTAGCTACATCTGCATTCATATTAGGCCACAAACAATGCGCCTTCAAGTCATGATACATTTTGTCACTAGGAGGGTGTATAGAATACTTAGACTTATGTGCCTCACTCATAACCAAGTCTCTCAGATTCTTATACAAAAGTACCCATAGTCTATCCATGAAATACCGCATTCCATCGGATTTGACTTCTTACTGTTTGTCCATTCCACGTAAGGATTCAGATGCAATGTTTTCCGCTTCCAAAGCTTCTGTCTGAGCTTCCTTGATTTGTTCATGCAAGTGAGTGCTAATCATAAGCTGCAAAGCTTGCACTCGCCGGGGCTTAGCATTTTCCTTTCTACTCAAGGCATCAGCAACTACATTTGCCTTTCCTTGGTGATATTTAATAGCACAATCATAATCGTTTATAAATTCCACCCAGCATTGCTACCTCATGTTCAGCTCTTTCTGCTTAAAGATGTGCCGAAGGCTCTTGTGATTGGTGTAAATAGTGCATTTGGTACCCTACAAGTAATGTCTCCAGATCTTCAAGGCAAATACTACTACACCTAACTCCAAGTCATGAGTAGTGTAGTTCTTTTCGTGCACTTTCAGTTGTCGCGAGGCATAGGCTATTACCTTGTCACGTTGCATCAGGACACAACCAAGTCCTTGGATAGAAGCATCACTGTAAACCACAAAATCATCACTTCCTTCTAGTAATGCTAATATCGGCACGCTGCAGAGTTTCTGTTTCAATAACTGAATAGCAACTTCTTGACTCTCACCCAATTTATAAGTTGTTCCTTTATGGGTCAAGGCTGTGAGAGGTTAAGCGATTTTAGAAAATCCCTCAATGAAACGTCGCTAGTATCCTGCCGGTCCAAAGAATTGCCTTATCTCATTAGGCGTCCTGGGTACCGACCATTTCTTTATAGCCTCAATCTTTGCAAGATCCACATGTATTCCCTTCTCGTTAACAATGTGACCCAAGAACTGCACTTCACGAATCCAGAAATCACACTTAGAAAACTTGACGTACAACTATTCCTTTCTATGTAGTTCCAAGATTAAACGTAGGTGCTCATCGTGTTCTTCCTTGGTCTTAGAATAGATCAAGAAGTCGTCGATAAACACAACAACAAACTGATCGAGGTAGGGTTTGCACACACGATTCATGAGATCCTTGAATACTGCTAGTGCATTTGTCAACCCAAATAGCATGACCAAAAATTCATAATGACCATAACGAGTACGAAATGCGGTCTTCGAGATGTCTTCTTCTCGAACTCTCAGTTGATGATAACAGGACCTCAGATCAATCTTTGAATAGTAGCTTGATCCTTGAAGATGATCAAGCAAGTCATCTATACAAGGCAAAGGGTGTCAATTCTTGACTGTAACCTTGTTCAACTCTCCGTAGTCGATACACATTCGGAATGTGCCATCTTTCTTCTTAACAAAGAGAACAGGTGCCTCAGACGGTGATGAGATCGGTCTAATAAATCCTTTATCCAATAGCTCTTGAAGTTATGTAGATAGTTCTTGCAGTTCGTTCGGTGCTAACCGGTAAGATGCTCACTCAAATGGAGTTGCTACGGGAGTCAAATCGATCTGAAACTCAACTTGACGATGAGGTGGTAGTCCAGGCCGATCCTCTGGAAACACCTCTGGAAAGTCACGAACTATTGGAATATCCTCTATCTTCATTTCCTCTTGTTTCTTGTCAATGACACGGATAATATGGCTAAGTGACCCTTGCATAGCCACTTCTGCGCCTTCATAAATGATATGATGCCTATCACAGATCACTCTTCGTGCCCTTAACCGAGAGAATTTCCCCATCCATGAGAGGAATACGAATGATCTTCTCATGACAAATTACCTCTGCCTGCTTCTCGAACAGCCAATCCATGCCTCTGACTACATCGAAACTCCCAAGTGTAACAGACATAAGATAGATATCAAAGGTATGACTAACAAGTTATATTTTGCAACCCTTGAGGATGCGTAACAAAAATTTGCTTACCATCAGCTTATCTACAGTATACTTAGATTCCAACGCAGATGGCATATCACTTAAGAGACTACAAAACTTAGTAGTAATAAAACTCCTATCGGCTCCAATGTCAAACAGTACAGAAGCAAAACGACCATTATTAGGAAATTTACCAGTCACAATAGTAGGGTCGTTTAGAGTCTCACCTAAACCCATGACAAAGACTCTCCCTTTAGCTCCACCATTGTTGCCACCATTATTGTCACCGTTGCCATCATTGTTGTTATTGCCACCATTCCCGGTGCCATTTTAATGTCTCTTTAATTGAGGGCAATTTCTCTTGTAATGTCCTTCCTTTCCAAACTTGAAGCAACCTTTTGGTGTTTCCTGGGGCTGCTGGGGCTTCTTCATTATCTCTCCACGGCAATCCTTTGCCGCGTGTCCAACCTTCCCACAACGCTGGCACCGAAAGCTGTCACACCAGCCAGTGTGGTGGTAGTTGCATCGGCTGCACTTGGGATTTTCTCCCACGTATCCACTCGGTCCTTAGGATGATGAATATGATTGATTAAAGTTGTGATTATTGTCAAACCTTCTCTGCTGCTGTTATGGCTGATGTTGTTGGGGTTGGCTACTAGACGATGAGCCCTTGTTGTCAGTGTTATCCCACTTGCATTTGTTGTCAAGCATGCTTGCTACAACACCTCGTTTGGGTAGTTTTCCTTGCTCCACTGCTTGATGCATAAGCTTATAAGCTAGTCGGATAGCATGCTGAATAGTAGTAGGGTTCGAAGCAGTCACCATACTTTGTATCTCCGGCACCAACCCACGCAGATAGAGCTCAATTCGCTTGATTGGTGGCTTGATCCTTCCCACATAAGTTTTTTTTAAGAAAACACCAGGTATCCAAGTCAGATGATGTGGAGATCAATCTAATAAATCAGATCCCTCACTATCTCCTTCCATCCCTGTAGGTTCTTCTTCTTCTGGGGCTTCATCTGGCTCTTCCTCAGGGCCCTCTTCATGTTCTTCCTTGGGTTCTGCGGCAATATGCATCGCGACAAACTGGGCCTCAGGTCACCAAGTCTCACCCCATGGTTTTGGATTATGTTATCCCTTGCATCTGAATGGTGGATCGCCTAAGTCACACTATCAACCAAGGAGCATTGTTGTTTATAGCACTCGGATTGTAGCTCTTTCATTTCTTCCACCATCATCTTAGTCTCACGTAGCTCATGTTGTAGAGAGTCAAACATCTCACACAGCTCTTTAGTGCGTCTTTCCTCTGTGTCTAAAGCATCAACCAAGGCCGCAATCACCTGCTCACTAGGATGTTGTATCAAAGGAAGAGTAGGTGTCAGTAACTCGGAAGTAGACCTAGTCCTTGGTCTACTAGTCCGAGGTTCATGAACACGCTCCTTATGAAGCATACGGTCATTATAGTTAGGGTAGTAACTCCAATCCCACGACGGATCACGTGCATGTATTGCCAATGGTTGATCCCAGTTTATCTCTTCGAGAGGGTAAGGAAGTCGGGGCCACTCAAGTCCTCTATCAGGTAAAGGAGGAGGAGGAGGGGATTCAGAACGTGTAGGCCTTTTACCAAAAACCCGTAAAGATGATACCATGCTGCAGTGCACATGATGTGTATGCCAATGAGTATACAGTAAGAGAATAAGCAACAAGTAACTAACTAACTGTGTGCGGTTATAGACTAGTGTGTATGCAACCTAGTTCCCTATAACAAATGGCTCTAATACCAATCTATCACACCCTCAAATTCCACGTGCGGGGTTTTACCCGAGGCGTGTAACATACCAGGATCACAGTCATTAGTTACTCAGAACAACACTATATGCCACAATTAAAATAAAACCAACCAGAAAATCCAAACTTTAAAACTGTACAGAAGCGTTTTGCAAATACGACAAACCCAAAGTATATAAAATGCAACATTGGGAAAACACGCGCCAAACCAATAGTTTAAACACTTATAAACAAAAACCAAGTGTTATGTCTTTAAAATAAAGTCTTAGGATGCATGTTGGACCCGTGATGTGCTCCTAATGGCAACCTGAGTTAACGACCTGAGAATAGCATACTAAAAATGTCAACACAATGGTTGGTGATTTCAAGAGTTTGCGTTTAACATAACAATAATAATTGTAAAACATAAGAAGTGCATTGAAATAGATAGCTAGTCTATATTCACAAGTAATAACCATAGTGATTTCGCAATCGAAGCTGACTGTGTTGCGTTTGTTGCCTCCCGTCACGACTTACCAGGTCGTGACGATGTTTGTGTTTAGGACAATATTGCACCCGCTTGACCTCGAGTCGCACTGGTGGGGCTTGTTAAACCCAGTAGTACTACCCAATATTTTCTGCTAGTTACCATTATTAAAGATGCGGAAGTGTGAGGACTTTCAAGGTATTATGCACTATGTTAAAACATACACAACTTACAATAATAATAATATATCGTTTGTGAACAAGCATGCTACCTCCTCCAGAAAAGAGTTATAAAATAGTAGGGCATGAACTCACCTGATGTGTAAAGACAATGATAAAAGAGAACTAATGATGGATGAAAAGACAACCCTTCAAAGGTTACCTAGAACACGCAAGTACATAAGCACGTGTACACATAAAGCTTAACAACTCTAGGTGCTCAATAAACACATTGACCCAAGCTTTAGAACAACAAGACACATTTAACCTAGTTGACCCGTTTGACCCGTTGGTGACATATTAATTGAAATATCATTTAATCAAGCATATCAACTTATCACACATGAACATCATACAAGTTATCCACGTGAATCACACCATCAACCCAAGTTTTAACAAGGTCATTATAATACATTAGATTATTATACAACTTATGCGAATCTCAAACAACCAACATGCTCAACACAATTATAAACACATTACAACTAATAAATCATACATGGAGTCTAATCATGCACTACATGTCATGTGAAGCCACTCACGACTTCATATCCTAAACCCTGCCAATCCTACTAAGTAGAGGCCTCAGATTCGCATGCATGTATGACAATCATAATCATGTTCATCAACAAGATTTATTTCAACCAACATACATAATAATGATCAATTCCAATCCAAACATGATTCCCTAATCACTAACCATAATTCATCATCATGTACAACCACCAAGAACCTAAATTCCTTACATGATCAATCAAGCATCCAAACAACTCAATTAATACATTCTACCATATTAGACATCATCAACAAGCATTCTAACATGATCCTAACATCATGATCTTGCCCAATTCATCATATCCAATGTTCTTCAAAAATAAAGTTTCCCTTTTGAGAAAGTAATCCCCAAAAGCAATCTAACATCCAATTCATTCATAAATTCATCAACTTTATACCTAATCAAGTTCATAGCATGCGTTCTAACATGATAATCATCACTAAATCATCAAAATTCCTAATCGTAATGCATAAAAGTTTCCACTTGTAGTAAGTTATGATCAACACATCAATTTTATGAATTTTCTTGCACAATCCAAGTAGACTAACATCCGAGCAATGTATCTAACATCATACAATCATCAAATGATTGATTGCAAGAGCAAAATGTTCCCTCTTAAGGCAATATGTGAGATTCATGATCAAATCATAGATTTCTTGCATAATCAACATGATCTAACATTCATACAACCTTACCAACATCATATTACATCTAACAATCATCAATTTTATATTTTCATCATCAATTTCAAACTAGGGTTTATTAAGAATCAAAAATCATGAAAAATTAATCAAAACTAACCTTTAGGTGTGTAGAAACCAAGAATTATACTTGCAAACACCTTGGAATGCTTGGAACTAATCAAAATCGGATGTTTGTATGTGTTTCTTGGTCAAATTAGCAAAGGGGAGAGGGGTTTGGGGTTGCCTGCGGCCGAATGGGGGTTTGGGGGGGGGGATTAAGGTTGTAATTTGGGTAATATTTGTTTTAATGATAATTACAAAATAAACCCCATTGTTTTTATTTTATAAAACTAATATTTTTAACACTTTTTAAATAATTTTAACTACAAGTTATAAGTATTATTAGTCAATAATATTAACCATAAGCATTTGTCAACTAATAACAAACTCATGAAATATATATAACACGTAGTCACGTTATCAAGTAAAATTCATAAAATAATATTTAAAATCCATAAACCACATAACCATGAACTAATAATCAGCATTATTAATTAGATTATTATTGTTATCATAGATCATTGTTATTAAGTCACCAACGTTCAATGACAACTAGTGTGTGCTCACGACACGTGTATGCAAGACCTAACGGAACTAATGGAGTTTTGTAACGGAAAATTACCAGATGTCCCAGTGTGTGAGGGACATATCACCATGTAACTGAAGTCAAGTTTTGGGTAAAGTTGCTCATAACTTTCGGTTAACCGATCTGGAGAACACAAAACAATCATGTTCAAATTAGCGCGTCGAAGCCGAAAGTTTGATGCGAAAGTTGAATTTTTAACGTGGTTCGTGTAAGGCAGAAATTTTCACTAGGGTTGCTTAATGAGTGAGGCGACTCAAGCTTGAAATGAGCTAGGTCAGCTCGCCTTGTTTATTCTTAGCAAGCTAGATTTGAGCTTGAGCCAATTTTCAAGTTTTCATAATAATAATATACTTTACATACATGTATAGTTTATAAATAGGTTCAATACAAGCCATCACTCTTAGATTAATGCAAAACTTAGACCTAAGAAAACTAAGATTAGACTGTAAATTATGTTATAACTTATAAACACTATTAAAAATAGAATCCGAGATAGAGTTCTCTAATATTTAGGTGTTTATTTTGTTCTTATACAAATTAATTCTAACCAAACAAATCCCCTTGCTTCCACCCCATGCTATGCAATAGTTCCTACAGATTTTCTTTTACAACAATTCTTATTACTAGTACTAGTGGTGAGCCCACGCGATGCCGCGGGTTGTATAATTTACGTTGTATCAAAAGATAATGAAAGAAATATGTATTGTGTACTTGAAAAATGTAGTTTATGTGTACATATTACATATAAAGTCATATTCAAATTCTCACAATGACCAAAATTAATTTTAAATAGACTAAATTTCATGGTAGCAAGAATACTCATTTTATACGTCGAGATAAGTGGTGTTGCATCTGGCCCAACTTGTGCAAGTCCACTACTATGTGTGCATAATAAAATTTTTGTCATTAGTTATAGATTAATAGACGTAGAAATTATATTTGTTTAATTTGTCATTAAAAAAACATTTAATAGATTTAAACAAGCAATTATAGTTTACAAACTATGGGATTACAAATAAGAGCCACCTAGAACATTAAGCATCAATCCAAGGTATAAACTTCACGATCTATTTGAGAAGCATAACAAGGTACCCACAGTTGACTATCGGTAGGAAATATATCAGCTAAAACATATGGTTATCTAGTATTAGAAATAGGGTCACGAAAAATGACTCTTTCTCAAGAAAAGATCCCACATTACCGCTTTATATGTCGATAAACCTATTAATTTAATAATAAGGTTTTTATAAGTTTTGTTTAGGGCCAAGAACACCGTTCCAAAGGTAATGTAGAATTTTCTTTAAATGTGGCTTTGGCATATAATCATAAAGGAACTCAAATTTCGTACTGTCATCAATTAGAGTGTATCAAAAATTAAGATTTCGAATCTTTTTTTTATGATAATAATGTGAGTCATCAAATTATTTATAAAAAATCATGTGTCAATTCCGTGCGAGTAGCCCTTTAATGTAACTTTTGTTAATGACATGGTTTCCTATAACATATACAAAATCAAGGAATGCCTTATACATAGCACTATGTATAAATCCATGTCACATGATTATAAATCTCAAATCAAACTAAATTAGGTTTGATAACATTAACAATTTTGTTTGAGGCTCAACAACTAACATACATAACCTTCAATTATTGCAAACTTCTTTACTTTTTTTCCAGAAAACTATCATTGGTCAATGATAGATGGGTTTGTAATTTTGCTTTGATTATGTCATCATACTTGCTGTAAATCACATGTACAACTTTTTACTAAGAAATCTTGGAGACCCATCATATTGAGTCATTAAAGTTTGCTAATTCTTATGTTGGTAATGTAGTGAGTTTATATACATGTAAAAATCTCTGAGAAGAACATGTTATTTGTTAGAATTTATGTCCTTCAATAGTTGGTGGCAATGCCTAACCTTGTTGTCAACCGGTGTTTTACTAAAAAAATACTTACAAAACCACATCAAACAATTTCAAAAAATATACCAAATTAAATAAAATAATTTATGTTATTTGCTAACTTTTGACCAAACCTGACACCAATATAAAATGGTTAAGCCCCCAATAGACCTCTGCAAGTAGTATAACCTGACTGGGACAAGAACTCTAAATAAGTGTTACAAACATATAATGACCTCTTAGTTAAGCCCATTTGACTTGAGTCCTTTTGTAGGACGTAAAACAATGTGTACGAAATACGAAAACTAAAGTTCATATTGAAATGAAACTCTTTTACATGCGAAACAACCCTTGACCCATAATTCTGCATTGTCAAGCCATCTAATCCTTAATTAGGACACATACTAAAATTGCAGCTAAACATAAGTAATAAAAGAGCTCATTCTAATGCTTAGTTGAATTTATCAACGTGTAGACAGTGCCTAGAAACGTCAATGGACAAAAACCTTCTTGAAGATTATAGTCCAACAAAAAGTCCCAATAATTAAGAAAAAAAAATTAGGGAGTTGTAGATAGAGTTAAAAAAGAATATAACAAAAATTGTAACTTCAAAAAAGATAATAATAATAACAATAAAATCTTTTAATCATTCATCCTACAGAAAGTTACTCAACTCAAAGCTTAGTTTCGCCAATCCTTTTAAAACTTTGCCTAAAAAAAATTAGTTACAATAACAAAAATAGTCCAAGCGTCAATAACTTTTGTAATCATTTTTGGTATATTGGGTAATTATATAAAACCAAAAATAAGGAGAATTTCATGCTCTCTACCTATTATGTCCAAAATATATACCTACCCCGCATGATTTTTTTCCCAGTGCAGCATCATCTACTTTATCAACCCATTTGACTTCTTAACATGTACCCTTTTTACCTTAAAATTTTTAATTTGACCTATCTATAACAAAGCACAAGTCAAATCAAGCTATGCATAAGATCACTTGCTAATCCAATCTTGCAAATGAGTTTAAGCCTCTAGTTTTGACTCTTGCAACATGGAAGGATCAATAGTAGGATCATGAGATCGCTTAGTGTTGTGATATTGCAAAAAAGGCTTATCAAAATTTCCTTTGACTAAGCATAAAATTCTAATCTTGACTTCCTTAAATGTTTTTTGGACCCATGAATTGTATTGCTTTATTGGTATTATGTTTGATGTTGAAACCTAATATGAAAACCATCAATTGTTTTACTTCTTTGACCCATTAACCTTTAAGTACAAACAATATGACCAACTTTAGTAATGCAACCTTTCAAAAAAAAAGAAGCTTATCAACTTTTCCGTGGGCTAAGCATAAAATTTTAATTTTGACTTCCTCAGATGTTTGTTTGGACCCATAAATTGTATTGCTAAATTAGTATAATGTTTGTTTATTGAGCCCAATATGAAACTGTCATAATTGTTTTTCTATCTTACCCGTTTGACCCGTTACCCTTTAAGGTATAAGCAAATTGACCCACTTTCATATGAATGGGTTAAAACACCAACCTCTAGTCCCTGCCATATCATGGCTGCTTTACACTAATACTGAAAAATGTTGGTTCTTAGTTGCAATATTTTTTATACGCGGGTTTCAGTTTGTTCAGGTATGGTCTTGGCCTAGTAAACATCCTTTTTTCTCATTAACTCGTCCAAATTCTTGACATAATTTCTTAAAATTTGTAAGAAAATACTCTAACTAAAAGTGGAACAAATTGTTTATTAAAGTAAACTTGAGAGCTTGCAGCCTAATAACTTCAATGCTCTTAGCCTAAAGCTTAAAAAGATCAATTAAAAATACAACTTCAAAGAGCACAATAAAGTTTCATCACTGTTAAGTGTTAACGACTTATATAACATGGTAAGACTTTGCTAAGACCAAGAGAAAAGGTAACATGTATGTATTGGATATAAGAGCATTACCATGTTACGGGAAGTGATATGCTTTGGAAAGCAAATGTTCTTGTAGGAAATAATTTGTTTACTCCTTCCTCATTATATTTAAATATTCCCTTGTATCAACAATACAGTGTCAAAGACTGATTTGAAAAACTTTCAGCTTCATAGAGGAGGATGTGAGTATGAGTCATTGATACCTTTAAGTCCTTAACCAAAACTGTTTACACCTTCCTCGTTATATCTAAGACCTTCCTCATTTTCAAGCAAAAACTATAAATATGATCAATCTGAAACAAATAATCAAGAAGAGGACGTGAGTATTAGTCACTGCTACCTTTATTTCGAACTGTATGTCGCCATGTTTGGAATCAGTTTCAAGTTTAACAGCAACTGCTTCACCAGAGGTCATGTGAGCTTTATGAACCGGATCAAATGCCCTTTTGGCCTATCAAGAAGGTGAAAGTGTAAGTTACTTTCGGTAGATCTTTGCTTGATCCAAAAAATAAAACAAATAAGGGTAAAAAAGAAACAATAAGATGTTTATTAATTATAAATGATTTTAAAACAAGATATATTGCAAAAGATCATCAAACTAAACTCAACATACTTGTAAGATTACCGAAAAATTCCCATTTCCAAAATTGTTTTCCTAACGAACCGAAACTCCAAGGAATAAAAATGAAACCTATTCCCTGTAGAAGCCATTCTCAGATCTTGATAAAAAGTTCAACCAACTATTCAACTAATCATAAAAATAATCAAATAACAAAACCTACTGCTTGTAGAAGTCATTCTAGACCTTGATTACAATGAAATAGTTAAATGTAACCAAATTAACTTCACTCAAACACAATTTTAGTTGAAACCTATGTGTGATTTGGGCTAAAACATGAATAAAAACATACTTGAATGAGAATTGAATGTCAAAACCATACATGATTTCGATGGAACTGATCTGGGATGTGACGAGCTCGATGATGTATAATGAACTTTGTAGATTTAATCCAATAACATTCATCGGCATACAATACTGAACCATAAAACCACTATTTTAGCTTTGGATCATTCACTCAAATTTTACTCCAAGTTTTGTATATCTGTGAAATAGGAGTAACCACTACTTTATAATACTACACGTGTACCTTTTCAAAAAAAAAAAAAAGTCTAACATGCTTGTGGGAGATACTTACATTACAAAAGTGGAGGCAACATCTTGCTACCATTAACATGTTTTTTGTTGGTTTTTGCGTAATAATGATACTCATTGCTTCAATGAATCTTTGAAAAAATATGTTAACAACTCACCCATTAGTTAATTAGTAATGTATAGGGATCAGAAAAATTAAATTTTACTATAGATGTTTAGAATCAAGCAATTGAACAGGGTCAATCGGAGGGAGATTACAGTGAAACTACCTTTATAGAAAGTTATACAAAGTGGTACTTTAGTATTGTATATAGAGTTAATCACTATCATAAACTTAAATATACAGTGAAGTTATCCAATCACAAGCTAAGAAAGTAAATGATTAGGTAATACAAATAAGAAAACAAACACACAGATATAAACTGAATAAAGCCGTCAACAAAGCCAATGTTAAAGGCACCGTTAAACCGATTCTTTGTGACCTTCTGAGTAACCTTGTGTGAATTCCTTCTTCACAACAGGCATCATCTTCTATTGAAACGTCAATATACCTGCAACCACATGTAAACATGAACAATCAACTTCTACGGGTCTAACATCGGACTACATTCAATAATAACCAACTGTTGTCTGATCAAGCATCAATAATTAAAAAATGTATATCAAAACCGGACTTGTTTTAATTCCATCATATCTTAAATCAGTAAAAACTTTGGGAAGCCATAAAAAACGTTCAACATCACTTCCTGGATTGTAGTTTTCACCTCCAATCGCAAACCCTAATTACAAAAGGCCAACAATTGAGTGTGTAGATATAAGCCGGGAAAGGCTCGTTATTTGTTACGATTGAAAATATAAAGAAGAAGAACAGAGAAAGGAAAACTCAATTCATTTCATCCTACTCAATTCGTACAATACAAACAGTATATAACGACCTAACGAACATAAAGACTTTTGTTACTCAAGTTCTAGTTGTAAACAAAACACACCCACAACTATCATTTATTACAATATTAGTCCCTTGACTTATTCATATCATGACAATACTCCCTCCATATAAAATTCTGAGGATACTTATTATTATTATTATTATTATTATTATTAGTATCATTAATAACATAATTATTATTTCCCTTATAATTAGTTATTATTGAGATTATTATTTATTTATTATATAATAATTATTATTATTAACCTTTAAACTAAAGGATTAAAAGTAAAAAGAATTATAAGCATAATTTCCCCATAAGTTTCACAAATGTCATATTTAGCCCATACAAGAATATAACAAAGTTAACATTTAATTTAATGAAAAATACGAGATGTTACAATTACCCACAAGCAGCCGAAGCTTTCTTTTCAACATTTGACCATCCCATGAATAATGTGGTACCGACATTCCTGCTTGGAGTTTATGGAGGATAGTTTCCAAATGAGCATCTTGATGCCACAAAGCTTGGATTCTTTGATAACAAGAGTGGGTCGCAAGAGCTAATGCTCATATCGAATAAGGCTAAGCCTTGCACCCGTGATAACCCATCAACAACCTTATTATCAACACCCTTTTTGTAAGTAATTTCATAAGAATACCCCATGAGTTTAGCAAGCCAAGTTTGCTGAAGAGGAGTGGTTATCTTCTGAGTGAGAAGATATTTCAAACTTCGTTAATCAGTTCGAATCTCAAACGGCTTCACAATCAAGTAATGATGCCATTGTTTAACTGCCATCAATATAGCGAGTAACTCCTTCTCATACACAGATAGAGCTTGCTGACGGTTAAAAAGGGCTTTACTAATGAAAGCCATGGGGTGGTAATCTTTCATAAGAACAGCTCCCAAACCTCGTGAAGAAGCATCAGTCTCCACTATGTAAGTCTTGTCAAAATTAGGGAGTGCGAGAACAAGAGCTGTAGTGAGAGCTACTTTAAGTTGATCAAAAGAAAGTTGTGCTTCATTCGACCAAACAAATGCGTCCTTCCTTAAAAGATTCGTTAAAGGTCGAGCAAAGGACCCAAAAGACTTAATAAAGCGCCTATAATAATCGGCTAAGCCTAAGAACCCATGAAGTTATTTAACCGAAGTTGGAGTGGGCCACTCTTTAATAGCCACAATCTTTGTTGGATCAGTAGCGACCCCACCAGCTGAGATAATGTGACCCAAGTATTCCACTGTACTACCGCCAAAAGAACATTTAGATCTCTTAGCAGTTAAGTTGTTGAGCCTCAACAATTGCAAGACTTGTTCCAAATCAATTAAATTGTTGAGCCATAGAAGGGCTATAAACTAGAATATCATCGAAGAATACCAATGTACACTTTCGCATTAGTGGTTTGAATACTTCATTCATCAAAGACTGAAAGGTAGCAGGGGCATTAGTGAGCCCAAACGGCATAACTACAAATTCGAATAGGCCTTGATGGGTTCTAAAGGCTATCTTATGTATGTCAGATCATACATTCGGATCTGATGATAACCAGCACAAAGATCCAGCTTAGAGAAGACAGTAGTCTGGCCTAACTCATCCAATAACTCCTCTATCAATGGAATAGGAAAACGGTTCTTAACAGTTGCTTCATTCAGCTTCCGATAGTCTACACAAAATCGCCAACTTCCATCTTTGTTTTTAACCAACACCACTGGGGATGCAAAAGCACTATGACTGTTTCGAACCACTCCTGAATCCAACAGTTCTTGTGTTAATTTTTCAAGGACATCTTTTTGCCCAGCAGGATAACGGTAGGCCCTTTGGTTAATAGTAACAGAATCATCTTTAAAGTGATCTTTTGATCACAACGACGGTTAGAGGGTAAAGTAGAGGGTGTCAAAAAGACATACTCATAGTGGTGTAGTAAAGCTTGTAAAGATGAGGGAATAGGGTCACCCAAAACAACTGTTTCATGTTGCAAACAACCATGACCCAGTGAGTACAAGCTGAACAATTGAATCTCAGCTAGTTGTGTAGGTTGAAGTAAGAGATTACCCATCTTTTCCATTGAGCAAATAGTGGCCTTATTATCAACCATTCCTTTTAACCGGAAGGTATTAGTACCAACAGTGAATTGCATGGTCAACTCCTTAAAATTCTTACTATATCATTTAGGGTCTACAACCATTGAACCCCCAATACCATGTCATAATTGCCTAAGGGAATCAACAAAACATCCGTGGTAAACTAGTTTCCTTGCATTAACCAACTAAAATCTTTACATAATTAAGTGCAAGATAGTCGATTACCATCAGCTATAGTAATACTCAAGGCATCCACGGTTCGATTGGGGCATTTCATCTTGGCAACTAAGTTACTATCCAAGAAATTATGAGTTGAGCCTGAATCAATTAAGATGTGTAAAGGTTTCGTACCTATTGATCCTGTGACTCCCATAGTGGAGTATGACGCTACTCCCATAAGAGCATGCAACGATATTAAAGGCTGTTGATCCTCATCCACAGATAATGCCTTTGAGCTCTCATCTGCATCATCTTCAATGTCGAACACCTCTACCGAAAATAGTTGTTTGCCTTTACATTTGTGCCCTGGCATAAATTTCTCATTGCACCCAAAACATTCCCCTTTTAATTTATTTTCCTCAATTTCCTTTGGAGATAACCGTTTAAACGTTCGAGGTTTTGTTATGGGAGTGGGTAATAAAGGAAGGCTAGCTGGACCAGTGGAAGGTGAAGCTTTGTGAAAATTATCGGGTAGGTTTATGGAAGTTGGATTGGTATACAGACTTAAGGGTCTTCTGATACGTTGATGATTGAACTGTAGATATGGCTTCATCTTGAATCCATGCCAACATATAAGCTTCAGGTAGGTTTTAGGTTGCAATAGATGTAGAGGATACCCGATTTCAGGTTTAACAGCTCGTAAGAATAAGCTAACCGCATATTCTTCACAAATGGAGACTTTTGTAAGCGCCATATCAAAAGCTTGACATACTTCTTGTAAAGTACCAGTCTGCCTCAATGCGGCCAAAGCTCCCATAGCATCTTGACCAAGAACTTGAGCAAATCGAGCAGAAATGAAGGTCTTGTATTCCGGCCATAACATTCCAGCAACCGATCCTCCACACGATTTTACAAATGATTGATGCCATAATAGAGCCATATCTTCTAAATGAATGATTGCATAACGTACCTTCGATTGCTCAGGACTTTCATCTATGGCAAAAAAGTGTTCGACACGACATATCCAGCCTTCCACATTCTCGCCATTGAATTTGGAAAATCGATCTTTGTAAGTCTGTTATTACTTCGATTGACCAAAGAATCACCAAATTCTCGACCAGTATTGCTATTCTCCGCTCCATGATTGCTTGAATTTCCATTGTTATTGCCAATTGACTGTAAATTCCTCAAAACTTTCGCCATTTGCAACTTGATCGAATCCATATCATTCGAGTTCTTATTAGCAGCTACCTTAATTGCCTCCAATTCCGCCAAATTACGTCCCGTTGCCGTTACCAATCTCAACAGCGAAGCATCATGTTCTTGCACTCTTTGCTCCAACGATTGACTTCGAGTTGCCATTCGTCCAAATTCCGACGAACTGTTACTATAATTTCGACGAAGAGCTCCGATGAGGATCGGAAAGCTCTGATACCAATGTTATGAAGAAGAAGAAGAACAGAGAAGAAGTTGATTACTCAATAACGCCTGTTCTCATTTCATTACCAAACCGTACATATAACGACCTAACCGAGTTAGTTAGTGGTTACAAGTATCCAATGTTACAATTACACCCCTTCATATTTGCGTTTATTACATTTATGACTTAAAACTACTAATCAAGTAACAACTATTACATGCTTGCAACAGATCACCACACAAATCCCAACTCAAACTGAACCTTTTTAGAGAAACGACATCTAGTTACTCCTTAAAAGATATGGGAAATTTTGAACCCTATATTAATTGCAGCATCTCATCTTTAAGAATTATAATTTAAGAATAGACAACCAAATACAAAACCATTTACCAAATGATTACCCTTTAGGTTTAATTAATAAGGGCCTTAATTAAGATAAAAGATGAAATTAAATGGCAATAGATTCATACATAAATCCTGAGACCCAATTAAGCATTATGTAATCATAGATCAAGCTTCATCCTCATCATACAAAGAACATAAAATAAACAAACAAACCATACATGCAAATTTGAATTCATTCTTGCAACTGCTACACAAAAGTGCCAAACTGATTAACTATCACACTAATAAACGACGAGGCGATGCAAATTCAAAATCCATTCGTGCAATCTGCACGCCACCTGCAAAAACATATTACATAAATAATTATAACAATATGTAATGAATTAGCTCTCACTTTTATCTGTACATATAGAGTTATTTCCAAAACCGTAAACCCTTAATGAACCAATAGATGGTATAATAGTGATGACCAATCTGATGTGAATATCAAATACTAAAACCAAGATGAATGTTATTCCTAATTGTGGCCTTCATTTTCCATGTAAAATGGTTTATGAGATTTTATGCATGCATTGAAAAAACACTTTGGCAAACTTTGATTCATTAGATCGGTGTTCTTATTATCTAGTTTCTTTTATCGCACCTATTTAACACATTGGAGGAAATAAAAAACAAACTACATAAATAGATGTTTACGTTCCTGTTTACCGTAGAAGAAATTTAAGTTGTTTATCAAGTTCTTTTTTTTCTTTAAGTCAAGCTCTAACCGATTAAGCACTTGAAATGACATTATTTATCAAGCATATAATGTTAAAAACAAAATATTAGATGTTCTGCAACCAACCTTCACTTCTCTTTCTCTTGTGTTGTGATCCACCATAACCTTGTTGGCTCTTATAGCAATCTTCTTTGCCATAGTTAATATTCATTTTCTATTTAATTCAAAGTCCTGATAGAGATATATTTTGAATGAAATACTTAAAACTTTGCAAAACTAAAACTATAAGATTCTGTAAAATATGATCTTACATTTGATAACCACACCATCTCTTCTATAAGATGATCACAATTAGTTCTAGAGCGTTGTGGTTCTTGAAGTGGTTTAAGTGCCTATAGAATTATTAAAATTGAGAAAACATGACTAAAACATGTTTGTTTAGAATATATATATAGAAGAACATGTCAAAGTTACAAATGTATATATAAACACAAGTTCTCATTGCTTAATATTGTCATATCAAAATGAATACACATCTGCTAAAGGATAATGGTAGCTTGATTTATCTTTGTACATCTATTGTACTCCAAAAAGTATGTGTAACATGTGATTTTTCATGTCCGTTTAGATGCGATTTAGGAGACAATTGTTAGGGATCCGGGTGTAGATCGACACATAAACACAATCAAACTACGAAATAAAATAATAACAAAGATGAACACACGAGATTTAACGTGGTTCGGTCGATGTGACCTACGTCCACGGGCTGCAACCAGGATAATACTTTTATTGTTTTCTGCCTCACTCGTGAGGAATTACAAGTACAATGATACAATATAAATAGAAAAAATTAGGGTTTATAACTTAATCCCCAAGAAACCCTAATGGGCTTAAATTAAATAAAAACAAGCCAGGTTTTTAATTTAATTAATCTGCCACTAAGTTGTCTTTTAACCCAAGCCCAAATTAAGACTCCACAAATCCAACAATCTTCCACTTGGAGGCTTGATCATCTTCAAACTGCCTTCCGCTATGAACACTTGTACCTCTTGTAATCTTCCTAGTTGCAGCGACCTTCTCATCAGTTAACCTGAAGGCCCGTTGAAGCTCCCCCCGAGCTTCAACACATCAGTCACGGCTGTATCTGCCTCTGGCTTGTTCTTCGTCTCTACCGGCTTCCACTGAAACAAACTATCATATCCTGGAACATCTTGAGAACAAACACTCTCCATATTTAGCAAGTAATCCTCTAGAGAGATCAGATGAAATATTAGTTCTTTTAACCCACTATCGTCTAAGAACTGTAACTGAAGCACAATTGTGCTCTTGAAATCCTCTAATTGGTTTTCCTGAAATCTTACATGCACATTCACTTTGAATCTTTCCTGTGACTCTAGGTTTCTTACTTGCAAAGCAAACCTTCTTATGCCCACGAGATTCTATGAACTAGATTTTACTTTTTTTCTGAACTGGAACGTCACTTCCATCATGCGGTAAACTGATCATATACAATGAACTCATTTTCTTTCCACAAGCAATGACAAGATTTCCTTTAACAACTTTCCACTGCTTATTCCTGAACTTAACCTCATGTCCATGTTCATCCAACTAACTGACAGAAATCAACTGTTTCTTCAAATCAGGAATCACCCTGACATCTTTCAAAGTCCATAAACCAGCTGAAGAAACTAAATCCATGTCACCCCTGCCCGTAACATCAAGAATATCATTGTTCGCCAATCTTACCTTACCAAAATCACCCTTTTTATGATTCTGCAATGCTTCGCTGTTGTAGGTAGCATGAAACGAAGCTCCAAAATCTATGACCCAGGAATCCACACTGCTCTCCACGTTACAGATTAAAGCATCATCGTCTGAGTAGTCTGTTGTAGTGTTAACTTCTTTTTGATCATTTGGGCACTGATTCCTAAAGTGTCCTACCTGTTTACAGTTCCAACAAGTCACATCATTTCGAGCCCTAGACTGACTCCTTTTCCTGTTCTTGCTCCCACTACCTCTGATATTCTTTCTTCCTCTGCCAACATTCAGTAATTCACATGATAATTCACCTGAATTTTTTCGTTTGACGTATTCGCCCATAATGATATCCCGAATCCCTTTTAAAGTGAACACACTGGTGGAACTAGTAATCGTTGTAACAGTACCAGCCCAGCTATCAGGCAATGATGATAACAGTAGTATAGCTTGAACCTCATCTTCGAATTTGATGCCAACTGACCCAAGTCTTGATAAAATAGAGTTCAAGTTGTTGATGTGAATTAAAACTGAACTTCCCTCTTTCATCTTTGTATTAACCAGTTCTCGAATCAAGAAAACTTTATTTGTTGCCGAAGGCTTCTCGTACATATTAGATAACGCATCCATGATACCTTTCGCTGTAGTTTCCTTCAGAATGTTGAACGCAACATCCTTGTCAGCGACAACCTAATAACCGCCTTGGCCTTTTTATCTAAAGTTTCTCACTCAATTGCTTCCATCTTTTCTGGTTTATCACCCAAAACATCCAAGTCTTTCTGAACAAACAAATTCTCCATTTGCATTTTCCACCGACTAAAGTCGTTTCCATTAAACTTCTCAATCTGAGGTTTTCCGATCTCGGTCATTATCTCAAACTACAATTTGTTTACTAATCGAGTCAAGACTGAAAGTAGTACCAAACACAACTATAGACGGCTGCCTGAACTTGAGTGTTGTTCTATTGAACACTACTATTTTTCTTCAGTCTTTTGTTCTTATCTTGGAATAATCAGTCAAATATCTCGGTCAGTATCTCAAACTACAATTTGTTTACTAATCGAGTCAAGACTGAAAGTAGTGCCAAACGCAACTATGACCGGCTGCCTGAAATTGAGTGTTGTTCTATTGAACAGTAATATTTTTCTTCAGTCTTTTGTTCTTATCTTGGAATAATCATTCAAACACAAGAAGGTTTTGGTGACTTTTGATCTTTTATTGGGAAGTGTAAACAAAAAAAAAGAAAAAAAGGCTGCCTTTTTTTCTTCTTTTTGTTAGATGTCCAAACAAGCAAGCACACACACACCACAAAATTAATGGTTCTTTTCTGTGTGATGCGCCTTCGAGAACACAAAGAAAGAAACCAAAACAAGGTTGACTTTCTTTTTTCTTTTTTTTTTGGTGTGTTGTAAACGTGGGCAGGGTAGGGTGATGAATATGAAACCGCGTCAACTAGAGGCGGCGACGGACTGCCGGCGTCTAACCCTAAATTGCGTTTTCCTCTCGCGTTGTGTTTCCCGTGTGTAACGAGCCGTAGCTCTGATACCACTTGTTAGGGATCCGGGTGTAGATCGACACACAAACACAATCAAACTGCAAGAGAAAATAATAACAAAGATGAACACGCGAGATTTAACGTGGTTCGGTCGATGTGACCTACGTCCGTGGGCTGCAACCAGGATAATACTTTTATTGCTTTCTGCCTCATTCGTGAGGAATTACAAGTCCAATGATACAATATAAATAGAAAAAATTAGGGTTTACAACTTAATCCTCAAGAAAACCCTAATGGGCTTAAATTAAAAAAAAACGGGTCAGGTCTTTAATTTAATTAATCTACCGCTAAGTTGTCTTTTAACCCGAGCCCAAATCAAAACTCCACAAACCCATCATCAATGAGACCAAGTAGTCAAATCAATAATAAGTTGTGTTAATATGTCATGTATGAGATAAGATTTGAATGTATTGAAATTGTAACAACCAAATTTAATGGTGTAGATTAGATTATTTTAAAAAATCTTGATTACTTATGAACGTTATAGATAAATAAGTGCATATAAGCAAATTTCCTTCTGAAAGTCAACTGGACTTCAGCTAGAATGAACTGATAATTCAATGTCACAAGCAAAAGTAGGTTACTTAACCACTAACAACCAGTTATTCAGGTTACTTTTTGCCGCTTAGCCCTTGACTCATGATCAAGTAGAACTTGGACATTTGGAATCAGTTTGATGGTATGTATGTTAAGTCTTTTTGCTTTTAACATTCTTGATTTGGTTATGATTGTATGCATGTTCTGAAATTATGTTGGAAGTTTAAAATAAACTTTGTTATTTATGTTTGTTTATGTCACAGAGTCATTAGTTATTACCGTTAACATTTGTAGTCATTGGTGGTTAAGGTTAGTTATCACACACAGCGCCGTAGGGGTGTGTGAATGGTTGTCGTTTGAGGTACTATATAAATGTTGATTTGCTTTGTAAAACAGTAAGATGTTAATGCAATTGTGTGTGTTTTTCTTTACTGCAAATTTACACTTGAATCATCTTTTGTTCCTTGCCTTGTGAAACCTAACAAATTAATTATTGTTTGTTACAGATGATGGAAAACCATCTTGCTTCCAAGAAGCGTGGACATGATGTTACTAGTTCGGCTTCTGAGGGTATGTATGTTAAAGTCTTTTTTCTTTTAACATTCTTAATGTTTGTTATGATTGTAAGTTTGTCTTGAAATTATGTTGAAAGATGAAAGTTTAAACATGAAATTAGATTATTTATGTATGTTTATGTCATTTAGTCTAGATGTTTTAGCCTTGAATGGGTCAAAACACCCAAATGGGTCAATTGGGGCTGAAAGTGGTTTCATTTGGTTCATTACCGTTAACATTTGTAGTTTTTTTTTACACTAGCGGCTTTCACATACTATCTGCAGGGGTGTGTGAACGATTGTTTCGTTTGAAGTATTATATGTATATAATGTCGATTTCCTTTGTAAAACAGTAAGATGTTAATGCAAACTTCTGGTCTAAGAAACTTTGTGTGTGTTTTACCTTTACTCCAATTCTTGAATCATTATCTGTTTCTTGCCTCGTGAAACCTAACAAATTATTTGTTTCTTGCCTCGTGCAACCTAAAAAATTAACTATTGTTCCTTACAGATAATGAAGAACCATCTATTGCTTCCAAGAAGGGCAGAGGTGACTTGACTAGTTCAGCTTCTCAGGGTATGTATGTTAAGTCTTTTTTTTGTTTATAACATTCTTGACTTTATGTTTGTTATATATGTATATATTTGTTCTAATATTAAGTTGAGAAAATAATCATAGAAACTAGTTTATTTACGTATGAAAGCTGTCATTGAGTCATTCGTTAGATGGTTTAGCCTTGAATGGGTCAAAACACCCGAATGGGTCAGTTTGGGTTGAACATGCAGTTATTGTTAGTTAGCGGTCATCACACGCCATCTGTAAGGGTGAGTGAATTGTTGTGTCGTTTGAAGTACTATATTCATGTAGATTTGCTTTGTAGTAAGTTGTTAATGCAAGTTTCTGGTTTAAGAAACTTTATGTTCTTTCTTCCTTTACGGTAAAATTTAAATTATCTTTTGTTTCTTGCCTCGTGAAACCCAACAAATTACCTTACAGGTGATGAAAAACCATCTGTTGTTTCCAAGGAGGACAGAGGTGACATTACTAGTTCGGGTTCTCAGGTTATGTATGTTAAAGTCTTTTTGCTTTAACATTTGTTGATGTTTGTTATGATTGTATGTGTTACATCCCGGCGGAAGCGTGAAATGCTTAGGGTGTGACTTGTTTGCTCAGAACTCATTGATATAAATTTTTACCAAATATCACATAAACATATATTTCATGATAAGGCATATTAAATATATATAATAACACATAACATAACAAGATTATTAATATAGGAGTCATGATAGTCAAAATTTAAACTAACATAACCCTATTACATTAACATCCTAACAGCAACATCTTCAGAGACGATGGAAGTAAGCATCCACCGAGACACTGAGATCATACAAATTTACTGTCAGGTTTACACAAACTTTCCTCACAACCTCTCCCCAGCCATTATAAACATCAAAGGAGAACATTAAGTTGTTAGTCATGGTGAATTCCTGAAAAAAGCATACCCAAAACAGTCAACATAAAGTTGGTAAGCTTCACAGGTTTATCAAACATGTAATATTGATGCATTATATACAACCAAACCTTACATAACAATCAGATCATTCATATCTGTCATAACACATTTTATAAATCAGATAATACAGCATCACAATACTCATCCCATTGGTGCAGGAAATATTTTCCTAAGTAGCGCTACCAATATTATCTAACGGTTCCACGTCCGAATTAATGGTTGTAACATAAATTTCAGATAATAATGCATCAAATAGTATGCTTTTTCCCCAAAACTTTATAAAACAAAATGGGCCATGAAACTCACCTTTACTCCAATTGGTAACCTATAAACAAGAAAAATATTTATAGTTTAGAAAATGTATTTTTCTTTAACATTTTTAGTACCTCAGATTGAAGAATTTATTTCATAAGTTAGGTTTTAGTATAAATTCTAAAATTTTTACAGTAGATGTATCTTAGTGTTAGATAAAATATACTAAAATTTCATATTTAAATTATTTTCAGGCTAATTCTTATTATCTTTACATTATTCAAATAATTCTTTAGAAATATCTTCAGGCCTCTAAAATTAGTCAAATTTTGTCAGATTAATAACTATAATTCGTATAGTTTCTCAAAATTTTGTCAGAGTTATTTTTATAATTTTTCCTATTTTACTCTTATTTTGCTAAAAATATCAGATCATGTCCAAAAATTCTAATTTTTACACAGACTGTTCTATTTTTATTCTTATATTTTCTATAAATTTCTCATAATTTATTTCATAATTTAAGTATTTTTCCTGATTTTTAGTTGACAGAATAGTTAAAAATTAATATTTCAGATAATATTTTGAGTTAGGTCACGAGATTTTTCCAGTGGATTCTATAATTTTTAATAGTCAGTATATAATTTTTCTATACCTTTACTAGGATCGGTTCTTTTAATATAATTTTTCTCTTTATATCCTTAAATATTGCATATAAATTAACTAATTTGTAGGAATGGTACCAAATTTTGCAGAGTTCTATTTTCTAATATTCTAAATACATTTTTAATATTTATTCCCACAATCACAGTTATTTATTATGCAGAATCAATTTAACAAACTATGACTAGATTTTTAACCCTTTTGTTGATAATTTCTTGCTAAAACTTTGATTTTTAAGTTTTGTTTTATTTTTCCAGATTCTTAAAACCTTTCTTTTGTTTTGAAAAATAGGTTTGATTGTGTGTATGTTTCTATGAGAACTTTGTTTTAACCAAAAGGGTTAATCACATGTGCTTTATTTAACACATGTTTAGTTTCCATAATCTTAATCAAGCAAGGTTTTAGGAGTTAGAACCTTGATTTTGACAGAAGGAGAGTGTGAGAAGAAGGTGAGGATGGTCTAAGCTTGCTTGGTTTTGGTGTTCTTGATAGTCTTTCGGGAGAGATGCTTCCACGAGGCTCGGATGTTGCTGCCGTGTGTCCGAAAGTGTGTGACCGAGTGAAGTTGATGATGGTATTTGATTGGAGAGGTGGTGACCAAGAGGGTTGAGGGAGTGGTTTGTAGCTTACGGTGGTGGTGTTCGGGAGTGGTGCGATTAAAAAGGTGTCCGAATGTAGGTGGTATACGGTTGGGGTTAGAATAGCCGAGAGTTTTTGTGTTCCCATGGTTCCTTCGGCCGCTCCTTTAAGTAGTGGAGCTTGTCATTATTAAGTCTACTTCCTAGAGTTATGTGGTGTAACTAGGAATGCTTAGTTTGCTCTTGTAGAGTTGAGAGGTGGCGGTTTGTGAATGCTCTTGGTGTCCCGATGGCTAGGTGTCGAATGGAGGAATGCATGAGTCACCAAACAATCATTGCAAGATGGTTCTAGATATTTGGTTGGCTAATTCGGTGCTTAAGGGTGCTAACCGAGGGTTCAAGGGGGTGTTAACCGAGTTAATTCTTGATCTTAAATGGTACTTTGGTTTGGGTTTTAGGTGTAGGGGATTTGTTTAGGTTTGTTTCGGTGTCAAGTTTCTTTTGATGTTAACTTATGTTTATGATGTTTGGTTGGGTTGTATTTGGTTTACTTAGTGTTTGTTTGGTGTTTTGAGTTTCTTGTTCATGTATTGTTTGGTATCAAAAGGTTATGAATATGGATACATGCGCACGTAACTTCTTGTATTTGCATGTAAGCATGCAATGAACAATACTCATATTCATGTGATGTGTATATGTTTCTTAGCAAAAGATAGTACATGCACACGTAAAAGGGTATGCATGCGACCATGCATATGTATACATATATATATAAGTGAACAACATACTTATGTAAACAAAATGAAAGCATGCATACGTATATGTATGTATAAAATATATATATATTAACCTAGGTGTGGTTTAGAATATTTGAATGAACTTAGTGTATAAAATTTCTAAATCTAGGGTTGTCACAGTATGTATGTTCTTAAAGTAGCCATTGTTCCATACAGGTAATGGAGAACCATCTCTTGTTTCCAAGAAGAGCGAAGGTGAAATTACTAGTTCGGCTTCTCAGGGTATGTATATATGTAAAGTCTTTTTGCTTTTAACATTCTTGATGTTCGTTATGAATGTATATATGTTCTAAAATTATGTTGAAATCTTAAACATGAAAATTAGTTTACCTATGTATGCTTATGGCATCGAGTCATTAGTTAGATGGTTTAGCCTTATGTGGGTCAAAACACTCAAATGGGTCGGTTTGGGTTGAACATGGTTTTATTTGGTTTATTACTGTTAACATTTGTAGTTATTGTTAGTTAGTGGTTATCACACACCATGGTATGTATGCAAGTCTTTTTTGCTTTCAACATTTTTGATGATTGTTATTTGTTATGATTGTATATATGTTCTTAAGTTAACCATTGTTCCCTACAGGTAATGGGGAAGAATATGTTGTTTATAAGGAAGGCAAAGGTGACATTATATTACTAGTTCAGCTTCTGTGGGAAAGAGTGAATCAGTTGATGATGAAGATATTGCTAAAAAAATTCCGAAGTATGAAAATATTGCTAAACCACAGTACTCATGGTTTCCTGACTATGATCTTGAAGAGTCCAAGAGGAATCAAGTAACCTTCGTCCCGTACATTAAGAAAATACTTTTTGGTGATCCGGGTCCTCTGCCACGAAGGTCGAAGGTGAGCTTGCTGATCGTATTGTTTTGCTATTATTCTAATTTGCTGATGGATGTGAAGGAATGAAATTCTTAGGATGAAAATTACATGATGCATGCTCTTTGACTTGCAGGATCCTCTTAATAATCCTTATCTACCCGGGTCCCACTTCCGCTCATGGAAGCCTGACCGCTCTCACAAGCCTGATGATGCCGCAGATGAGTAGTTTGATTTATGATCATCGTTTTCTAAGCTTCTAGTGACTAAATTTACATCGCGTACCCGATACAAAGTTTTAGTTTTGTAAGGATGTTGTTTTCATTTGTTTATGTCGTTTAACAATCATATCTCATGTCCTAATCTTGATCGCGCCTCGTGCTTGTTTAGATTTTTAGATTTTTTTTATAAAGTTGTTAGCAACCTACACTATTTATTAATGCCACAGAAGAAATATAAATATGAAAATGTATTGCCACTTGGTTCAAACTCATTTGCATTACTAATTGATGGGATCCCTTGGTTTTTGACGGGTTAGATTAAGATTGTTTAGAATAAAAAATAAATTAGGGAGAGAGTTAGGGGTCGTTTAATAACCTTTTAATAATTGTATTAAGAGACCAACTTTAAATCGGTTAAAGGTATCAAAAAAGGTCTTTAATTGTTTATGGAGCATTTTAATGGGTAAATTTTAAAAACATGTTGAGACATTAAGAGACTACCATTTAATAGTTCAGCACAAATTTGCCGAACAAACCTAGTGAACATGGAAGCATAACAACATTTACTATGAGAATTATTTATAATTTGTTGTATCACAATTTTTTTCACTATTTGGATAATAAGTTTTATAAAACCAAAACTAGCAAACCAATAGAAAAAAGACAAATGGCATATAAGACATACGAAAAAGATTGTGACAATGAGTTGGTGCAAAAATCTAAGAAAAAATGATTATTTTCCACGAGCTCAAAAGTTCACAAATGTTCGTGTCTAAGACCTTTTGCAATGGTCATGTGAGTATTAAAATAAAATTATGCTACCTAGTTGTCACATAAGTAGGTGTAGACGTGTAGTTTTTACATTTAAACTTTCTAAGATGTGTAATGGTCACATGAATATGAAAAATGTTAAATGCACCGTAATCACAACGACATGCTTCCGGTACCTACAAAGATATGATAACAAGTCGCAAAAGTGGCATCAATCTAGTAAAACACATCAATGTAATGAGAAAAGAAGTAAAGATCAAGTGTGTTTGAACTACGCATTGTGAAAGTGAACCTAAAACTAGAATTGCTTATAATCATCAAACTTTTCGTCTCCTAGAAACCACAGAACCAACTCATGTTAACGTTACATATTCGCGTTAATGTTGTATATTTATGTTTATTTTAAGGCCAGTTTCGTTTACCATTAAGGTTTAATAACACTTTCATAAACATTAACAAAACTGTAGTTCCAAAAACTCTAGCCATATGCATAAACCAAGTAGAAAGAATGATAGAATGAGGTAGTAGTTCTAGGGTATTAAAAGATAAATCAAACAAAGGTCTTTGACACACAAGTAACAAGATAATTTCCTAGTATAAAACAAAACTGAAATTCCAATTCAATGTCGTCGATCTTTTAGATCCAATCCGAGCCTAACGGTTTTGTGAGTAATCAAAGCTCAATGGCTGCTGTTGACAGTATGGTGCCTGTTCCAACAATTTGAAAATCAAACCAGCCAAATTATAATCACAGAATAAAAACAGATTTAAGGTATTTGGATGTGAATTTTGAAGTGTGATTACATGATATCTAAAATTAAAGTTATTATAATATATGCGGGTTGTAAAAGATTGTGTTTGAAGTTGTTATAACCGGATATTTAGCTTAACTGGTCGGCATATATTTTTTTTATAAGAACAAACTCCAGAAACTAAAATGAGCTTTAACTTCTTTAACAAGCTTAGAATTTACTACCAATTTTAACAAACCAGCCTAATTTTAGTTAATTTTACTTGAATATTGATGATGTAACACTCATCACTACAACATATGAAGCTACATATGCAAAAAATCCTCATGTGAAAAAGAAAGTTATTTACAAGTTAGAGATAGACAGATAGTATAACTTTTATTGTATTTGAAAAGAACTAATAAATGCCAAATCATTAGTCACATGACATACATATACACTAAACTGACAAATAAGATGCCCACATCAGTCAACATAAAATGGCATGCTATCAGTTGAACCAATCATTTGTTATATAATTAATAAACAATTGTAACTGTTGCAAAAATTTGTAAAAAAGTACAAGCATGTTTCTAATTTGCACCTAAATGTAAAGTTCATCAAAATTTCATGTGGGTTTCCCTTGAAGTTATAAAATTAAATAAGAAAAAAAGAAAAGCCTTAAGAAATAATGAGTCCACAGTAAAAAGAGAATAAGTGCTTAAATATTGTTCCAGCTGGTATAATTAGTTTAAGTTAGTTTTGTTCCAGCTGGTATAAAACTTATTATTATCAGATTACCCAAAAAGAGAATCTATGTATACAAACATTAGAAAACCAAAGCGACTTCAAATCACAGTAATCAGTTCCAACACGTATCCAAACACCCCCTTTAAGTTTATAGTTAATAATTATGAAACAAGTCATGAATAATACCATACCTGGAAAACAGCATGTCTAAACTGATCGTATGTGTGTGAATACATCATGGAATGAGTCGGCCATTGCATATAAACAGCATCTCTTGATATGTGATTCATTCCAACAACAGGATATGGATTTATACCCGGACTCCTATAGCCAACAGGTGTTGGCCTTTGGCCACTTGGATGTTGACCCAGGTTCGGCATTACAGGATCGTATTGGACACATGGAGGCTGGAATTTTGGTAAAGTCAAAGGCAACAAGTTAATCCCTTGACTCACAGGCAAGTTCCTCGCGTACCTGCATTGTTAATTTAACCGTTATCATATGAAAATTAGAATCTTAGAACTCTTCCATCTAGTACGGACATTTCAATATATCATTAAAAAATATATCAGTTTCGGCTGCATTTTATTAGAGGTGCCAGTTTAAAACTGTTTAATTGTGGACGGTTCAATTCAGGTAATGTTTAATCCTTAACATGTATAATAATTAAAAATCTTTAGAAAGTAAATATAGCTAGAATGAAAGCATGTCAAATCCAAAGCGTAATTCTATTGCACACAGCCTACTAATTGGGTAAACCAAATTAAACTAACAAGAGAGCAGGAAAAATTGGTCATAGGGGTTAAAAAATCACCCAAAACTTACTTCTAACATATCCAAACTACTAAATTGCTTAATATTGTAAAAATAACTTTCTGTAATCAAAGTATAACTCCCTCCATCCCAAAATAAGTGTCCACAAGGAAAAATATTAGTTGAAGAAAAAGCATAATTAATGCATTATAAATAGGATAAATGCCATGATTAGCCCTATAACATGCACATAGTTTCAGATATGTGCAAGTAGTGCAGTTTAGTAATAAAAGAGTAGTATGAGAAACTTGTAAAATAATTTGAAGATGAGCACTTATTTTGAAACAAACTGACATAGAAAGGTGAGACATTTATTTTGGACAAAAGGAGTACATGTTTTGACACTCTAATCAGCTCTGCCAGTTTCAACCCATATACAAAAAACTAATGTTTAGACGTCTCATTTTCACCCTGACAACCCACCCATTCTGTCTCGTCTACACAGATAAAATGTTTAGACGAAAATCTTTGGCTAATAATGAAACACCATCAAATGGACTGAATGAGTAAAAGTTACCCAAAGCATATTCACCGCTCACAAGCTCCTAAAACCATTCTAATAGTTACATTAGTCTAATGGCATAGTTTCGATTACCATATTTGATACATTAAAGAGTCAACAAGATGACAAAAAGGGTAGGCACCCAACTCAACCAACTTGTCACCTCTATGCCCATCCTTCAGAAAGGTAATTATTTCCCTAAAAACTTCTTCAGATGCAGTAACACATTGGATATACAAAAAAAACTACTGGCTTTGAAAAAGGTTGGAAGCCGCCCAAAGTGTACATTAAATGATCACAATCTCTTAAATTGTTTTATTTACAAAAACTTGGATTATGCTTATAATAGTATATCATACTTAATACATTAACTATTTATTTTTAAAAAATGAATAAGAAAGGTTTATGGGTCAACCCAACCCATTTTGATCACTGGTAACCTGCTATCTTACCACCTCTAGAATGCATAAAAGAAAAGATGCTTGGCATGTTTCAACCTGAGCCTGTTTTGATCCATAGAAACCCACCCTTCCGCTGCTAAATACATCAAAACAGTTCGCAACTTTAATTTTAAAAAAAATATACCTATTATAGCTCCGATCATAATCCGGGTCAGTTAAATCTTTCTCCCTGTCCCTAAGAATTGCTACACGAGAAGTATTTCCATCATCACTTGAGTTTTTAAGCCCTTCATTTTCATCAGTGCTGAAATTGCACAAACTCTTTCCATCTGAATTAGTCCTTAATGGTGCCCCCTCTGATTGAAGACTAAATATACGGGCCCGAGCCCTATCATAATCTTCTTTTCTTTCTTCAACTGTCTTTATTGAATTCGATTTCATACCCACATTCGTTCCATCAGACGACAATTTTGGCCTAGGTTTTAACACAATCTTGGTATGCTCTTGTTTATCAATTTCTGAGAATTTAGCTGGTATATCTGACAAGCAGACTGCAGGTTGTTTAGCTTCAGCTACCCGTTTGACCAAAATCCGAGACCCTTGACCATCCGGAAAGTTATCATGAACCATGGTTTGAAGACCATAGTGTTGTGCAACACGGTGGGCAGCAAGCCGAAGATAAGATGTTGGAAAATGTTGGAACTCAAATTGTTGTTTTTCAGAGTCTTGGATGAATTTCTGTATATCGAGCTCCATTCGAAGAACTAAAATAAACAAAAAACTGAATGTTAGGAAGCTTTAGATTCAGAAAATGTGAGATAAGTATAATGAAAACATTTAAGCAATTCGCATTTCACTCCTAACATAAATTATTTTTACTCAAAGAGCAACTACTTATCCAAACTGATTTAAGAATGTCCTAAACTGCTTATCTAACCATACGTAGGTGAAATAAGCTGCATCAAATAAGAAAATTAAAGTTGCTTATATCAAAAACAATAAGCAAATAAGCAACTTTAACAAGCAATCCCAATTCCAGACACCACATTATTGGTGGTTAAACTTAAATGGTTAAACAACTTCCTAAGTAATGTTGAGTTCAATTTTGGTTTAAAAGCACCAACTACATAAGTTCAATGTAGAGATTTAGGTAATTATAGATTTAAAAACACAAATTGTTTTTAACGATAGCAATTGGTGAAACCATCCATAACATCATCAAGCCCTCAAACACACCAGATCTAAGCTTATGAAACAATAACTCTGCTAACCCTAGTCATCAAACAGCTAAAAGAATCAAAATTGACAGCATAATAAACCAATAGATGCATAAATCAGTATCTAGAAAACGTAATTCAAACTAAAATTAATATATAAAAAGGAAGTAACTGGTGAGACGATGACGAGGGTTCTGAAGAGCTTCAACCAAAAAAGGATCCACCGCCATGGAAGAAGGGTCCATCGAATGAATGAACGAATTGAATTGAGTTGAATTGAATTGAATCTAATGTCAAATCATATGTAAAAAAGAGAGAATTGGTGTTGTAAAAGAAAACAAAACAAAGAATCTTCTTCTATCTCCTGTATCCCTAAAAGGGAGAAGGTATAAGAAGAAGAAACTTTGAGGATCGAATAACCGATTGGTGTTGTTATGTTATCAAGATTGATTATAGGGTTGTTGGTAAGATTCAATGTGAAAACGTTCGTCAACGTATTACATTACCCCACTTGAGTTCTTGTGGGCGTTGGTGGTACAAATATGTAATTACATCACAACTCTTAAAATTTGAATATGATCAATGAACCAGTAGCACGTCAGTAATCTAATTAATTCTTCCTAACAATATGTTAGATTTAGTTGGGCATTATATATGTCATTTATTTTATTTTAACTAGTTATACTTTTCCTTTCAACTTCTTGGATAATACAATTTGAGTTTTTTTTACTTTTATCGTTTTCGTTGTATTTTACTGTGATGATAATAATAATCTTTTACATTAACTTTATTCTTTCTAAATCTAATATTCAAATTTTTAAATGTCAGACATGGTTAAAGTTATTATTCATATGAGTTGAGATAAATAAGGAACTAGAATCGATTGTTGCAAACAGAAATTGTGTGTATTAACAAGAATACCATTTTTAAAAATTTCCTGATTCTAACTTTCAATTTTTAATTATATTTGGTTTATAAAAAATTACTTTTTAAAAACATCATCTTTGAAATATTTATTATTTTTTAAAAAGTGAGAATTACATATACCCCTATAAACATCCTTAATTACATATATACCCAACTTAAAATTTTAATTACATATATCTCCTTGTAAAACTTAGTTAATTACATAGATACCCAAATTAAAAATTTAATTACATATACCCCTCTAAAACTTAGTTAATTACATATATACTCAAACTAAAAATTTAATTACATGTATCCGATTTATTAAACACAAAAAGTACATATTTACCCATTTAATTACATTTATTAAAAATAACTTATATAATTAGTAGTTTACTTTTTAATTTTATTAAACTATAATATTGTGTTTTTTCTTATTCACTTGCTTTTCGAGTTGTGATTATTTATTTATATTTCTATACTAAAATTTTGTATGTTCTTTTTGTTTTTTTACCTTATTATGCTAATTTTTTCCAGTACCTGTACGAGACACTTCCAGTCTCATTATACAACATAATACTATGTGTTCGAATCATGTTGCATAACGAGACTAGAAGTGTCTCGTACAGGAACGTGAAAAAAATAGCATCAAAAGATAAAAAACAAAAAAGCATAAAAACATGAGTATATAAATATTAGTAAATAAATAAAAATCGAAAAGCTGGTGAAAAGGAAAAACAAAATTTTATAGCTTAGTAAAAATAAGTGTAAAATACAAATTAAATAAGCTATTTTTAATAAAAATAATCAATGGATAAATATGTAATATTTATGTTTAATAAAGTGACATATGCAATTAAACTTTTAGTTTATGTATATATGTAATTAACTAAGTTTTAAAAGGGAATATATGTAATTAAACTTTTAATTTGCGTATATATGTAATTAACTAAGTTTTACAAGTGGATATATGTAATTAAAATTTTAAGTTGGGTATATATGTAAATGATGATGTTAGTAGGGGAAATATGTAATTCTTCTTTTTAAATTTTTATGTTTTAGAAAAAATTTCTATGTTTGTTTCCTTACAAATAACATTAATAAAAATCTATTTTTAATCTAAAAAAGAGTTAGATAAAATTATTAGGAATTAATGTAATTTTTAATACGAAAAAGAAACAAAAAAAAATTTTAATGAGGAGGAATATGATGTTGTCATATCTTCCCCTTAATTACTCCTCTTATTAAAGTATGTAAATATAGATTTATACATATCTAGCCGTGCTTACACCAAATTTGAAGAAGAACATGCTTGAACACAAATAAAAATTCTTCAATATTGATTACTTGATTAGGTTACTGTTTTTTAACATTAAGGTCTTTGGTTCAAGTTTTGATCAACAACCTCCTGCAAAATATATATATATATATATATATATATATATATATATATTAAAGCTGCATACATCTAATGTTTCATTTTTATTTGGCATAAACAATATTTGCATATGTTTACTGTCATTTATACATTTTTTTCAATAAATATAATATATATAGAGACCATTAGAGCATCAAGTTCTATTTTCACTACACCAATGTGTTGAAACTAGCTTTAACAACATTCAAATATGAAATATGTATTATATGTACCAAATTATACCATACGATAACGCACTATATTTTTCATTAATACTATTCTTCAATTTTGATTATTTGATTGGTTACTGTTTTTTAACATTAAGGTTTTTGGTTCAAGCTTTGATAAACAACCTCTTGCAAAACATATATATATATATATATACATACACATATATATATATATGTTGCTACACGAATATTAATCAAGGGATTAAGACTCGGGAGCAGTGCGTAAACGAGTTTGCTGTTGTGGATTAGGCAGGGGGCTTGGGTTACTGAGAAAGCGAGATGCAGCTGGAAGATGGGATGCGACTGGGCTTGGGCTTCACTAAGCTGGGCTTCAGATGGACTTGGCTTCGTCTGGGCAGAGTACCAAGAACCTGGCTGAGACTTGACGTGAGCTTCAGCTGACTGGAATATCTGCGAGACAACAACACCGTGAGCCTCGCCTCGGACAGAAAGGGATTTCTCCCCGAGACCACACTCCGGCGTGAGAATAAGTATTTGTATTGAGGGAACTGAATAAGTAAATGACTTGTAATTAGTGTTGTGTGAATGTATGTGTGTATTGGTTTCAATCTGCCCTTCTTATGGAGTTTCAGAAGTATTTATAGTGTTGAAACATGGGGACTGAACATAGCATGGACTTATTTTTGGAAACCTGTGGTCAATGATCTGGGACTGAAATTCCCTAGCTTAGAGTTTCATACCCTTCTGGTGTAAAGGGTTTCTGACTATCATTAATGAGATTTGTCTTGATAGTTGACCTGGGATATGGGGGCTGTTCTGACTTTCTGGCATTGTTTTGGCATTACTCGTTTTGTCTTCTTTCTTATTCCTTTGCAACCAATGGATGGCTTCCTTGGTTGCCAAGTTTGCAAAAGGGGTTTCCATAAGTGTTGATCATGAGAACTTCACCAAGTTCAGCTTTCGCTTCGGTTTTGACGTGCTAAGCCGCGGCATTGGGCTTAGTACCTTAGCCGCGGCTCCGGGCTTTCACTGTCTGCTTCCGCGGTACGCTCCTTGAGAGTGAGTCGCGGTCGTAGCTCAGTTGAGTCTTGTAGCTCGTTTGAGTTTCGGAATGGATTGCTCTACGTTTTGGGCGCGGCTGGACGTTCAACTTGGGCCGCGGTTGGAGACAAGGCTGGGTTAGCCGCGGCTGAGCTTTCGACTTGGGCCGCGGTTGGCCCCCTATCTTGGGTTAGCTGCGGCTGAGCCCTCGGTCTTATCGGGCCGCGGCTGGGCTTCCAACTTGGGCCGCGGTTGGTCCCTAACTCGGGTTAGCCGCGGCTGAGCCTTCGGTTTTATCGGGCCGCGGCTGGGCGTCCCGCTTAGGCTGCGGCTATACCTTGTGTTCTCAGGTTTTGTTCGTTTATTCAGGGTGATACCCCTTCATGTCCCCCCAGTCCAATGTCATGAAACTTGTCATGTCATTGGAGTAATAATTACTTTATTGACATCTTTTTATCACCATCAACCCTTGATCTTTTTCTGCCTTGAGCCTCGGTCCGGTTTTACATCAATCAAATCATTGTCTCCCCTCTTTGAGCCACGCGCCTATTTACAAGACATGACCTTTGGTGACTTATTTTTCGAAATCCGGTTTCAAAAACATCAAATCTACCTCGAGCCGCGGCCTAGCCTTGCGCTACTAGGTCCGCGGCCTAGCCGCCGCTCCCTTATCTACCTCGAGCCGCGGCCTAGCCGTACTTTGCTAGGTCCGCGGCCTAGCCGCCGCCCCCTAGCTTATCACGAAGCCCTATGCACCCCATCTATAAATTAACCATCAATCTTCCATTTTTCCCACTTCCTTCTTTCTCTTCCTTCTCCTCTCCTCCAAGTTTCCTTCCATTCTCATTCAAGATCACCAAACTTTCTGGTAAGTTACTTTTCCTCGTCTTTTGTGTTTCCAATGGAGTGTAGAAATGACGTAGTTCTTCAACACTCGGTCATCTCTCAAGATTTTTTAAACAACTTTACGTTTCGCTATGGTATTTCTTCCGAGCTTGGCCCTACCGTCCCTCCTCCCTCGTCGACCGTGAGGGATGCCCCGGTTGGGATGGTAGCTCTTTACACTTCATTTTTTAGCTTTTGTAACTTTCGAATCCCTGTTAGTCGGTTCTTGTGTTTACTTCTTAGGCATTATGATATCCATCTATCGCAACTTGTTCCCCTAGGACTTATTAAGGTATACCATTTTGAGATATGTTGCCGTGCTCGTAATGTAGAACCCGAAGTTAATCTCTTTAGGGCTTTTTATAAGTTGAATAGGATAGGTGATTGGCTCACTTTTGAGAAGAGAAAAGCCCCTAAGCCTCCTTTGATTTCCCGAACCATCACTAGCCTAAAACATTGGAAAGATCATTTCTTTTTTATCTCATCCAGCATAGTTCCATTTGAGATGTGTTGGTTCGAAACCAGTAGACCCATTCAGGATCCCTTTCCCGAGCCTGACACATTTGATCTGTCTGCTTATGACCTTTTGAGAGCCGAGCCTACTCCACTCCGTAGCTACTCTGAGCATTTCCTTGTGATGGCCGGCGTTAGTCGTAACTGGGCTGACCCGAACGCGGTTCCATTTATGACTTATCAAGGGAAACGTAAGTAGCTTCCCCATTTTGTGTCTCAGTACATATGTTTATTCATCTGATTATTGCTTGTGTGATGTGCTTGTACAGGTATGGGTTTGTTTGAGCGCATGCAATTGTCTGCAAAAGAGGATGTTTCTGAGCAGGCCGAAGCTTTGCCTGAGGGTGCAACTTCTGTTTTGGATGCCCATGCTGGTTACGTTGTTCAACCTGGTGAAACTATGTCTCCTCCTACTCGCAAGCGAAAAGGTGTTGATGAAGCTTCTGTTCCTACTAGTCGCCCCAAGATGAAGCGCAAACAGGGGTTGGGTGGCCCAGGGCTGCGGCCGCGACCCTCCCCCCCTCTTTCGCCTGCCGCGGCTCCCCAAGGGGGGCCCTCAGCCGCGGCTGAGGCTGCCTCAGGTTCTGGTTCCGGCAGTTCCGGTTCTGCTTCTTCTTCTGCTGGTGAGAGCTGCTCCTCATACTTAAACATTATCCATATATATATGTATATAATATGTGAACTGTCTTTAACCTTGGTGGTCATTTGGTTGGTGGTTCAGGTGACGAAAAAACGGCTGCTTCCTCTGAGGACTCTGAGCTGCATGCGGAGGACAAGTTTATTCCCGACTGGGAGCTGACCAACGGGACAACTTTCGAGACCCCAGATGCGTGTAGGGATTTTATGTTTGCATCCCGCACACCTGCAGAATTCTTTCGTGGGGAAGCTTTGAAGAATAGGGCATTGTCGAATGCCGGTTGTCAATCTATGGTGAACAGTTTGTTTTCATTTGTGGAGATTCACAGTCGCTGGGTAGACGGTGTTAACGAGATTCGTGACCTCAAGAAGCAGGTGTCCAAACTGGAAGCTGAAAATGCTTCCCTTAAGTCCCGTTGCGACGCGTCTGACCTTGTTAAGGAAAAGCTTACTGTGGATCTCAGTGGTGCTCAGGAGGAGCTATGTATTCAACGGGCTGCAGTGAAGAAACTTACCTCGGACTTGAAGGATAATCAACTTACTTCTGAGAAACGGATTGCGAATCTTGAGGACAAGGTGTCTCTTCTCGCATCGGAGAAGAAATGGATTGTTTCAGAGGGTGTTGCCTTGGCTTTCAACAAGGTTCGTGACAGTGATGAGTTCCTTGATTCGTTGGCAAAGATCAATAGTTTATCAGACAAAGTTGGTTATAACGCTGGTTTGCTGGATGGTGCCCGCCTTGCTTCCGAGGGTAAAAAACCGGAGATGGCGAAAAACTTTGATAAGAATGCATTGAAGAAACTGCGAGCTGAGTCAGATTCATTTGACAAAGCCACCTTTCCCATGACCAAGACCATCGCGGCAATGCATGATTCGCCTTTTGAGGAGCTCAAGTCGTTCCTGACCACCCCGGCTGAAGGCCCTGCTCCAGTTTAGTTTGTTTGTTGAAAATTTGTTTTGTGATGTTATTAGACTTGTACTCAGACTATGTTTGTTTTGTAATGATGATTATGCTTTTATGCTTCATATCTTTGTGTCTTGATCGTTGATGCTTCAATAGGCCACGACTCGTTGTTTGCTCACGATAATATTTCTTTGGTTGCATTTTTAACTGTCACATGTCATGAAAGGAATCCTTGAGCGCAATTGATGCACAAGGCTGTGACTTATTGCCACGTATCGAGACTAGGCCACGGTTAGTGCCGCGGCCGCGGCTTATGCATGCGACTCGGCCACGCCTGATTACCCTCGCCGCGGCTCAAGCATGTGACTCGGCCACGGCTGGTGACCCCTGCCGCGGTTCATGCTTGCGGCTCGGTCACGACTAGTGACCCTTGCCATGGTTCATGCTTGCGGCCCTGTCACGGCTGGTGACCTCTGCCGCGGTTCATGCTTGCGGCTCGGTCACGGCTGGTGACCTCTGCCGCGGTTCATGCTTGCGGCTCGGTCACGAGATCTCTACAGCCGTGACAGGGTCTTTATCACGACCCGAGGTTTCGTTGTTTGCCTCGAACTTTACCGAGCCTTTTTGGTTGAGACTTCCCCCTTGCCTATAACATAATTATTGGTTAAATTTCTAGTCGTGATTCGTATCGTCGACCGTGACTAGGACATAGGGCGCCACTTTGGTTTTGGCCATAAATTTCCTTGGTTTCGACTTGCCTGTTGCTACGGCCGCGGCTTGTTCTTGGTTACAGTTTTAGCCGCGACTTTGTATCATTTGGTTATTCTTTTGCATCCAACTTATAAAAGATGCTATTTGCACTATATAGTCGATATATTGGCGATCTTTATGCTCGTTTTGGTTTCGAGTTGGCTATTTTTCTGGCTTGGTTTTTAGCCGAATGGAAACGTATATTGTGGAGTGGCTTTAGCTGTTTGCCAAGGTATGATCATGCATATGGAGGAATGCATTTGTTTTCTTTAAGATCTGGTTACTAACAGCGAGTCATGCTTACTCATGGTTTTGTTTAACCTTAGCTCGACATACATTCGTATTGTTTGGTTACTAATTGCATTATTTGCGAATATCGCTTGGTTACTGGCAACTCGTATTTTCCTTCTTTGCTCACCCGTTATTGTGGTTTCGTGACTTGTTATGGTACTGGTTATAAAAAGATTCAATAACTGAGTGTAACTGCTGGTGCTCGCATGCACCTTTTTACTGGAAAAAATGAGTTACACTGTGTAAACACTAATACTCACTACATGTAACATCGTCGGAGCTGAGCTCCGTTCCAAGTTCTTGGGATAATTGCTCCATCCAGCTGGCTGAGCTTGTAAGCTCCATTGTTACCCACTTCAATGACTTGATAAGGCCCCTCCCAACGCGGACCCAGTTTGCCTTGATCTTGAGCTCTGCTTGCTTCATTACTTCTCAAGACGTAATCACCTACCCTGAATGTTTGGTGCTTCACACGAGAGTTATAGTATCGCTCAACTTCCTTCTTGTGCCTTGCCTCTCGGATTGCTGCCACCATCCTTCTTTCCTCCAACAAATCCAAATTAAGCCGCAGGTTGTCCTCATTCTCCTGCCCAGGGGCTTGTATGACCCGAGTTGTTGGTATGCCTATCTCAACGGGTATCATGGCTTCCGACCTGTAAGTTAGGCTGAATGGGGTTTCACCATGGCTGGTTTTGGGCATGGTCCGATGGGCCCACAAGACATTGGGTAACTCTTCCACCCAATTCTTCCCTTCAACACCCAGTCTTGTTTTTATCCCTTCCACGATGCTGCGGTTAACTCTCTCGACCTGACCGTTACCCTGTGGATGTGCCACTGACGTGAAAATTTGCTGGATTTGCAGCTCTCTACACCATGATTTGAATGGATTTTCCGCAAACTGCTTTCCGTTGTCTGTTACGATGAACAACGGAAGTCCGAAACGACAGATAATGTTTTCCCATGTGAATTTCTTTACTTGCTGCCCTGTGATTGACTTCAGAGCCTTGGCTTCTACCCACTTGGTGAAATAATCGACGGCCACTAAAAGAAATTTAACTCCTCCGGCTGTAACTGGGAAAGGGCCTACAATATCCATTCCCCACTTCTGGAAAGGCCACGCAGCATGGACTGGGATTAGATCATTTTTGGGCCTGTGGCACATTGGTGCGTGCCTCTGGCAGCTGTCGCATCTTTGGATCTCTTCGGTGGCACTCTTGTGCATCCCGGGCCAGTAATACCCCGCTCCCATTGCTTTTGCTACTACCATTCTTGGTCCCGCGTGGATGCCGCAGATGCCTTCATGTATTTCTCTTACGACATAATTTGCCTCGTCCGGTGTAAGGCATCGCAATAATGGCCCCATATAAGACTTTCGGTACAGGATCCCTTGCCGCAGCTCGTACTGCAGTGACTTCGTTTGAATGGCTCTGGCATCTCCCTTCTCTTCAGGTAGATCGCCGCTTTCCAGGAATTTGACAATTGGATCCATCCAAGATCCCTGCGCTACTTCATTCACTGAGACTATCTCCTTTTCTTCAATTGACGGGGACTGTAGCACTTCAACCCTTACTTCCTTTGCCAGATGGCTGAAGGTGACTGAGGCAAGCTTGCTAAGAGCATCTGCCTTTTTGTTTTGGCTTCTCGGAACGTGTGAGACATTACATTCCTCAAAGCTGCTGATAAGATCTCTTGCTTTACTGAGGTATTGCTTCATTGTTGCTTCCTTGGCGTCGTAGGACCCATTAATCTGATTTGCAACCAGTAATGAGTCTACGTGGGCGTGGAGTTTCTTGATTCCCATTTGTTTGGCCAACCTCAAGCCAGCCAATAGTGCCTCGTACTCCGCCTCATTGTTGGAACTCTTGAAGGCCAACCTCAAGGCGTAAGTTACCTCTTCCTTCTCCGGCCCCGTCTGTCACACCCTCAAAATCCACGTGCGGGGTTTTACCGCGAGGCGTGTGAACAAACCAGGATCACAGTCAGTAGTTACATAGAACGACTCTATATGCCACAAATAAAATAAAACAACCAAAGATTTATTTGAAACAGTGCGGAAGCGTTTTGAAAACAACTCAAACAACTAAAAGTATAAATGTGGCAAAACATGTGCCAACCCAAAATAGTAAAACATATTCATTAAAATGCTAATGTCTTGAAAACCGAGTCTTAATATGCAAGTGAACCGTGGAGTGCTCCTAGAGGCAAGCAGCTTATGACCTGAGAAAAGCATACTAAAATGTCAACACATAGGTTGGTGAGTTCAAGAGTTTGAGTTCAGTAAACATGTAAACAGTTGTGATATATATAAGCAGTGTATTGCAATAGATAGCTAGTCTATTAACAGCAAATATTAATACATAGTGATTTCGCAATTGAAGCTGACTGTGATAGTTGTTGCCTCCTGTCACGACTTACCATGTCGTGACAATGTTCAATAGGACAAATTGCACCCGGTTGACCTCGAGTCACACAGGTGGGGCTCGTCAGACCCAGTAGTACTACCCAAGTTTCCCCGCTATTTAATATTAACAATTCGAAAGTGTGAGGACTTTCCATGATAAATAACACTATATCAATATTAAACACAACTTAAATATTAAAAGCGTTCATAAAATACCAGTATGCTATCTCCCCCAAAAGAGATTAAATAAAGCGTGGGGCATGAACTCACCTGATGTATGCAAAGAGTACTTAGGGTTTAATTGAGAAACGAGTGGATAGCCAACCTTCAAAGGTTACCTAGATCATGCGAGTACATAAGTACGTGTAAATGAAAGACATGTGAAACCCTAATCATACCAAAACCAAAGACTCAAGCTTCCAAACAAATAGACACGTTTGACCTAGTTGACCCGTTTGACCCGTTGGTGACATTATGGTTATAATTCAAATAAAACCAATAAGCACATATAACATACATGGTTAACATTCAAATAGTATCATACACATGCTACATTATCCATACATAACCCTTAAGTCTTAGCCATGCTCATAGCATTCAACATACACCATAATCATTACTCACCAAACCCAAACATGATACCCTAGCAACTAATCAACATCAACTTCATACATGATCACCAAAATCCAAATATCATCCATGATTATCCAAAACATCCCATACAACTAATTCAACATGATTCATCACCTTAGAATTCATCTATGATCATACTAACATGCTCCTAATATCCCAAACATGTTCATATCATCATACATCAAACTTTACACAATAAAGTTTCCCTTTTGGGAAAGAACATCCCAAAATCTATCAAACATCCTATACATTCATGAATTCATTAATAATATACCAATTCAAGCTCATATCAACATCTATACATGATTAACATCACCTAAACATCATAATCCATCATCTTCATAAACAAAAGTTTCTACTTTTGGCAAGCTATGAACTAACAACATGTATTCAAAGATTTCTAGCATTCATAACAACAATCTAGCATCTAATTATCATCATGAATTCATCCATAACATCAATCCATCACTAGATCACTACTTCATGCAAAATAAAGTTACTATTCTTAGTAACCTATGAACAATGCATCAAAATCCCAACTTTCTTGTAAGATCAATGTATTCTAACATTCATACAACCCAATAATCATCAAACATTCATCAAACAACAATCATCCACCCAAAATCATACAAAATTCGAACTAGGGTTTGTCAAGAATCAAAATCCATGACTAAATCACTAAGAACATGTAATTCATACATAATCCACGTTAACTAACATGTAATCAACCTAACTAACATATAAACATCATCATACAACATCAATTTCGACTCCATGAATGCCAAATCACGAATTAAGGTTCGGCCCTAACAAGAAACCCACAAAAACTTGTAAAATCTAACCTTTAAACGTGTGTTAACTTGCAATTGATGATTCCCAACGTGTTGTATGCCTTGTAATCGATCAAAACTCGAGCTTTCTTGATTGTTCTAGGCTGAAATCGCAAGGGAGGGGGTTTGGGAGAAGGTTCACGGCCGAATGGAGGGTGGGGGCTAGGGTTTGGGTGTTTTGTTTAATTTAATTTGCATAATTACCCTTTAAACCCTTGTAATTTGGTATTTTATAAATATATCTTTTAAGTTCTTTTTAAAGTGTTTTTAACTTATTAATATAAAGATAATAACTAATGATAATCATTATATATTTTATCTTTATATAAACACAAGACATACGAATAAATAGGCACGTTTCCACGTTACGCGATTAATTTCCTAATTAACATTTAAAACATGCAAACACATAAACATAACACAATAATCACATAATCAATTAGATTCACATTAATTTAACATTATTCATTATTAATAGGTCACCAACGTTAAACGACAACTAGTGTGTGTTTACGACACGTGTATGCAAGACTTAACGAAACTAACGGAGTTTGGTAACGGAAATTTACCGGATGTCACATTATCCCCATGTTGAAAGAATTTTCGTCCCGAAAATTGCGTTACATGGTGAGAGTGTTCCATCACTGGTCTACTGCATTGGCACACAGAAATCGAAATCGAGTGAGTTTTGGATGAGTTGTCACATCATCCCCATGTTGAAAGAAATTTCGTCCCGAAATTTAAATCAATACCTTCGTCTGCAGACATCGTCTTCTCGAATAGATGAGGATACTTAAGCTTCATTTGATCTTCCCGTTCCCATGTGAATTCCGGTCCACGTCGCGAATTCCAACGGATTTTGACAATAGGTATCTTGCTCTGCTTAAGTGTTTTCACCTCACGGTCCATCACTTCAACTGGTTCTTCAATAAAACGTAGTTGCTCATCCACTTGAACCTCTTCTAGCGGTACGACCATCGTTTCATCAGTTATGCATTTCTTCAAGTTTGATACGTGAAATACATCATGGATTCCACTTAGCGAATCAGGTAGGGCTAGACGATAGGCCACTGGACCTATTCTTTCCACTATTTCAAATGGTCCAACGTACCTCGGGTTTAGCTTCCCTCGCTTGCCAAACCGAACTACGCCTTTCCATGGTGAAACTTTCAACAAAACCTTGTCACCAACCTGAAACTCTAAAGGTTTCCGTCTTTTATCAGCATAACTCTTTTGTCGGTCTCGCGCTGCTGCCATACGGTTCCGTATCTGTACGATCTTCTCAGTTGTTTCATGAATCAACTCGGGACCAGTCAGTTGACTATCGCCAATTTCCGCCCAACAAACAGGTGATCTACATTTTCTCCCATACAAAGCCTCGAAAGGTGCTGCTTGTATGCTAGTATGATAACTGTTGTTATAAGAAAATTCCACCAATGGCAGGTGAACTTCCCAGTTATTCCCGAAATCAATTACACAAGCACGTAGCATATCTTCCAACGTCTGTATGGTACGCTCACTCTGGCCATCCGTTTGCGGGTGATAAGCAGTACTCATATCTAATCGTGTTCCCAAAGATTTCTGCAATGATTGCCAGAAGTGTGACGTGAAACGAGCATCACGATCAGAGATAATGGAGATCGGTACACCGTGTCTGGAAACGATCTCCTTGAGGTACAGGCGGGTTAACTTCTCCATCTTGTCAGTTTCCTTTATAGCAAGAAAATGAGCAGATTTTGTCAATCGATCCACAATAACCCATATTGTATCACAACCATTACTAGTCCTAGGCAGCTTGGTAATAAAATCCATGGAGATTTGTTCCCATTTCCACATCGGTATCTCAGGTTGCTGCAATAGTCCAGATGGTTTTTGATACTCCACCTTCACCTTCGAGCAGGTCAAGCACTTGCTCACATATGTAGCCACATCCGCTTTCATATTAGGCCACCAATAGTGCGCCTTCAGATCATGATACATTTTATCAGATCCAGGATGTATAGAGTACTTAGATTTGTGTGCCTCACTCATAACCAGGTCTCTCAAATTTCCATAGGCAGGCACCCAAAGTCTATCCATGAAATATCGAATCCCATCTTCCTTCATCACTAGCTGTTTATCCATTCCTCTCAGCGACTCAGAACCAATGTTTTCTGCTTTCAAAGCTTCTACCTGTGCCTCCTTAACTTGTTCAGGCAGTTGAGTACTAATAGTGAGCTGTAAAGCTCGCACCCGTCTGGGTTTAGCTGTTTCCTTCCGGCTTAAGGCATCAGCAACCACATTCGCCTTTCCCGGATGGTATTTAATAGCGCAATCATAGTCGTTTAGCAGCTCCACCCAACGTCGTTGCCTCATATTCAATTCCTTCTGTTCAAAGATATGTTGAAGACTCTTGTGATCGGTGTAGATAGTGCACTTGGTACCGTACAAGTAATGTCTCCAAATCTTTAAGGCAAAGACTACTGCACCCAATTCTAAGTCATGAGTAGTATAGTTCTTCTCATGAACTTTTAATTGTCTCGAGGCGTAGGCTATCACTTTGTCTCGCTGCATTAAGACACAACCCAAGCCTTGAATGGATGCATCACAATACACCACGAAGTCATCCGTCCCTTCTGGCAGTGCTAGTATCGGCGCGGTACATAGCTTCTGCTTTAGCGATTGAAAAGCCGATTCTTGGCTTTCACCCCATTTGTATGTAGTCCCTTTGTGAGTCAAAGCTGTGAGAGGTTGTGCAATCTTAGAGAATCCCTCTATGAATCGCCGATAGTAACCTGCTAATCCCAAGAATTGTCTTATTTCACTCGGCGTTTTAGGTGTGGTCCAATTCTTGATCGCCTCAATTTTGGCAGGATCAACATGTATCCCTTTCTCATTAACAATATGACCTAAGAATTGCACCTCGCGTATCCAAAAGTCACACTTAGAGAATTTGGCGTACAGCTGTTCCCTTTTCAGCAGCTCTAAAATCATCCGCAAATGCTCCTCATGGTCTTCCTTGGTCCTGGAATATATCAGTATATCATCGATAAACACAATGACAAACTGATCGAGGTAGGGTTTGCACACACGGTTCATGAGGTCCATGAACACAGCAGGTGCATTTGTCAACCCAAAAGGCATGACCAAGAACTCATAATGACCGTAGCGGGTACGAAACGCGGTTTTGGAAATGTCTTCTTCGCGTACTCTGAGTTGATGATAGCCAGATCTCAAGTCAATCTTCGAATAGTAACTTGATCCCTGAAGTTGGTCAAACAAGTCATCGATACGGGGTAGAGGGTATCGGTTCTTGACTGTTACTTTATTTAGCTCCCTATAGTCAATACACATCCGAAACGTGCCATCCTTCTTCTTCACAAACAGGACAGGGGCTCCCCAGGGTGATGTACTAGGGCGAATAAAACCCTTATCTAATAGCTCCTGGAGTTGTGACGACAACTCCTGTAGTTCGTTCGGTGCTAATCGATAAGGTGCTCTAGCAATCGGGGCTGCGCCGGGAGTTAGTTCAATTTGGAATTCCACTTGACGATGAGGTGGTAATCCAGGAAGATCCTCTGGAAACACCTCTGGAAAGTCGCGCACTATGGGAATATCCTCCATTCTTCTTTCCTTCGCCTGCTTATCAGTCACAAGTGCTAGAATAGCCACACGACCCTTTCGTAGTAACTTTTGGGCTTTCATGAACGAGATAATGCCTATCACAGCACCACTTCTATCACCTCGGACCGTCAGAATTGTGTCATCAACAGGAATTCGTATGATCTTTTCATGACATATAACTTCTGCTTGCTTGCTAGAAAGCCAATCCATGCCTATCACAACATCAAAACTCCCCAGAGTAACAGGCATAAGATCTATAACGAAAGTATGACCAGCAAGCTCTATCTTACAGTCTTTAAGGATATGAGTTACGTGAATCTGTTTACCGTCAGCCAACTCTACGGTGTACTTAGATTCTAGGGCGGAGGGTATATCACTTAAAAGACTACAGAATTTTAAGGACACGAAACTCCTATCAGCTCCAGTATCGAATAGTACCGTAGCAAAGCAACCATTAACAGAGAATCTACCAGTAACAGTTGTAGGATCATTTAGAGCCTCACCTGAGCCAATGACGAAGGCTCTCCCCTTTGCTCCATCCTTATTACCGCCATTACCGTTGCCATTGCCACCGTTGTTGTTACCATTGTTGTTGTTGTTATTGTTGTTGTTGTTGTGCCCATTTCCATTGTTTCCATTTCCATTTCTCCTTAGTTGCGGGCAATTTCGCTTGTAGTGCCCCTCCTTTCCACATTCAAAACAACCCTTAGGAGTTTCCTGGGGTTGTTGCGTCCTCCTAACCAGTTCGCCACGGCAATCCTTCGCAGCGTGTCCAATTTTACCACATCGCTGACATTTGAAGCTATCACATCGTCCCACGTGATGATAGTTGCACCGGTTGCACTTCGGGTGTCTTCCACCATAACCACTGGGTCCTTGATTAGTTGCAGTTGTTTGGTTGAAGTTACGATTGTTGTCAAACCTACGTTGCTGTTGGACCGGTTGTTGTTGCTGCTGAGGCTGAGGTTGACCGCCTGAAGATGATGATGCTTTGGTGTTACCACTACCATCCCACTTTCTTTTGTTATCGGGCACGCTTGCCACGGCGCCCCGTTTGGGTAGACGACCCTGTTCCACTGCTTGGTCAGTTAGCTTATGGGCTAACTGAATGGCCTGCTGTATGGTGGCTGGATTAGAAGCAGTTACCATACTCTGTATTTCGGGTACAAGTCCCCGTATGTAGTGCTCGATCCTCTTGTGCATCTCATTTACCATCCCCGGGCATAATGTTGCTAGCTCGTGGGTTCTAGTAGTGTAAGCCTCAATTTCT